>JAAMXJ010000277.1:289789-379974 GCA_019693375.1 Asterochloris erici | reverse complement strand
GGGTTGAGATAGGGCAGGGGTGTGTTTGGCTGGGGCCCCTTGTTTGCTCAGTCCCTCAGGTGGCTGCAGGCAGGCAGCTGTGCTGGCTGACCGTGTAGGTGCTGCCATCAAGGTGCCAGGGTGTAGTACTCGCGGGTGCATCGGAGGCAGGTGCACCTCTGCATGGGAGCATGCTGATGCATGGGAGCACCTATGACGCCCTTTTGGTACAGGGTCAACTCAGTCCAGGCAACTGTATCGCCAAGCACCAACACTGCCGTTCCCACCTGTTGCTTTATGCTGCAGGAGCTCCTTTCCTGGGACAGGAGCTGCGTCGGCCCATTGGACGGGTGACAACGCTGCCACCTGGAACGATCTGCGTTGGAGCATCTACAGCATCCTCAACACAGGTCTTCTGGGCATCCCCTTTGTGGGTGAGGTGTGCAGCCACCCTGCAGCTGTGGCTCGTGCATGCCCACTGCAGACGTTTTGTACATGATCCTCACTGTGCTGCCTCGCCTGCAAGCTGAAGGCATGTTGGCCAGCACGCGATAGAACTTTGCCTGCTGGCCTTCACTATGTAGCGCAGTGCTGTTCAGAGCGGATGCCGTTTGCTGCCTGAGCAGCACCCACCCTGCAGAAGAGAGTGACGTCTGGCACCACAACAAAGGAAAAGCCTTCCTGCACAGCTATGGCTCTCGATCCCCCGGGCAGCGCTGCACACCCTGCAGCCAGGCATCATGTGTCACTGCTTGTCACGAGGATACCAGTGACTCGTGTGCCTGCAGGCAGGGCTGAACCCTGCTCCCCTGCAGCCGCAGATTGGCGGCTTATTCTGAGATCGATGCTCACCATCAATGCAGGCGCAGACATCTGCGGCTTCATCAACCCCACCACGGAGGAGCTGTGTGCCCGCTGGATCTCTGCGGGAGCCTTCACGCCCTTTGTGCGGGACCACTCTGACCTCTATGGGGGCTACCAGGCAAGCATCCCGCCATGTCCTGCTGGTGGGTGTTCCTCCATGTCCAGGGGTTTGTCAAGGGGCCTCAAGGTACATCAGGCAGGATTCCTCCTTGATGTATGCGCTGGACATCATCAGGTCTCGAGCTGCCCCACATCACGTGCAGGAGCGTCCATATGTGTTCTGCTCAGCAGGAGCTGTGCAGCTGACCAGTGACTCAATGGTCCCACAGCAGCGTCTAACGGAGTGCATCTGCACCAGCAAGCATTGCCTGCACATGCTGCCAGGCCACCACAGCAGGTTCCCATCCACCGGCATCATACAAAGCTGATGTGCTGGCCCGACATCATGGCGAAGTGCCTTTGTCATGTTTGTGCACGGCAGGTCCTGTGTCAGCCAGCTCGCCAATGGTGAGGCTGTCTCACGCGCCCCGGGCCTGCCTGCACATCACCGTAGCAGGGACCAAGCGCACAGCCTTCAACCCCTGTGCTTGCCCTGCAGGAGCTGTACCGCTGGCCCGCCACCACCAAGGCGGGCAAGCACGCCCTGGGCCTCCGCTACCGTCTGCTCCCCTACCTGCACACAGCCTTCCGCGCTGCCAGCAGTGCGGGCCTGCCGGTTGCCCGCCACCTGTGGATGGAGCACCCAGAGGACCCTGATGCGCACGCAGTGGACACGCAGTGGTTCCTGGGGGACGGCGTTCTGGTCACCCCTGTGCTGCACCAGGTGACAGTTCCCCTGATGCGGAATCTATGTATGTGCAGCTCGCGCATGTGCAGCAGGTGGAGCAGGCTTGCTGCGCAGGGGGCTTTGCCTGGCTGATGGTTGACCGTGCAAGGTAAAGTGCATAGGCACAGTTGTGCTGCTGCTGCCCATGCTGGTGTG
Source organism: Asterochloris erici (assembly GCA_019693375.1). Classification (NCBI taxonomy): domain Eukaryota; kingdom Viridiplantae; phylum Chlorophyta; class Trebouxiophyceae; order Trebouxiales; family Trebouxiaceae; genus Asterochloris; species Asterochloris erici. Next base: position 378,149 of record JAAMXJ010000277.1, on the reverse strand, counting down.
GTGCGCGGCGCACTATGCTGGCGACACCACAGAACTTTGCTGCAGGATGTAAAAGCTGCAATGTGGTGCTGGCGCCTTGGTGACAACACAACTGCAGGTTGGCCCCCACTGTCTGAGGCGGTGCTGGCACCCTCAAGGACTGCAGGATGGCAAAGCAGCCTGGAACCTCGCAGCAGCCCCTGTCTCTGCAGGGCGCAGACTGTGTGGAGGGCTACTTCCCTTCTGGCAAATGGTACAGCCTTTTCGACAACTCCACGCTGGACGCCTCAGGTGGCGGGCGCAGATTCACGCTTGAGCTGCCTCTGGGGGAGATTGGCGTGCACGCAAAGGTGATTGGCTGAACAATGGCGAAGTGCTGAATTTCCCTGATCCACACACTTGTTAGTGATGGGGGTGCCCAGCCGAGCTGTGCGCCTCAGATGTGCCAATTCTGTGGTGCCCAGCACATCAAAGGTGCAAGTACAGGCGCCATGTAGGGGGTTGCCACTGAAGCCTGGCTGGGTTTGAATGTGGAGCAAAGGTGAGTCATCCACAGCAGTCAGGCCTGAGGCCCTGATGTGATACCTGCCACGGCTGATGCCTGGATCATGCTCACTGGCTCACAACCAACATGTCAAGTTTTTACAAGCAGGGGGGCACCATCCTGACTCTCAGTGCCAACAGCAGCGCCATGGTCTCAGAGGACGTACGCGCCGGGGCACTCAGCCTGCTGGTGGCGCTGCCAGCGCTCAAGGCGACTCCAGCAGGCAGCACCCTGAGCGGTGCCAGCGGCAGCATCAAGGGCGGTGCCAGCGGCAGCAGCAACATGCTGTGCGCTGCTGGCAGCAGCGGCTGCGAACAGAATGCGGCAGAGTCGGGAGCCAGCAGTGCATTGGGCCAGGCAGAGGCGGGCCAAGCCATGGCGACTGCACGACGCGTGCTGCGCAGCAGCAATGCCGCTGCTGATCCTCAGGTGACCCAGAGCTCGTGGGCGCTGATGGCCACAGGGCGGTTGGCGCTGGACACCTCAGATGACCTGCAGGTGGGTCCCCTGCCCGCTGGCTGCCAGTCAGATCTTGAGTGAGCTGCATGCAGGCATGCAGCAGACTCTCTGAGCATACAGAAGCCAGCAGTGCAACAGGGCTGTGTCATCAACAGTGTGTAGAATGCCGCTGACATGCCCTGGTGCAGGAGGACACCAACACAGCGCTGCAACTGGAGGCCCACCTGACTAGGTCCGACTCCTCTGGCAAGCATCACTTCCGCATCTCCGGCAAATATGTCTCAGCAGGCACGGGTGAGAGTCATCAGCTGCTGCCCTGAGGGCAGATGTGCCCACAGACAAGCTGTTGTGTGGATTCCAGCTGGCTGCTGCCGGCATGACCCTGTTGCACCATGGCCTGCTGCCTCACACACTGCTTGTTTGCCGCGCCTTCAAGAGAGCCAGCCAAGTCTGGCGCGCTCTGTGTGTGCAGGCAGCCTGGCGCATGGTGCGGCATGCCAGGAGGTATCCTACAGTGGCATTACCCACATCACTATGCTGGGCTTGCCATGGAGCCCAGAGGCTGTAGCCATTACCGCTCAAGATAAAGTGCACCACATCAGCGATGACCAGGTACTGCCCTGACTTTCAGCAGCATCTCTTCATTGTCAACCAGCGCTACTGTGCTCCCTTCCGCTCATCACTCACTTGCTTGCAAGCATGACGTCCTGCCCAATTTGAACCTGCTGGTTCTTGGTGCTGCACCTCCCCTGGCAGCAGGCAGCTGTTTTGCCTGGGCCCAGCGTCTCCCACTAGCAATATGCCTGCAATCCCTGCCTGCAGGTGGTGTATGTTGCAGAGCACGAGCGCCTTGACCTCTTTAATTTGGACATCCGGCTCATCTGCGGCAAAGACTTTGAGCTTGCCTGGAGCATCTGAGGCCATCACAGTTGGTGCACTTCATGAGTCTTTGCGTATGTATGTTGAGCACTTGGCAGGTGTGAGCGGGAGAAAGCCACGATGAATTGGGGAAGTCACATGAACAAGCATACATTTGTCTGTCATGAAATAGCTTCAAGAAGGCCGCCAGCTCAAAACGATGAGACGCCAGCGATGGGACCTCTTATTCGCCGAGCTAGCTGCAAGTCCTTGGGCACTGCAGCCACACCCAGTAAGCTGTTCAATGCCTGGGCGCTAGCTGTATGCTGATGCGCGCTTCATGAAGCATGCCTCTAGCGCTGATCAGAGCATGATCTTTGTAGAGGAGCTCAAAGCAGGGTGACACTCACTGATGGTGACCCGTTTGGCATGGATGGCACAGAGGTTGCAGTCCTCCATCAAGTGGACCATGAAATCTTCTGTCGCCTGCAGCAGAGATGGCAGGGCAATGTGAAAGGGCTGCAGGTAGCATGCCAACCTTCTGGGCCACAGGTAGGTAACGTACACCATCATTCGCAGCCAGGCACCTGGATGCAGGTCACTACCTGCGCCCACGCGCAGCAGAGCCTGCTGCAGCAGGCCATGACCCCCTACCAGCTGCCCCTTGTACTGGGAGGTCTGTGTGTGAGGCAGAGGGACAAGTGTTGAGTTGCTACTGGGACACGCCAAGGCAACAGTGAAGGGCGCCACTGCTCTGACTGCAGCGTCCTCGCCACTGCTGTGACTGCAGCGCTCACCTCCTGCAGGGCGAGCAGTGCCTCCCCGGTCCACCTGAAGGGCTCTGGCGCAACCTCATTGGTGATCTCGCGAGCCTGCAGCAGGGGGCACTGTCAAGCTCGCCCACAGCCCGTGACGACGGCGTCGACACCTGTCATGCTGCACTTGAGCAAGCCAGCAGGCATGCACTGCAGCAGGCCCCACCAGGCATCATTTTGCACCACAATGTGCTGCATGCTGCTGTTGTCAGGCTGCCTGCAGGTTCTCAGCCACAGTGGGGTATCTGGCGCGTGCGGCCCCAACCTTGTGCTCGTGCCAGGCAGCAGACGGCAGCACAGCCATGCCCTGTGTGCCAGATGTCGCCACGCTGCACCATAGACTCGTCAAGCAGGTAGAGGGCAGCTGCTGGGGAAGGCAGCTCTGTGGTGCAACCAGGTGGGACCAGGGAGGGACACAGCAACAAGGCTGTGCAGTGCCACCCGCGGTATGCCTCACAGCGCTGAGGCACCCACCAGGCGGGCAAAGGGCAGCTTCCTGATGAGCAGCTCTGTGGTGCGCTGGTACTGGCGAATCTCCTTCAGGGCGCGCCTGCCAGGTTTGTAGCGGAACTTGCGCGCAGGCTTCTTGGTGCCCTCTGCACCCAAGCACGCAGAAGTGGGTTGGCATCAGCAGAACATGAAAAGGTTCCTGCAGGTCTTCTTGGCGCCCTCCATAATCACCCTGCACAAGGTTCCTGCAGGTCTTCTTGGCGCCCTCCATAATCAGCCTGCACAAGCAGACATGGGGGCTGCGCATGCGAGTGAGCAGTGCAGCTGCCCCTGTGACCCATCACTGGTCCGGAGTGAAGCACATGGGCAGGGCTGCACATCTGCACATCGCTCTGCAGGCCAGCACATCTGATGAGACAGCCAAAGGCAATTTCAACTTGATCCTAGACAGCCGTCCCTGCAGGTTCGCCTCAGCTGCTGTACTCCAACGCGAGGAGTGCATCGCGACGTGGCACCCAGCTGGATGTCAGCCGGAGCAGTCCCGATCTGCTTCTTCAGCTGCTTAGTGCAAGGGGTTCAATGCCTTTTACATCAGCCCCAGAGCTCTCTGTTGCTGGCATGAACAGGGTGCGGCTGATGCTGCTGTCAAGCACTCCTCGCAGCCAGAAAATGAGCTGACAGCTCACTAGGGGATGCTTTGCTCTTGTTTGCTGGAGTGGCCCGTGCAGCCTTCTTTGGCTGCGCCTTCTTCCCTTTCTGGGGACTGGTCTGCATGGGAAGCACACTGCCCTGGAAATGGCTGCGAAGACGTCATGCAGGCAGAGAACTGCATAGCTGGCATCAGCCAGCATCAGGATGCCACCAGCATTGTAGCAGTTTCGATGGGACAGTCAACAACATGTGCTCACCAATCGCCGCTTCACGCGGGCCATCTCAGCACCTCAGGCCCGGCTGCCCTGGCGAGAGGATTGTGGCATGGACGCACTGCTGCAGCTTTCTCCTGTACTTCTTGGCTTGTCAATCGAAACCTGCCATGCAGCGCTTGTAAGTCATGTTCAAGCATGCAGCAGCCTCATGATGAAACTAGCAGGTCAAGCGCATCACTTCAACGTCATGTCTACAATTCCATTTGTGGTTGCTTCCACAGGAGAAGGTGCCTCAGGACCAGCTGGGCCCAGCAGGCCTACTGCCGGCGTTGAACAGCGCAATGATGCAACAGCGGCCTGGGGAAGCATACACCTTCTGCTGTGTGGAGTGGAGGGATGCCTGGACTCTGCTCTGCGCCCCACTGGAACTCGCCCACAACAGCTGCGCAGCTGCAGAGACATGCTATCACTGCTCGTACAGCAGCTCTGCAGGCTGCGATGTTGGCGCGAGCACTGAATAGCAATGCTGTTGAGCAGTGCAGCTGAAGCCCTGTGCTGGGCAGTGCAGCATGCAGGGGCTGCCAGACGCTCATGGCAGCCCAGCCATGACCACCACAGCCACATGCAGGGTGTCAGGTCAGACACTACATGGGGCAGTCTAGATGGGGCGAGCCAGGGCGCAGCAAGGTGATGTGCGTCGCGGGCACGGACAGGCCGCCTGGCAAGGCAGAGCCTTAACGGGCAGCTGCACTGCTCAGCAACCACATGTCAAGTCACGTGTACCAGTGCCACCTCAGCCACTCACTTGGGGCAGTGCAGCTGACCCGAGCCGGGGCCAGACCCCTGAGTGCCTCCCATCCAGCGCTGCACTTTCACCAGGTAGCAGGGCTTCTGAGGGGCATCATCGCTGGTGCTGGTTGGATTTTCGTCCACAATCTTGTCTGCCAGCAGCCTGCTGCACTGCGTGCAGGACACCCCGGCAGCCTGCAAGCAAGCAGGGGATGTCTGCCATGGGCTTGCTGCATGGTTGCAGCACCGCCTGGCGACCTGCAGCAGGGGGAACTCATCCACTGAATGGCCCATCAGAGCACTAATCAGGAGCCTGTTGTGTCAGATGTTGCACACCAGCATGCAGGTGTCTATCTGCTGGGAGCCATGCAGGCAACACAGCCCAGCAGCCTGCGCTTTGCTAACAAGCCAGTCAACATGCCAGCCTGCCTGGGCAACGGTGCAATCAGTTACAATGCTCGTTGCACATGTAGGGTTGTGGCTTGCAATGCAATACTTTGATGACGGGACGGGACATTGTGTCACTCCCGCAGCTTCTCCCAAGCAGAAAGCAAGTGACCTGAGGGCTCCTGCTCAGCTCTCGCGCATTCAAGGCCAGGGTGCGACGGTTCTGCTCCCCAATCATGACCAGGTAGTCAGGATTGCATGGGTCAAACTTGTATTGCATGGCATCAAACAACTCCAGCTGCAGTGGAGGGCATGTGGCCTTACAGGCTGCAGTGCAGACTTCTGCGGCAAGGCTTGCCGATGTGTAGCAGACTGCCTCAGATGGGGGCATGAGCGCCTCATGCACAGCCGTCTATCAGCAGAGCTGCTGCTGGTATTCAGCAGGCCAGGGCATGCACCACTGACGACCCCCAGCTGCCCCACCCTCGACCCAGCGGGCCAGCCCTTGCACTTCAGACCGCTCATCTCGCTGTGCCACAGGTAGAGCCCCCACCTGTCTGAGGAAGCCATCATTGGGGTGTACCCAGGGCGCACGTTTCAGAAGAGAAAAGAGTGCTGCCTCTGCTCCAAGCTGCTCACTGGACATGAGGTAAGCGGTCATCACCTGCACACTGAGGCACTGGTTTTGAATGCCAGGTCAGTGCGCTGGACCATGCAGAGGTCCCTGGACGCACAGGCAACACTGGCACGCCCTGACATGCAGTCTGCAGGCAGTATTTCCAGCAATGCATGCAGGCCACAATACCAAGGCTGTCATGAGACGGGCAGGTGCCATGGTGCAGCTCCTCTGCCTGAAGACCACAGGCATGGCAGCCTGATGTTGCTGCGGGGTGTGCTATTTGTGCACTGTGGTGGACTGTGGCTGACAGGCATGCAGCCGGCCAGAGCATGCAGCCCAGCGGCCCACCGTGGCGCTGCGTGAGATGCCTGCTGCACAGTGCACCATGACTCGGCCCCCTCCCTGCAACGCTTGAGCAATGAAGCGCACAGCCTTGGGCAGGTGGGGCAGCAGGTTGGCGTGGCTCACATCATCCAGAGCAATGTGCAGGCGGCTGTAGCAGGGCTTCATCACCTGCAGTCAGCGGGCCTTCACAGGTCAAGGCATGCCGGGGCGTGTGATGTGGAGGTGGAGGTGGGTGGGCCAGGGTGCTGAAGCGTGGCAGCTGAAGGCCTTGCGCAGGGCATCAGAAGGCTTAGCATGAGCGTATTTGAAGCAGAGGTTCAGAACCTGCAGAGTGTCGGCAGCACCACTGTTTGGGCACCTGCAAGAGAAGGTGCAGTGAGCGCAGGCCTGCCAGCAGGCTGGCTGGCTGGCATCTGCAGGCAACATGTCAGGGCGACAAGTTGTACACCATGCAGGGCGACATGCCGCATAATTGCAGACCAACCTCCTGCAGCTCCAGGGACTCTCCAACGGTGCCGTCTATGTGGGGCACCAGCGTCTGCAGGCTGGGCAGAATGGACTGCAGGCAGGGGTGGAGAGGGCTCATCCCTTGTAGGGATCACAGAGGGCACATCTGCGCACCTAGGCCTGTAGTCCAAGCCATAGGGTGTGCACAGGCACGGCAAGTGTGACTGGGGAGAGCCTGTAGGGACAAGCCAAGCAAGCAACAACATCTGTTCGCGACAATGCAAGCCAGCACGCAGCAGAGGCTGCATCAACTGCGGGGATGCCCGCAACATGGCTTACCACCACATGTGTCACACCAATCCCTTGCAGGCAGGGCAGAGCATTGATTCCCCCAAGAAACAATCCTGTGCGCAGGACATAGCCTGGTGAGGCCCATGGCGCATCTCTGACTCCAGAGGTGCATTGGAGAAGTGCGTACCTGGCCTGATCTCTGTCTGGGGCGCTGTCTTGGCAAATATGCTTGCTGTGTCCCCATGCTGCATGAGGACCACCTGCAGGCGGTGCATGTTTAGAACCTGGCTTCAGGCAGCGGCTGGCATAATGTGGAAGAGGGTGTACTCGACTGCCACCATTTGCTGTTAGGCGCATGCGGCTCAACTGCAACACTGTCCTCGTTGGGGACAAGGTGGAGCTTGTACCCTACAGACCAGAGCACGTTCCAGTGAGGACTTGAAGTACTTGCCTGATCAAACCAGACGGCCAACCAATGCAGCACTGCAGGTGTACCATCAGTGGATGGAAGATCCTGAAATTAGGCAAGCCACAGCATCGGAGCGGCTCAGCCTGCAGGTCTGCTGCAACAGCAAGGCTCATGCTGAGCTGCCATGGGCCACATTGGCTGATATGTCCCACGTCGTCGGTGCAGGAGGAACACGAGATGCAGACTGCATGGGCAGAGGACCCAGACAGTGAGCTTTTTGCTTCATGGTTTTGACAGTCAACTTTGCTTGTCCTGCCCTGACAGTCCCGTTCTGCTGTGCCCAGCCAGAGCTCACCTTCATCCTGATTGACCTTCAAAAGGCTGCACAGCCGCCAGAGGGCGCAGGAGCACTGTGTGCAGGCAGGTGGCAGAGTCTGTTGACAATGTGGCTGATGGCAGTGGCCGGCAGCGCCGTGAGCCTGGTGCTGCTTGTGCTGCAGGCATGTGTGGCGACGTCAACTTGTTTTTGAATGACCCTGAGGAGAAACACTCAGCAGAAATTGAGGTGGGCGAGCATACCAGGGTGCATGATGGTGCTCAGTCTTCTGCCGCTTGCGCGATAATGTCCACCATCTGCTGCAGTGCTGTTGCAGATCATGGTCGCAGAGCATGCAAGTAGGAGGCGAGGACTTGCACAGGAGGCACTGACCTTGATGATGGCCTATGCCTATCACCATCTCGTGAGGTTGACAGAGGCCGAAGTGCACGAACAGGGCCGCCCACAAATGCCTGACTTAGCAACCTTCAAGTTGCAGGGCATCACATTGTTTCGTGCAAAGATTGGTCAGGCCAATGGTGCCAGCGTCAAGCTGTTTACTAAACTTGGGTTCACTCTAGTGTCCTTCAGCCAGGTGAGCTCACAGTGCCTGCCCTCATGGTGTCATACTGCTCACAAACAGATCAAAGGATGCTGTCTGTGCAGGTGTTTCAAGAATCCACTCTGCAGCTCAAGATTGCTGGAACACTGGTGGAGCGAGTGCAGAGTCAGGCTAAGGCTCTTAGTATTAGACATGTAGACTGACAGTGGGCTCAAGGACTGTCTGATCTCAGCCCAACCCGCAGATGAGCAGGCTGCTGATGCAGCTGAGGGCTGCTGCAACCTGAAGCACTCTGTGAGGCTGGCCCAACAGGGCTGCTGCTCCTGTGGCTAGTGCCGCCCCTGAATGAGCGCCACCAAGAGCCAATCTATGTGTCTGCTCACTGATTCTTGGCTTGAAAGCTGTGATCTTGACATTGAGAATCTGCAGCAGGCAACACCTCAGTGTCAGCAGGGCTCCACTTCAGCAGCACTCCCGGCATACAGTGCAGGCTTGATGCATTTCACCTGAATGGCAGGCAGTGCTGCCATGGCCAGGGCCACTGTGCCATCATGCCAGTGCCAGACAAATTCCAGCTTGCCGGCAGCCCACAGCCAGCTAGCTGCTGCAAAGAGCGAGTATGTCAGGCAACAACCATGCAGCAGGCAAAGCTGCCAGGCAGCCTGCCAGCTGTTGCTGTTCTCAACAGCTGCAGAAGGTGCATGGTGTGCTTTCTGTGCAGGGCTGGCCAGGGGGCTGTGGCTGGGAGCAGACCGTCCCACAGGCTGATCATGTACACCCTGTACAGCAGGAGCTTGCTGCACAGCATCGCTGTCACATGTCAGTGCTCCTGGATCCTTTCCTGGTGCTGGCTCGTTGCTAGTATGCTGATTGCTGCAGACTGAGGCCACAGCATGACAGGCCGTGATGCTCTGTGCAAGATTGAGAAGGTGAAGTGCCTGGCCAAATAGCATCGCTAGCCAGGGCATGACTGGTGCAACTGCCGCTGCGCAGCTCAGCAGGGCCCAGGTCGTCCATCTGCAGTCGACGAGACAGGCATGGTCTGCACCATTTTGATGACATGCGCTGTGATGTCTGAGCAGCACTACTCATGCAATGTGAGCCCGACGCTGATGCTGGCATGGAGCTGCAACTCACTTCACAATTGCTTTAAGTGGCACACCACAGCGACTGCCAGGAGACTCAACGGCTGCTGAGCGCCAGAGGTTGTGCGCACGCCAAAGCAGCAGGACTGCGGCAAGCAGGGCTGGCAGCCCAGCTGAGTGGATGAGCAGCCTGTGGAGCACAGCGGCTGGCAGGTCAGCCTGCAGCCTGCAGCATGTGAAATGGCGTTCCTGACAAAGACTGCACTTGTTGGCCAGGCTTAGGTTCAAATGACTTACTGATGGCATCACTGCCAGTCCAGCAGGATACTTGGGTAAGGAGGCTCAGCCTCACAGCGCAAAAGCAATACTGCAACAGAGGACAGGCACAGGCTTGGCGTATACATGGCGCTCCGCACAGTGCCTGTTATCCAGCAACAGGAGGCACAGGAGCCAGCACGACTCAGCCTCCAGCAGCATCCCCTGATGCACACAATGCTGCTGATGCCCTTGCGTGAGGTGGCCCAGCCCACCTGATCATGAGCGGGCAGCGGGGGTCAGATACAACCCCAATCCTGCTGCTGTGCACTGCTGCATCCCACAGTGCCAGGCCGTCGCTGCCTGTGCGGATGAGCTCCTGATGCCGCAGCTGTGCCTCCATACCACTGACGCTGAACGCAACAAGCTGAGCCTGGAAGCAGGGGCTCGCGCTACATGTGTGTTCGCTGACGGCGCAGGGCACATGGGCCTGCAGGCGCAAGGCTGCACTGCCCAGGAGCCGCCGATGCGGCAGGTGCAGTGCCAGCAGGGCTGCATGCTGCTCCTGGAGCCTGTGGCCACGCAAGAGGGCCCAAAGGGAAGGGCTTAGGACTTGAGCATCTGCCCTCACAGCCTGCATGTGACACCAGGGGCCGCCTTAGCATGCAGTCACATCTGAAAGCAGCTTGACTGACACTGGCCATGATGTCATGCAGGCTGAGCCTTTGCGCAGCCACTGCACCTTCAAGGTCGTCAGGCACAGTGCTGCAGTCAAGCTGCAGATCAGACATCGGCGCCAGCTTCCGAACCAAGAGCCCCAAGCTGGCTGCAAAGTGCCACACCTGGGCAGCCACAAAGCCGACTTCTGCATCAAGCGTGATTGACAGGTTCTGGTGCAGGTTGGCCGCCAAAGGTACATGAAGGATGTGTACAGCCTGCGCCAAGTAGTCCCTGCCGGCCATGATGCTGTCACCCTGCCTGCAGGGTCAGGCGTGGCACCCTGGCCAGGCGTGCGGGACACATGCAAGCATGGGCTGATGCAGGCGCATTCGGCAGTCTCTCAATGGGCCATGGATCGCCAGCCCGGGTGGCGAGGCGGAGACCAGTATGGCCACAAAAATTCACTCACAGATCCAGCCTGCATGACGCCCCCAGGCTGGGCTGCTGCTTGCCGAGCCTGACCCTCAAAGTCACCCACGAGCTTCACCTGTTGTCGTGAATGACATGCTGCTCATCAACAGCTACTGCTGGAAGGGCTGATGTCCTGGCCAGCAAGTCTTGTGCACCCTGGTCACTCTCCAGTGTCACTTCGAGCTTGTGAGCCTGCCCAGCAGCCTGGACAATCAGCGTGACGCCTGAGTACTCCTTCTGGCGCAGGTGCTGGAGACTCCACAGCTGCCGAGACGGCACCCTGCATGGGCAGCTGTCTGCACCTGCCTCAAATGAGCACACAGCAAAGGGCAGCGCCTCTATCAGGTATCAAAGCCCACAAGCTGAACACACCTGGACGGCGTTTGAGACCTTGCATGCTCGAACAGCATCTGCACAGGGGCCTGTGCTCCATCTGAGGCTGCTAGCATGCCTGCATGCCAGCCTGCTGCAGCTGCTACCCGGGACTGCACTGCTTGCTGCATGAGTGCTGTCACGCCTTGCCGCCCAAGATCTGGCTGAGCGATGCCAATGAGCAGGGCTGCCAGGCGCACCACCAGTTGATTGCACCAGACAATTTCCTGCACAAGGCAGGCATCCCCTTGTGAGCGGAGACCCTCTGAAGATGTTTGAGCAGGCTCAGAGCTGACATGCAAGCCACGTAGCTGTGCATGCCTGGACAGCAATTCCAGGACGGCTGGACAGCAACTGTAGGCAGCAAGCACTGGGTTCAAGAAGCACAGAGCTATGACAACATTATGTTTGGGCGTAGCAGTGCTGATCGCCGTCGCAAAAGTGTTCACCTGGTGGCCTGCTGACGCCCACACGCCAGGGATGTCCTGGGTGTCTCCCTCCACAACAGCAGAGGCGCCATGCCTAGCAGCCCACCGCCCAAAACGTGCAACAGCAGGCAACACCTGCACTCAGGCCAGCACGCTGCAAGAATGTGCTGCACTTGCCCTGCTGTGCACGCTATGATCCCTCAAGACATCATGTGATGCATGCAGCGCCAGGTGAACAGGACAACCATGGGGCTCCCCGCTCACCTGCTTGTCCTGGTCGCCCCCAGAGATAGAGAGGAATGGGATATGCAGGTGGTCAGCCCCTGCTGCTCTGGGCATGCCAACAGGCCACAAGTGCCTGTCATAAAGGCGCTGCAGACCGATGCCGAGGGCTGCTGGAGGACGGCCATGTGGGGTTGCCAGGGTCACAATGCCCCTGATGGCTGACAGTCCTGCAGGCGGTGAAGCCTTCAGAGGCTGGCGGTGCACGTGCGCAGCATATCAAACACATCCAGAGCTTGTGCATGGCAAGGTTCAGGCATTGCCTGTCTCAAAAGCGCACCTCTTGAGCTCCCTGCCATAAGCTGCATGGCAGCTCTGGCGATGATCCCCCCCATAGAGTGACCCACAATGAGGATGGACTCTCCATCATGCTCGCGGAGCAGATACTGGACGGCTTGCACAGCAAAGTGAGCTTGCCTATCCTGCACCAGGGGGTTTCTGTGCTAGTTGTCAACCATGGTGCGGAGCTGTGCTTTCCCACATCACCATACCAGCAGGTGTGCATCAAAAGCTGAGAGCTCCTCTCGGAAATCAGCGGTGTACCACACCAGCTGCACAGCACTGCCAGATTGCCTGGACTGCCGGCGAGCGGTCTCAGACGCCAGGGAGCGGACCTGCATCAGGTTTGATGCTTGATGCCGCCACGAATGAGCCTGGCTGAGGTATAGGTGCAACTTGCCTGTTTATGGCAACCACCATTGCCTGGAAGGAGCAGGACTGGCAACCTGCGGCCTGCAGGCACACGCCTGTATGAAGGGAGAGAGGTTTGCAGCCGACAGGGCCCCCCCATTTGCACTCACCAGCGCGCTGAGGAATGTACTGCTCCATGTAAGCCATCAGGCGATAGTGACCAGCTGCAAACACCTCATGATAGCTGGGCCACATATAGGTGAGGATGCACCTGCGTTTTCCCGCTTCCACAGGAGATCTCCTGAAGAAACCACACATGGCAGCCACACATGCAGCCAGAGCTGCCGAGAGGAACCTCCGAGTCATGACCCGCTCCCACAAAATGCTGCTCCCGTTCTTGCCACATGGCTTCAGGGCCTTCTTCCTCTTCAGGAGACGCAGCGGTCAGTCTTGGCAATCAGGTTGAGGGCACCCTGCACCAGATCTCTGCCGTCCAAGAGAGTGTGTAAGGTTTGCTGTGATGCAGCACCTGCTCAGTGATGGATGTGCATAAACTATGCGATGCCTGCCTGCCCTACAGCCTCAGACGCCTTGTGAAGAGCAAGACAGAGCTGCAGGATCGTTCAGGGCACCTGCAGCAGGAATTGCTTTTGAGACAGCAGGACCTGAAGCGCTGCACATCTGCACTGGCACAGATTCGCGAAGACCTAGACGCCATTCACTTCACGTCCAGGTGACAATGGGCCTGCCAGCACCGTTTCACCACAAACTGCACTGCCATGGGTGCTCGTGGCCTGCACGCTGTGGGCCCTTGTAAGTGCAGCTCACACTGACAGCCCTCCCCAAGCTGCACTCTAGCATTGCTTTCCTGGAGTCAGCTTATGAAGCCTGTGTGCAGGAAGCTCCTCAAACACCTGTGGAAGCAGCAGGCAGCAAGCGGCAGAGCCCCAGCGGCCCCTGTGCTGCCTGGGGCTCATAGCGCCAGACACCTGGGCTGGTGAGCTATTGCGTCCGGTACTGCTCGCTTTCACCCATGCCAAGGCACTGAGGCCCTTGCACTGAGCACTCATGCCGCCCCCCCTCATATTGAGCTGAAACTCACCACTGCAGATCAGTGTCTGGGGGACTACAAGATTGGAGCAATGACAAACCCTCCTGTGAGTGCTGAGCTGCTGAAGCAGCAGGTCCTGGGCGGCCGCTTGTGGCTCATCATCAAAGGGCAAGTGTATGATGCCACAGCTTGGAGCGCTGTGCATCCTGGCGGTACCCTGCTGCTGCAGCACAGCGCCGGCCTGGACGTCAGCGAGGCCTTTGCAGGTGGGCCCTAGGCATGGCTGCTGTCTGGGCTGGATTTTTCCTATGGAGATGGGTGCTGTTTGCTGGCGGTCTATGCAGCCCCGATCCTGGGGCAGCATGGTTGACCCCTCCTGCAGGGTGAAAGGATGCTGCATGGTCACAACGCGAGTTTCAAGACTTGGGTTCTTGGCTTGTGCAACCCTGCTGCTGCGATGTCTGGATGTCAGCAAGTAAAGACTGGGGTGCCCTATGAGCTGCTTGGGGAGAGTGGAGCCATCGCCCTGAAGCTCCCCTCTGCCTGGTGTGGCCTCCTGCAGGTGTGAGGCTTGATTGCTTGGATGCATGACCTGACCCTCTTGGGCTGGCACCATACTGCTTTGCAGACGATCCCTGCCAAGCAAGATGCCATTGTATCTCTTGCAGTGTCCCCAGTCGCTATGCTCTCCTGTCCTTGGCTTGGCCCTTCCTGTTTGTTTTGGCCATGCTCTGAAGGTGCTTGCTGTCTTTGCCCCGCAGCCTACCATCCGCCTGCAGCAGGCGCCCGCCTTCCAGCATTGTGGGTGGGGCCAATGCACTCAGACTTGGCAGCCTCACCAGCAGGGGTCAGCAGGACAGCCGAGCTGGCAGCTGTGCACCAGCAGCTAGAGCAGGCAGGCCTCTTCAAGACCAGTCCCTGGGCGTACTGGGGCGTTGCTGCCCGATGCTGCTGCCTGCTGGCAGCAGCCATCCTGTGCCTGATGCAGCAATGGGCAGCGCCTGGCGCTGTGCTGCTTGGCCTATTTTGGCAGCAGGTGAGTCTCACCATGACAAACTGCGACCATACACGCCTTTGGGTGCAGGCCCTAGCAGTGCAGCTGTCACAACAAATGGTCTTTAGGCTAATGCCTGCTGGTCCTCCAGGCTGTGCCCTGCTGTCTGTGCTCATTGCTGCTGCTGCCCCACAGGTCGCATTTGTTGGGCATGACGCAGGACACAATGCTGTCACCCACGACCGCTTCAGGGACGGCCTCATCGGCCTGCTGGTGAGCTGGGCTAGGTCTGTGACACTTTCTGTAAACGGCGCGCCACCCTCACAGCTGTTGGCATTCCAATCACCCTGTGTGGATGCCACTGCCCCTTGCAGGCATGTTCTGAGGGTGGCCTGCTGTGCAGCCCTGCTTGCCACCAGCCTCATGCTTGAGAACTGCAGCAGCCACATGCTCGATTGTCACGGTTGCCCAATGGCAGCATCATTGGAGCCTCTTGTCCCCAACGTTTGCAGGTGAATGCCTGCATTGGCATCGGGCCCTCCTGGTGGAAGGCCACCCACAATGTGCATCATACAGTGGTCAACAGCGTGGATTGCGACCCAGACATCCAGGTCAGGCTGGCCAAATAACAGGCTGCATGACTGCCTGCGCATCATTGGGTGCCTCTGGCTGTCCAACAGGCTTAAGGGGGTCTGGCATCACCCAGGCCTTCACCTGCTAGCTGCCTGTGTCTTCTCTGATATCCTGTGCTGATGAAGTTCCACCAGAGCATTGTGCGAGCACCGACAGGTATGACCTGAATGTCGCATTCTGCATCACCCCATCCACCAGTGTGCAGCAAATGGCGATGAAACACAGCCAAACCATCTGGCTGCACCTGGTGGGCACCAGCAGTAGCCATGTACTCCCTGCTGCAGGCCATGCTGCTGCTGGCCAAAGATCCATGCAGTCTTGAGCTGCTACCGCATGCAGCAATTCTTTCTTCAATTCTGCACACAGCTCTTGGTCCCCAGCCAAGCACTTGCCTCGCAAAATCCTCAGATCGCTTATGGAAGCCCCTTGTCCATTGCCCTGCCTGAAACCCAGTGCGTTTGCGCTGCAGTTCATGCCGCTGCTGGCCGTCTCCGATGCCTATTTCAAATCTGTCTTTAGTCGCTATCACCTGAACACCCTCGTCTTTGACAAGGCAGCCGCAAAGCTCATCTCTGTGCAGCACCTCACCTTCCTGCCGCTGCTCATGGTGGCCAAGTTTGGTGAGCGGGCAATCTGGGTGTGGCCGGTGTGCTGAAGTGAGACCCAGGACTCTGTGTCAATCCCTGCCTAGGCTGGCCTGATGTGAGTGCTCCTGCTGAGTGTCGTCTGCTGCAAATTGGCCCCTGCCCCCCATCTTGGTGCTCACATCTGCTTTGTGTTGGCTGCTGCTGCTGGATGCCTGGCAGGCCTACCCATACCCTTGGTGCTGCGCCTGCCCTGCATGCTCAGCTGCTGCTCTGCTCTGTTGCTGTTTGGGTAGCCAGGGCTGCACATGTTGTGGCCTGCAGCCTCTTGTTTGGCTGTCAAGGGAGCAGGACTCCAGAGCAGGGGCCATGCTCCAGAGCAGCCAGGGAGTGCTGCTGAGGATGTTGCTGGATACTGCTGCCCTGCATCCTGCAGGTCTGTATCTGCAGTCCGTGAAGCAGCTGGCCAGTGGCATGTGCTACATCTGGCGCCCTGCAGAGTGCTGCACTCAGGCACTGTTCTTTGCTGGGTGAGGCTGGCGTGCCTGTCCCCTGTGAGTGCAGGCGTCATGCATGGTTCAGCGCTTGGGGGTGAACCTTCACCTGTGAATGCAGGACTGCGCTCCTCATCAGTCTCCTGGATGGCTGGGGCCCAAGACTGGCCTTCGTTCTTCTGTCACATGCCACTTTTGGCATCCTCCATCTCCAGGTGAAAGTGTGGGGACAGCCTCATTGGCTGTTTGCTGCCTGGTATGTGGGCTCTGACGCCCCGCTGGGGTTCCATCATCTGAACGGTAGGAGCTCTGTTGCCTGCCTGCGCCGGTCAATTTGGGTCCATCTATTCTGCTGCCTCCAGACATCCTGCAAAGCTACAGCAGGTTGTGCTGCCTGGCACCCTGCTGCATCGTCATGATATGCACTGTGCTGCACATGAGCCACAAAACTGCCCATCTGACTCAGCGCCATGCTGGGCTATGAACCTGTCAGCCCACTCTGCAGTGCCTGACTGCAGATCTGTCTGTCACATTTTGCCAAGGATACCTATGAGGGCCTTCCACCTGTCGGGAATGACTGGCTCACCACTCAGGTACAGGTCTTACTTCTCACTGGACTGCATCTGGCCTGGCGGCAGCTACCACAGCTACTGCATTGGCATGCCATGCACCACCAGGGCATGCACTAGCTGTAGGTCGGGTCTGCTGGCGGCCACACTCAGCTTATGCATGGCTCCACAATGTGCCTTCTGGTCGTGCTCTGCAGCGCTGTTTGTGTATTGGGAAGCGATGAGAATGTCACTGCCTGCCTGCAGTTGAACGGCACCATGAACTGGTCCTGCCCACCAGCGCTAGACTGGTTTCATGGGGGGCTGCAATTCCAGATAGAGCACCACATCTATCCCCGCCTGCCGCGGCACAACCTGAGAGCAGCCAGCAGTCTGGTGCAGGCGCTGTGCAAGAAACAGGGGCTGCCATACACCAGCCCTGGATTCATTGAAGCAGTTTTCATGACCCTGCAAACGCTGCGCAACACAGCCCTGAAAGCCAAGAGACATGAGCTTCTGACGTTGTGAACATGTCGTGTTGTTGAATACTGCACACTGATGTGGCCATCTGTTTTGATCTAGCACCCTCACGCGCCATGCTGAGGCTGGCCCACTGGCACACGTTCCTGCCTGGCCTGCCCCCGCCAAACCGTGTGCAACATGTCTTCTTTGATGCATAGCTGGTGGCACAGCCTCTCCGCGGGAGTCCACCTGACCTCCAGACAATAGAAGTAGTCCTTGGCCAGCGCCTGAACATAAGCACCAGAAGCGATGCGGGGGGAGCGGGGCTGGGTAAGAGCCCGGCTATATATGTTTTTTTACAGTCATTATTGACTCTTCTGCTGGCCACTGATACATTCGTTTGCCTTTTTGAATTGTCACTGCCAGGTAGCAGCACACCTCGTTGCCACACAAGCAGATCGGCGCTCTGCACTCACCTCGTACAGCATCTCCGCAGATTGCGGCCCACAGCCTCTTCACATCCACCGATCGCAATGGCATCTCTGAAGAGCGTGGCTGCCGCCCTCGTGCTGCTGCTGTCCTGCCTGGCTGGTGAGCAGATCTCCCATCACTTCATCAGCACCCTGACCTGCACCTGAGCAGTTGCTGTCCGCCTTCTTGAGGTGCCTGTCAACCTGATGCAGGCATCAGGAGGGTTGTGGGCCTCTGCCGCTCAGACTTTGAAATTTTGCCCTGCAGGCGCCAGCGCTGAGGTTGAGCTGACAGGCCCCCGGCGCATGCTGCTGCAGCTGGCGCCAGCACCAGGACCAGGACCTGCACCTGCACCTGGTCCTGGGATCAGCCTGGCTGCTCTTGCTGCACAGGCAGCTCCCACAATCTATGCTACGCCCTTCAGCGGTGAGTTTGCCTGACCATGTGCATCAGCATGCATTGGCAGCCACCTACACAGGACAAGGGCAGCCCCGCCCCTTCCAGCGCAAGGATCTGCTGATCCTGTGAGGACTGTTCGGGCCCTGGGGCGCCAACTGAATAGTAGTGTCGCATGTCAAACTCCCTCCAAGGCACAAACATGAGGTCCTCTTTGCCTGCAGGTTGATTCACCAGTCATCCTTGTCATGATGGGGAACCAAATGAACACTTCCATGCAATGGACGTCCAGCAGCAGAACCTGGCCTGTCCACCGCCTCACTATTCCACTCTCAACACTCAGAGGCCACCCCATCCCTCAGAGGCAGCCCGGATCTGTCTTCTTGGACCAGGCCTGTCCCAGCAAGGGAAAGCATCCCAGACGTCAGCAGTTGACCCCAGCACCCCCACAACCTCTTGGCCACACCTTGACCATTAAATGTACAGCAAAACCTGTAGCCAGCTCCCCATGGGCTAGCATGCGTCCTCATTCTTTATTTTTATGAGCCCACCACCTTTAAGGCTTTCATTGGCGAGCATCAATAAGGAGTGCTTTCATTGGCGAGCATCAATAAGGAGTTGACAGGGGTCCAGATCAATGAAACCCAAGAACGTGAATCAGGGCAAGTCACTTCGGCAGCAGCTTCGATTGCTCAGCTCAATGGTGCAGCAGCTGTTGAGCAGCATGCCAGGAGGTACAGGTCATAGCATGCTGGGTGATGCCGTGCTCACAAAATGCGAGCTCAGCAGCGACATTGTTGGACAACAACATGCAGTCTGCCAGCACAGACAAGACATGAAGCCCAAGCTGTGGCATCAAGGTTGCCGGCAAGAGAGGCGACAAGCCCAGTGAGCTTCTTCCTGGGCCTCTTGAGATTGCACTGGCAGCAGCTGCGATCCGCAAAAGGCCTGTTTCAGAGAGCTCCATCAGCAGAAGCATCACGCTGAAGATCTGTCACTGCATCACTGCCTATGCTGGCAGCAGACTACACGCAGTGTGGCTGCTACGCGGTGGTACGGCCTGGCACTGTATGTGCTGATGCCCAGCTGCAGGATGCCATGTCTGAGGCCACTGTGCAGCACACCTGTTGATGCAGGTAGGTTTGAGGCTGCCTACCAGGTGCTGCCTACCAATCGTTTCAATGCAGGGCATGGCTAAAGTGAGCCCCAGTCCTGCCACCAGGGGCTGTAGCTGAGTCTGCCATGGCAAGGGGGCCAAGCAGGAGCCATGCAGCAGACTCATAGTGCTCTGGCCAGTCATCAGGGAATGCACCGTGACACAGCGGCAGCCATGGCCATTGTCTGACACGTCGTCGAGCACTCAAGAGTGACCTTTCTTGCCATCGCCACTACTGCTCACACTGCTGACCATTGCAATCAAACAGACCACCAGCCTGCAAGTTCAATGTGGATGCATGTCACTCTGAAGGATACCAGACGTAACATAAGAGATTGAGGCGCACAACCTCAGGATCTTGGCTGTGAAGCTTGGGCAGCCTCTCTGAAAGCCTTCGGCATACCAACTGCCAGACTTTGCTGCTGCTGTTGGGCCACTTACAGGTCTGTCAGTTGGCACTCGTCCAGAACGGAGCGTGCCAAGAGAAGTTGAGTCAAGTCTGTGGTAGTGAGCCTCAGCGCGAAGATTTCCATTTTGTTTGCTGCCATGCGCAGCAGTCGGGGCACTGTCCGCAGATGCAGCAGGGGATGTCCGCGGCCACAGCTTTGCGCAGCAGATCTGCATTGATGTCTCGCTCATGTCTGTTCATCCATTCTGCCTCCTCCTCCACCAGCTGCCGTTCCCGCTCTGCAATCTGAGCCTCCAGGTCCAGCCTGCAGACAGCAGAGAGAAGGGAGTTAAGGACAGAGCATCTAGGATCAGCCTGCAAAGCCCCACGATATGAGACACAAACACCCTGAGCCTCCGGGTCAAGATCTGCAGCGCTGCACATGCCATCAAGTGCAGCCAGTGCCACTTGTGTGGGGCCTTCCTGTGAGCCTGAGTGACTTGTGCAGCTTTCATGCAGACCAGACCTGTGGAGACGGGGCACATGGCTGCCTGCAAACAGGCCCTGTGCAATGCAGCGCCCGCCTGATGTGGTTCCTGCTCCTGCCTGCCAGCTGGCGGCGCCCTCAGCCCTGTCTAGTGCAGCAAGGCTCATTTGCCGCGATCATATCAGTAACATTCCTGCTCATGGCTGCCTCTGAGACTGGGCGCTAAGATTGAGAGGCAGGTGGCAAGCGTAAGGCAGCTGCAGCTACCAAGTGGTGCCCTGGACCCACTTCAGGTTGATGTTCCTGCTCCTGACTGCCTGCTGGCGACGCTGCTCCAGCTCCTGGATCTCTGCCTCCCGCGCATTCAGCCGCTGCAAGTAGCTCCTGGTCTCCTTGTCAAGGGTCTCCTGCCGCTGCTTTTTCAGCTGCATCTGCTGCTTGTGTGCCTGCACACATGGTGGTCAGTAAGTCAGTGCCACCCATAAGATGCAGGAGGAGGACGCCCACACACACTGCGCTGAGCTTCACCACAACCATGTCAGCCTGTGTTGGCTGCCCGCTGCAGCTATGGGCTTTGCATGCACCAGGTCGTCCACCAGCGTATGCCCCGGCCATAAGTATGGACGCCCTGCATGTCCAGCCTGCCTGCTGCCAACATGTGATGCCAGCTCAAGGCGGCCAGGCCCGCCTGCACCTTGGTTCCCAAGCTGCGTTACGTCTGTGGCACATGGAAGCTGGGCTTGACATGAGACGGCGCCCGACACTGCAACTGTCCAGCCTTCACCCACCTGAACTCTGCTGTCGACTCGCCGCAGCCGCGGCGGCCTGCACCCTGGCCTGCTTCTTGCGCTATGCCTGGACTCCCTGGTAATAACAAATCTTGCGGGCTCGTCAGCCAAGCTGGGGCCGGGGTCATACCTGCAACCCCCTGCACAACTCCCCATGCATGGGATCCCAGGGGCAGGTCTGAAGAGCAGGGTGTACTGCTGGTCAAGCAGGCTACCTCCCGCATGACATGCCATGCATGACAAGGGGGCCCCGGCCTCCTCCCCCTTTTCCAAAGTGCAGACATGCAAGAACGCACCGCAGAAATGTCTGCCTGCATCTTGACCCGTTTCTCATGCTGCGCCACCTCCTTGGCAGCGGCCTGGCGCTCCTGCTCCGCTATGGCTGCTGCCACTCGAGCGTCCTCAGCAGCCTCCCTGGCCTCAGCCTCCCTCTTGGCCTGCAGGCAGAGGGCTGAGATACATGTCTGCGGTCGGGATGCAGCTCAGAAGCCTCGTGCAGTCACTGCTCGTGCCCTCAGTGCTGCTGTGTTCGGTGCATGAGACCGCATCAGCACTGGGGGCATGCAGCACACGCAGCGTGAGGTGGGGCGGCATTTAGAGTGCTGTGTTTGCAGGGCACATCGCAGCTGTGGGCAGCAAACCTGCACAGTGCAGGATCTGCAGACCCCCTGCCCAAGATGCCAGCTGCCTGGCAGCGGTGAACAGGCAACACCTACAGGCTCAAGGTGAGAGTCCCACATCGCGCCTCACTGCAGGGTCTGGTGCTCACCATGTTGCCCGCTGCCTGGGAGCGATTGGCGGTACGCTGGCGGAAGGCCTGCAGGTCAGCCTCCCTCTGCTCTGCCTGCTCGTCCAGCAGCCGCTGGTGGGCCGCCATCATCTCGTCATCCGCCTTGGCCTACAGGCGGTCACAGGTCGCATCAGGGTGACTGCATGGCCTCTGTGTGGTGCAACTGCTGTTGGCCACCCACTGGGCTGTTCTCCTTCGTGCCTCAAGTGACGTCCACAGCTGCGTGCCCTACCTACTCTCTGAGAAGGCCCTTGTAGCAGTGACAGCTTCACCAAGTAGGCCCCGGCTTTCTAGTACATCTTGGCGCTCTGCTTTGTCATGTTCATGGGGAGCATCCACCTGTGACACATGACCCACCTGTGCCTTCACCGCATCCCGCTTGGCCTTGATGCGCTCATCGTTCTCCCTCAGCGTCACCTCCATTGCGGCGCGGTCAGCCGCGGCCCTGTTGGCCAGGCGCCGCTGCTCCTCTGCGAGGGCAGCCTGGTCAGCGGCCAGCTCGGCCTGCTCCTCCTGCAGCTTGGCCTGGCGGGCCCTCAGCTTGCCATCCCTGTACTCTGTCACCTGCAGGCTACAGCAGACTCAGCAGGTGGAGCCACCAACTTTCCTGCAGCTCTGCCTGTGTGCCTCTTCTGCTGCCCTCTTCGCACACCTGCCCCCCACTGCCACTTCACACAGCATCTACACCTTGCACCAGCCCACCTGCTGGGTCATCAGCTGCTGTGTGGCGCGCGCCTTCTCCTTCTGGCGCTCGGCAGCCTTCGCGAGCTCTGCCTTGTGCAGCTCCAGGTCAGCCGCGATCTTGGCCGACTCAGCCTGCTTGTCCAGCTGCAGCTGGTGCAGCTGCTCAGCATGCGCCTCCATCTGCACATCCAACACGCGGCGCTGCTCCTCCTGCAGGGGCCATGTGCTGCATCAGGGGATGTGGTTCTCATGGCAGCTGCCACAGCTGCTCAGTATGCACCTCCACTGCCCGGGAGCCAGCTGGCTGGTGTGCTGCTGTGCCTGCTTGCTGAAGCTGCACAGCTGCTCTTCTGCAGGGCATTTGAACATGGTGCTGACGTGTGAGCAAGGTGGGTCAAGCACTTTGTACCTTAAGATTCTTGAGTGAGCACTGTGTAGGAAGACATGGGTAGAGACAGGGATAGGCTGCAGAGGTGGGTGCACTGCTACTGTACTTGCCTGTCATGCAAGCAATGCTGCGTGATGTCTCATCAAGACAGGGGCTGCCAGAGCTGTACACGAGGTAGAAGCTGTTGCTGCTGAGCTGCAGGTGCACTTGTCTGCCAAGGGTGTGCAGGAGGCCAAACAAGAAACACTGCAAGGCGCCTGAAGGGTTGGGGCTGCATGGCTGGTGCTGCATGGCTGCTGCGGGCAGCAGTCCACTCGTATCTGCCTTGCCAAGCGCCAGGATTGCCATGTACAAGGAGCTTACAGCTTGCGCGACAGACACAGCGGGGCTCTGCTGCCTTCAGCTGACTCACATCAGCCGAGTTCTCATCATAAGCGAGCGCAACTTCATCCACCTCTCACTTTTAACTACTAAGGTGCTGCTGCTGAGCTCCACATAATGGGCAAATTCATCCACTTCTCCCTCAGACCCACAAGGTGCAGCTTTCCTGCTGTCGGCAGCCAACCTCTGCTCTAGGCGCTGCACAACCCCCACCCAAAATTTAGTCAGCTGTGCCCTTCACAGCCCAGCCCCTCTCATCAGTCCTAGTTGTGGTCCTCACCCTGGCCTTGGCAAGCTGGTCCCGTCTGGCCTCCGCAGCACGCGCCTCCTCCAGGGCATCCAGGCGGTTCAACAGAGCCCACTCGCTGTGGGCGCGCCGGCTGTATGTCAGCGCTGCCAGTTTGTTGGCGTGAGACATGTAGTCCTGACGGGGCTCTGCAGGGCCAAAGGGGCCGATTGTGGCGGAACCGGCGGCGCCCAGGCTCTGTGTGTGGGTTCCTTTGCCACACTGCAGACACATCAGCACTTGCTGTGGAAGCTGGGTGCGGCCAGGGCACAAGGAGGGCCATGTGGGGCCAAGACGGGTTTATTGAGGCTGAGCCAGCTGCAGCCTGGCCACTTGCGTGTGCTGCTCTGGCGCGTGAGCTGAACATCGATGGGCTCTGTGAGAGAAGGCCCTGTGCGCGGTCCTCTGATGGGCTCCTCAAGTGCTTTGCAGTGGGCAGGAGGCAACAAGAGTTGAGAATGAACAGAGTATCTCAAGACAAATCGTTTCCGGCGTGGTCCTTGGCCACACTGCGCATGGGCAGGGCACAGCTGTCTGCTTGAGCCAGATATAGCACCTGGGCTTTTCTGGTGAGCTCCCACGGAGAGGGAGCCCTGCAGATGGGCAGGACTGCAATAGGGCGGGGCTGGGGCCCACAAACCCTGCTTGGGCGCTATCAAAATTGTGCTCAGGACAGGCAGCGCCACGGGCCGAAGCTGAGACAGCGCCCCTGCATGCAGCCGGGACACTGTGCGCATGTCGCAGTACTTCGCATGGTGTGGCCATCGTAAACTTCTGGCAGTGAGTCACTGTAGCGGGTCAGGATGGCGTTCTTTGCTGCACTGCAGCTTGCCACAGGAGTGCATCCAACAGCGCTGCGGAAGGTTTTAGGGGGTACTGCCTCCACCAATGACACAATCGAACAGCAGCTGATGTGATCTGCCATGACATGCCTAGATCACGCACTTGTACAAAGCCCACAAACCTTTCTGGGAGAACTGCCTGTATCCTGCTTGCGTAACTCCTTCCGCGGCTTGCTAGCTCCAAAGCTGGGCAGCTTCTCATGTGTATCCAGGGCCAAGTCCCGCAGCTTAGCCTTTCCCCAGTGTCCATGAGCTACCTGCAATGTCACAGACTGCTGCATCAGAGACAACAGGCAGACAGTGACAGCAAATGTAGGTCACAGATGCATGTAGTGCCTTGGCCTTGTCCACTTCTGCATCGAGCATGCCCTGCAGCCTGCTCCTGCTCATCTTGCCGAGGTCCATGGTGTAATTCTCGTCTGGAAAGCGAAAGAATGCAAGTGCCGCCTGTCTCCAATTGACTGAGATTTTCGGCAATCTGATGCGCTGATGTCAATCGCCGGCGGGTGGCTGCATGAATGCCGAGCAGGTGGTGGCCGACACTCAACCTAAATCTGCCATCCTGAATGAAGTCCTACAGGATCAGAGCACAGGCCCTGCCAGGAGGAAGCATGCTGAGAACGAAGGGAAGCTGTTTTTGGGAGGCCTGGAGCCTGGAACCACATCAGAAGCCATCCTGGAGTACTGCCAGCGATGGTGACCATCCAAAGCCGTCCATGCATTTGCTGCTTCCTTTCGGCATCTGTGCATGCAGCTGCAGCCTGATCTTGATCGCAGGCTCTGATGCTGTTCCTGCCTGCAGGGGATCAGTGCTGGATGACAAACTCATGGAGGGGCGAGGCTTCGCCTTTGTGACTTTCGCGGATCCCGCCTGCGCTGCAGCTTTCCTGGAGGTCAGCCCAGCCCTGCCCTGCCCCTGCCCGCAAAGCTGGCGCTGACCTTGTGTGCGCTGAGGTGGCACCGCAATCAGGCACCATCCTGAGCCGATGCTGCGCAGCTCATCACCAATTGCCGGCCCTACCCGCCGTCGTTTGTGCGCCTACCATGCACCTGCACTTGCACACCATGCAGGAGACATCTCTTGTGCAGGTCATTTCTTGGCGTGCAACATCATCTTAAGCCGCCGTTGTGCCTGCATGCACCCGACGGCTGCACCATGCATCAGATGCTCAAGCCCATTGGTGCTGAGGCAGTCCTGCCCCTGCTGCAGCAGAATCAGCACGAGATCAATGGCAAGGCCATTGAGGCCAAGGCTGCTGTCCCCAAGACCAGTGGCAATGGCCTCGTTCCGGCCAACAGGAAGATGTTTGTTGGGGGCACGGTGAGCTCATGAGCCGAGAGATGTGGCCAGCGACCATGCAGTCTGTGCCACACAAGCCGACCAAGGACACACCCTATCAGCGCCAGCGGGCCACGCACAGTAGGTCCTTCTAAATGCCAGCATCAGCACGGGTTGCACATGCAGCCAATGCTTCTAGCAGCACCTGTGCCCTTCCAGCAGTCTGTCTGTGGCAGGTCTGGGCACCACTGCTGGGGGTTGACGAGGGGAGGGGAGGGATAGGGGGGAGGGATGGGCCAGCTGAGACCAGTCAAGCCATTGCTGGCAGGCATCTCCCAAGCGGACGAGCTTGGCTGGGGAGTGCCGTGCTGCCACTGCTTGTCAAACTTTTGGGGAGTGCAATCAGGACGCTCAGGGCTTGTGCATGAACAGGCGCTTGCAGCCCTGGGAGACCTGTGGCTCTGCTGCCAGTAGCAGAGCCTGTCCTGTGGGTGAGGGGCGCTTGCACTCAGTGCGACAGGCAACCACTGCGTGCTGGCCAGGCACAAGCGAGGGGTGAGGGGGCCTCCCCAAGAGTGCAGGCTCTGCTACTGGCAGCAGAGCCACAGGTCTCTCGGGGCCGCAGGCGCCTGTTCATGCACTATGACAAGTGCAGCGGGTATCGGCATGTGCGCTGTGGCCCCGCCAGTGCACCAAGATGGCAAGGCAAGCCCATCTCACCCCATTGCATGGTAGCAGCACTGAGGCTTTGAGTGCCGGCTAATCCTCTGCACCATGGTGCAGCATGCTGCTGTGCCATGGCTTATGTGTGGTGCTGCTATCTTCTGCCGCAATGTTGCACCTGCATTTGACATGTGCATTGAATGGAAGTCTGGGACAATGCGGGAGCAGAGCAGCCTGGCTTCCTGTCAGCCCATGCATGCCAGCATGCCACGCATGTCATGTTTGCTGGGCTGTAACATGTTTCTCAACATGTTCTGCAGGGAGAGCTGACTGATGAGGAGTTTGCAGAGTACTTCAAACAGTATGGCGATGTCGAGGACTCAGTGGTGAGTCAGGGGGCTGCCTGAGCAGCACTCATTTGTGAGCAGCAGCACTAGCAGCATCGTCCCATGATGGACACTCAAAGCTTTCTTAATGCTGAGCAAGGCTTCTTATCCAGCTTACCCTTGCTTGCCCATCTCAGCCCAGTTCAGGTTTTGCAAGTGGCCATCTACAGCAGTCTCGGCCCCGACTTCATTCCTGTGGTGCATGCTTGCCTGTGCCAGCCCTTTATACTCTAGCTTGGCTGTTCTTTGGTCGGCCACAGTCACTGCATGGTGTTGTGCCCTGCTGCACGCTGTGCACTGCATGGACAGCTGCTGGTCACTGCTGAGTGCTGGGCATCAGGCAAAATTCAGCACCGTTAAAGGATTGAAGCCTCTGGGGTGTCAAATAAGAGCTGCATTCACTTGCTTGCCTTGGGAACTTTTGCCTGGGAATCCAGCATGTCTGCTGTGAAGACTCTATGGCCCCAGGCAGTCCAGCTTTAGACACTCACAGGCCTCTGTCAGCCAAGGCATGATGTGCCCAGGCCACTGACTGGGCCATAGCGCATGCTCCTCATTCAGCATTGCTGCTGTGCAGATCCTGCGCAAGCTGGATGGCTCCTCCCGCGGCTTTGGCTTTGTCACCTTTGTCCACGAATTGAGTGTTGAGAAGTGCCTGGTCATGCAGCACAGCATCAATGGCAAGGTGAGGCTGCCCCGCAAGTTGCGTAAGGTGTGAGCCATCTTAGCTGGTGAGGGCTCTACTCCCCTCTCATGGGCTGCATGTGATGCCCATGCGATGGACCGTTCCCAGCCGGAAGCACAGCATTGACAGCAAAGTGAGCACGCTGCTGTACTGCGTGCTGCTGCCTGCTTTGAGGCATGCGTCACATGGTGGTCTGTACATCCTCTTGCTGCCTACAGCTCTCCGAGTTCAGGCCTGCAGCACAAAGCAGCAGAATCGTTGCGCTCTGGACTTGTTTCGGATGTCACCCAGCAGATTCGTGCTCACCCCTGCAGCACGCTCAGCTGCACTGAGCCATCAAAGACTGTATGCCTGCGCAGCGCAGCGTAGAGTTTGCACACAGCCCTCATGGCTATGCTTGATGCCCATGAGAGGGTTGCATCCATGGTCCGCAGGGCACCAAGGGTAGAAGCAAGTCAGGAAGGGCTTCAGGCTGGTCTGCTGTGTGGTTGAGCATGCCAGAATTGGCTGTACTCAACCCTGCCTTTACCCTGCCTGCAGCACGTTGAGCTCAAGCGTGCCATCCGCAAGGAGGACATGCGCCCAGGACAGAGCATGACGGAGGCAGCTGCTCTCCCCCGCCAGCAGCGTGCAAACCACGGCGGCAAGCCCCTGGACTGGCAGTGCCCCGAGTGTCACAACAAGAACTATGGCTGGCGGACAGAGTGCAATCGGTGCAAGGCAAGCAGTGGCTGCGCTGCCCACCCCTGCGGGAGGACTTGCTGTAAGGCCAAGCTGCCACGCAGAGGGAGGATCCTTGCATTCTGGCTTGCTGCTGGGCAAGCTGCGGACGCATTGGCAGTGCATGCTGCCGCCACGTTTGGTAGCTGACCTCCCAAGAGCATCAAGGGAGTGAAAGGCTGCCGACGACACCAAGCCCATCACCCGCCTGGCCTCCTGCTGCCCTCAGCAAACCAGCTGCAGACACCCCTGGGCCTCTGTCCATAGATTGCTCAGGGCATCTCCCATTCCAGCAATTGCTCTGAGCGATCTCGCCTGCCTGCAGCTGCCAAAGCCCTTTGTCAGCCGGGGAGCGTATGTCGCCTTTGGGCAGCAGGGCTCAGGCAGGGGCAATGGCGGCCCCCAGTACAACCCCCACGCTGTGAACAACATGATCAACGGGGCAATGCACAGCATGGCGGGCCTGACAATGCACCAGCAGCCCATGATGAGCATGGGGTGAGTCCCTGATCTTGAGATGTGCAGGGTCAAGTAAACGCCAACTGGGTTGCATTGAGTGTCCTCTTGGGACATGCCTGGCCTGACGATGCGCAGGCCGCCATAATCAGCAAGTGCCTGTCCTTGCCACCAGCAGGAGAGCCTGTGCACCCCCCAGCTGGATGATGTTCACGCCTGTCATACAGGGCAGCCAGCTTGTGTACGTCTTGGCTGGAGGTATGCCCTGGGGATGCTTCTGCTTGTCTGCACACTTGACAGTCATCAGAATGAGTGTGCCCTGCTGCATCATGCGTTGTGCAAATGGTCACCTGGGCTTCTGCTGTCTGGGATGCCAGCAGGCGCTTCCAGTGTGTCGTCAGGCTGCATCAGAGAACATCAGCGTCTTCAGACCCATCCTGACAGGTGCACGCTTGCACGGTTCATTCTGCATACTAGTTGACAGCGCCTGCCACAGTTGAGATCAGCCACTGGCTCCCCTGCAGGTACCACAACATGCAGGGGTATGGCGACATGAGCATGGCAGGCTACCCCATGGGTGAGCCCTATCTGGCTGAATCTCCCTATCCAGTTGGTGCGTACTGTGCAGACCGTTCCTCACCCCAGCGGCCTGTGTCCAGCTCAGACTGCCTTCCCAGCACGCACCTACAGGCTGCCTCTTGGCTGACTGCGCCTTTTGGGGAAACAGTGCCTGCCGGCCTGGCCAGCGCTGGTGCCTGCATTATATGTCAGAGTATATGCCTGTACTGCGTGTCAGAATGATTTTGCATGCTTCGCTGCCTGTGCAGCCAGCATGGGGCTGCCTGCTGCGCTGTCTGTGCAGTGGGGCTCGCGCCTGCAGACGCTTGCAAACAGCCTCCTGTCGCCTCCACTTGAGCTGACCTCTACTTGCCAGGCCAGCACCAGCTTGCACACTGCCATCTGCACACGACCTGCATCTGGCCCCCTCTTCTCAAAGCAAAGCCCCGCACTGAAGCCAGCTCTGCTCCTCTGCAGGGGCTTTGGGGTACAATATGGGAGTGCCTGTCCAGGGCATGAGCCCCATGGCGCCAGCCTCTCCCATGCACATGCCCTCAGCCATGTCGCCCATGCACATCCCAGCTCACATGCAGGTGGGCTGCTGCTGGGGAAGGTTGTGCATACGCCCATAGCCATTTCATTCATGCTCATCGTAATTCTCATGCTCATTCCAATGCATCTGTTGCGTTGGGCATGTTGTGCATGCACGTTGCAGTGCACCTGCAGATGCATCCTACTGGTCATCTCTAAGCATTCAAAGATGAATGCGATGCTGGTGCACATGCCTGCGCACATGCTTGGCATGTTTGTTGGCGCACATGCCTTTGATCAAGGTGCCCATGCACATCCCAGCTTGTGTGCAGGTGGTTTCTGCCATGCATCTTGCTTGCTGCATCTCCTGCCTTCGCCATGCCACACATGCACATCCCAGCTCACATGCAGGCTAGCTAGCATTGTCATATTGAGTTCTGATGCCTGCATGCTGTGCAAGCCAAGGCACCCGATAGTCAGCAGCAGCAGCAGCAGCATGATGGCTATGCATCTTCAGTGACGAGCATACCGAATCAGCTGCCGGGGCATGGCGCCGCTGCCTACACAGTGACCAGACCGCCAGGCAGCTGCCAACAGCAGGCTGCTCATGCATGTGCTTGTCTAGTCTGCTTGGCTCTCAGTAGGCTGCTAGCTGCATGTGCTGGACAAAGTTGCGCGTGTCTGTACAGCTGCAGACTCAACTTCGAGGGTTCAGAGGCTGTTTGTGCACCTGCAGATTGGCGTGCCGCCCATGCACATGGGAGGCTGGGCTATGGGGCAGCCAGCCATTGTGGGCATGGGGTACGACAGTGCCATACCACAGCAGGGCGGGTATGGCAGACAGCTGGCCGGGAGAGGCGGGGCCAATGCATCCAATCAGAGATATCGCCCATACTGACTGGGTCAAGTCAAGCACAGGTAAGCCTGGCCAGAGGCAGTGAGGTTGGCACAAGCAGTGTTGCGCAGACTGAGGTGTAGCAGAAGCCCAGCTCCGCAAGCAGAGCACCAGAGCTGCCCACCAGCCCCATAGGCAGAGCACCAGAGCTGCCCTCCAGGCCATGCAGTGCGTCCCTGCTGCCCGCTCCCCCTTTCAGGTAGCTAGCAAGCGGCGTGGTGAGGAGCATCCGCCTGCCCCTGCAGGCCTGGGCCTTAGCGTGCCTGCGCCAGACGTAGCTGTCAGGCAGGCTGTCCCTGCTGTCCCAACATAAAGGGTCCAGTTGGTTCACTGGAAACCCCATCAGCCCTGAGGACATGAGCTGTGTGTGTGCATTCACTGAGCCCAGCACTGATTCTGACCTTCAGTTCATCCCCAAACCTGCATTGCAGTCCTTCAGCAGCGTGCCGCCTGTTGCGGTGCCAAACAGCTGCACTTGCTGTCAAGTTGCTCATTCATTCCATGGTCTCTGTGCATTGCTGCAACAAGTTGTATTTCAATGCGCACTCACAGCATTCTGCTCACTGCTGGCCCGCCGCTGCATGGTTGGAGATGGATTGCCTCCCAGTGCCAGGGCAGGGTGTGCTCGATGAAATGGTCTGCATGTACAATGGCCCCACCCACTTTAATAGATTCATGTCTGGCTCTGCTCAAATTAAGAATCAGCAATGGCATGGGCTTCTAAAAGCAAAGTAGCGTCTCCTGAGCTGGTCCCATACACAATGGCTGCACGTCCAAGGCAGAGTGAGGGGCAGCCATTGATGAGATAGCAAACGCCCAGCGGTCCTCCGTGGCATGGAGGTGCGCGTCCTGGGTGGCAGTGCAGGTGCATGGCTTTGCTCAGGAGAGGTCCGTAACATGCCAGCTTGCCTCTGGCTCTGTTTCAGATCTACTACCAGTATGTGCGCAAGAGGCATGACTTTGGACGCTGGCCAGGATTTAGTGATGAGGGCGCAGAGGTAAGCGCACTCTGCTTGTGACAGCAACTTGTCGTACAGCCAGCAGTCTTGCCTCAACTCATTGCTCCCTGCACGGCAGCCATCGTGGAGCCTCGTGACCTGCTGCAGCACAGCCTGCCTGCCTCAGTCGCTCTTGACAATGCAGGGCCTGCAGCGCACCTGCTGCAGTTTGCCTGCCTTGGTGGCATGCAACCGTGCACACATACTGCTCAGACCTGCCACAGGAAGGCTGGTGCTTTGGCAACCTGCCACGGTGCAGCAGCCCGTGCTCAAGCTGCCAACCTGCTGCCTCGCTGACAAAGAGTGTAACTGAGCAGCAGCCTGCCCCACATACAGATGCTGGCAGACATTAGGCCAAACGAGGAGCATGCCAAGGAGCACATTGAACGCAGTCCTGTCACCACGATGGCCCACATTGTGCCTGACATGTCAGAGCATGAGGTAGGCCTGCAATCTGCAGCAAAGGGCACGTTCGCTCAGAGCACGCTATGCCTGCGGGCATGCTTCCCAGGTGGTGCAATGCCTCAGCCACATTGTGTGTGATTTGTGAGGGCGAGTGGTGAGGCTGCTCTGCTGCCCAGTGGGCACGGTCCTGGTGCCTGCTGGCAGGCCTACTCACGGTGCATTTCCACAGCCCCACCAGGCCTGCACTTCAAAGTGCGAGGTAGGGCACCCCAAGGGTTGAGGCTGCCCTTCTGCAGCACCCTGCACACTGGGTCTTGCGGGCAGGCAGCCTGTGAGAGCAGGACGGAGGCACGGTCTAGTGCATCGACAAGGGCAATGATGCCTGCCGCACACAGGTGCCTTCAGCCTTCTGCCAGGTACCCACATAGGGCTCCTCTGCAGGCATTGATCCTCCCTGCTGGCCACAAGCACAAACCTTTCTGGATGTTCGGCAGGCCTATAAACAGTGGCAGTAGCCAGGGCTGCATGCCAATACGGCTGCTGTTTCTTCAAACTAGCAGTGCTGCGGGCTAACACGACTGCTGTGGTCTATGTACCCAGGCAGGGAGGTGTATGCTGCAGGCCAGCCACAGCTCAATCTGTCTTGGCTGTCTGGCTGCAGGCCAACACGACTGCTGTGGTCTATGCTACCAAGGCAGTGAACCATGTGGAGGGCGGCTGGCCCAAAGAGGTGGACTACACAGAGGCGGAGCACGTGATCCGCTACCGGAAAAAGGTTCGGCCCCTGCTTGCTCTGGCGGCATGTGCGGACTGCCCTCTGATGCCACCCGGCAAACGGCGACCCTGTCAGCTGCGTGGGGATGCTTGAGGACAGCCGCCCTGAGCCGCATACGGTTGCATTTGCATTGAGCTGGGCAGTGCCAGTGGCTTTGCATCGGCTAGCAATACGCAGCTCGGCAGGGACAGGACATCTCTGCTCAGACCCTGCTGCCGGGGCCTTCAGAAGGCCTGGAACAAGTTGAAAGCACCATGGCATTAAGAGTGGCAGCCGCAGACAGAGCTTCACTCAACCAGTTGTTGCGGGGTGCAGGTGGAGAAGGACGAAGAGTACATCAAGTCCATCGCAGCGCTGGGGGGCAAGGTGGAGGAGCTGGTCAAGGCCAACAATGCCATCGACATCTACCAGGAGTACTTTTTGGGACGAGTGAGTTGCTTTCAAGGCCTGAAAGGAGATGAGGAAGGCCGCTGCTGGCCCTTGTGCTGCTGGCCCACGAGTGCAGAACCAGCGGTGCCTTTGAGGCCTACCAACAATTATCCGACAGGCGATGAGGTATCACGACAACGATGGCCCCTGCGGCAAGCCAGACGTTGCTGTCACGTGTGCTTGTTGCACAGCCCTCCAGCCCAGAAATGGCCTTGGGAGGCGCAGGTCGCTGCAAAGATGTGCTGAGCGCTGTGTCCCGGCAGCCTTGCAGCTGGACCAGTTGGTGCTGGCAGCGCGTACAGAGCAAGCCAGCAATGCACCTGCAGCAGCAGCAGCAGCGTGTGGCAAGCAGCTCAGCAGCGCAGCTTCAGCTTGGCAGCACAGTCAGGTCTTGGCAGTCTTTGAGCTGAGGGCAGCAGCGCCTCCACCACTCTGGCAACCTCAGCCTCGACACAGCGCCTTGCAGCGTGACTGCACAGCACGCAGCCTAGCAACACAAGGCTGTCAGCTGGATGTCGTTTGAAGGTGCCTGGCACATCTCAAGGGTGGCCACACCTGACCTCAGCTACCTTGCGATGCAGACGCCAGGACATTGCACTGAGTCCACCAGTGCTGTGGGGCTGCGCTGCAGGTGCTTGCTGCCTGGCTGCCCCACCACTGGCTGCACTGCAGGTGCTTGCTGCCTGGCTGCCCCACCACTGGCTGCACTGCAGGTGCTTGACCACAGCACAGAGCCTCCAAGTGCGCGGACCCTTGCTGTGCTGCGGGACCCCACAAAGAGCAAGCGGGGGGTGCAGTACCTCTCATGGCACCCCGATGGCATGCACAAGGTGCGGCTCTGCAAGCCAGGGGGCAGCTGATCTGCACAAGGTGCCCCTCTGCCGCAATCAAACAGATGGCATGTATGAGGCGGGTGCCGCCAAACGAAATGCGGTCCCCTGCAAGCATCTCTTGTGTTGCCCTCCTGTCCTGGCCCTGATGTGTCATGCACAGGGGGGTCCTGCTGCCAGGCAAGATGCTGTGGTCATGAGGTAGGCACCTGAGTAGGCACAAGGTGCGTCCTCCCGGCCATCAAACCCTTTCCTGCAGCTGGCTGTGGCGCATTCCACTAAGCGAGTCTGGCATGAGCCATTGGGCAGGATGCCCCTGTTGTAGGTGGCCGCTGCGCACTTCACACTAGGTTCACAGCAGCATCCTGGCTTACTTTGTTGTAGGCACTCCATGCCCAAGCTTCGGCAGCACTCCGGCACCTGGCTGTGACGAGATTCGCCCGAATCACCATGAGCCTGACAGCACACCCTGCTGCAGGTGGCTGTTGCACACTCCATCCTGGAGTTCCAGCAGCAGCCAGACAACTCACCCATGAGCAGCTACATCTGGGACATCTCCAACTCCACCAACCCCGAGTTTGAGCTCATTCCGCAGAGCCAGCTGACCTCCATCAATTTCAACCTCAAGGTGAGCTTGGCTGGGGGATGTTGCATGCACTCGCATCATGCCTGGCAGCTGCATGCTCGCCTCGAAGGACACCTGTGTGATGGGCTCAATGGCCAATGCGCCCAGCCCAGCTCCAGTTGCTGTCTGATTCTGGTTTCCCTGCAGGACATCAAGCTGCACGAGAGGCACTCCACACTATTTTGCCCTGTCCTTACATGCCTATGTCTCCCTGCAGGACACCAGTCTGATTGGCGCAGGGCAGTACAATGGCCAGTTTGTGTACTTCGATGTGCGCAAGGGGAGCACGCCTGTGGAGGCGTCACCCATTGAGCGCAGCCACAGGTGGGTGCAGAGACTGAGGGATGGCGCTCCTGAACCAACAAGTTGCCTGTGCGGTATGTCCAGCCCTGGGGAGCCTTTCCCATACGCAGCATGCATGCCTGTCCTGTGGGGGTGGGTCCTATGGTTCGCATCTTTCAGGGCTCTCAGCTCCGCGCACATGCAAGCCAACCTTCAGCCTGCAGAAACCCATATGATGGTGGTTGCAGTCGTCCCTCCCCTGCCCCTGCCCCTCATCCTACAACAGTAAGCTCGTCCCGTCTCCTGCAGAGATCCCATCTACGATTTTGCCTGGTTGCAATCAAAGACGGGGACGGAGGCCATGTCGGTCAGCACAGATGGGCTGGTCCTGTGGTGGGACATCCGGAAGATGGGGGAGCCCACCGAGACCCTCACACTGAAGGAGCGGGGCAGTGAGACGGTCCTGGGAGCCATGAGCCTGGAGTACAACCCCCAGGCAAGCAGCGGAGGCTTCCTGGGATTGCTTCATGTGCAGATTTCCACAGCTGAGCTCAGCAGCAGCCACGCACCCTTGAGGTGTCCTGCATTCCAGGCCAGATGGTGTGGCTGTAGCATTTGTCACATCGCTGCCCCTAGTATGCAGGCGGGACCCACAAAGTTCATGATTGGCTCGGAGCAGGGCAACATCATCTCCTGTAATAGGAAAGCCAAAAACCCCCAGGACCGGGTGGGCGCCTCATTCCCAGGTGAGAGCGCCTTGCCAGCAGTTAGCATGCAGGGGTCCTGCTGGCAGCTGCTGCTGGCGGCGCCCCCACCCTGCTGGCGGGCTGCAGCACCTTGGAAGGCACATGTGCATGGTTGCCTGTGCCATGGGCTTGGATGACGTGTCGCTTGAAGATGAGCTGTCATGCTGCTGTTGCAGCCCACTATGGCCTGATGCAGAGCATAGCACAGCTCCTTTTCCTGCAGCTTGCCTATACTGATTCTCACGTGCTCTGCTGCAGCCCACCACGGTCCAGTGTACGGCCTGGTGCGCAACCCCTTCTACCCCAAGTTCTTCCTCTCCATTGGCGACTGGACAGCCAGGATCTGGAACGAGGACCTGAAGACGCCCATCATGACCAGCAAGTACCACAGTGCCTACATGGTGGGCGGGCGTTGGTCGCCTACCAGGTGAGCTGCATTGGGAGCTGTCGATCAATAAGCCATGCTGGAGGGCATGCAGTGTAGGCTTGATGGGAGCAGTGAGGCTCAGACCTTGCACAAGCGAAACTTCACTGCACAACGGTGTTTGAGGCAGCAGGGCAGTGGACGGGCACAGGGCATCCATCAGGTGAGCAGCTGCCTCACTTGCGTGGGCGCCTTGGGCTAGTCCATGCAGGCTGCAACCTTCTGGCCACAGAGTGGGGCAGGTCAGAATTGTCTTTGGCATCGTCTGAGGCAGCTGCATGATGGAAGACAGGGTGCTGTGGATGTGTGTGCAGTCAATGTCTGCTGCTGCCTGTGCAGGCCTGGCGTCTTCTACACCATCAAGATGGATGGCTGTCTAGATGTGTGGGACTACTTCTACAAGCAGAATGAGCCAACGCTGCAGGTGAGTTCAGGGTCAAGGAGCCTGCTGGGCAGCGTGAAGCAGTACCTGATGCGCAGAACTTGATGATGCTGCAGGCTAGGGCCATCTGGTTGCATGCTGAGCATTTCCTGCAAGCTGCAAATGAGAAGTGGACTGGCGGCCTGCTGATGGCAGGTACTGGCAAGAGCAGGCAGCTTTGCTCAGCTTGCAGCTTGACTAGGGTGCTGGCAGGGGTGCCTGTAATGGGCTGGTGGTCATGTCATGCATCACTTATCAGATGGCGCACTGTTTGCAGACATAAGCCAGCAGGCTGCAGAATGAGCCACTCATGTCTGCTCGCGTTCAGTCCACCTCAGAGCTGGTGGCGTGTCCTCTGTCCCTGCCTGCAGGTACAAGTCACAGACCAGCCCCTGACCAGCTTCAAGATGATGGAGAATGGTCGCGTGGGCGCGGCAGGCAGCGCAGATGGTGCCACCACCATCCTCCAGTTCAGTGACAGCCTGGTGGACATCCAGCCCAATGAGAAGCAGGCCATCACCTCGGTGAGCTCCTTGAAAGCAGCAGAGCAAAGCACGTTACAACGGCGGCAGGCCAATGACCCAGATGGGCTCTGTCCAGACCTGTCTGCCAGACTGCTGGGAGCCCTGTTGCAGCAGATGCAGGCAGCTTGGTGGACGTCCAACCAATTGCAGCACCTTAGGGAGCTGTGTTGCATACTGTGGATGCAGCGAGAGTACTGTCACCTGGCTGTGGCTTGCCACTTGCAGTCTGTACAGGCAGCTGGGTAGGAGCCAAGCCCAATGAGAGGCAGGCCACCACCACACTCAGCTGTGCAGGTGTAGCAGAAGTGAATTTGACAAGATGTGTGGGACAACTTGGATGGGCTATGCACCAGGCTGTTGGCAGCCTGGCAGCAGCAGATGCAGTCAGCCTGATGCACTCCATGCCCAGTGAGAAGCAGGCCATCACCTCGGTGAGTTTTGGCACGGCAACAAGGCAGCAAAGTGAGAGGGCCAGAAGGAGCTGTGGAGAGCACGAAGCGCCATCAAGATCTATGGCAGAATTTTAGACATGAGATGCAATTTCTGGCAGCAGACGTGATGCAGCTGAAACCTGACTGGCAGCCAGACGTGACGCAGCTCAACCATGCCTGCCTGTACTAAGAGGTTCAGGCCGCTGGATCGGGACCACATTCCCGCCCTGCCTATGCAGATCTTTGAGCGGGAGACTAACCGTGAAAAGAACCTGGAGAAGGCGATGAAGGAGGCAAAGATAAAGGCGCGCAAGGAGGCCGCCAAAGGTGGCGATGCTGCCATCGATGCAGAATTGCCGCCTGCAGAACTTGAAAAGGTGGGTTTCAGGTCTGGGGCCAGCACTGAATGGCATGGCTGGTTGCTGCCTATAAATAAAGTTTCCTGACGTCTCCATGATGCAAGTCTGGATGTGCAAGGAGGCATCCAAGGGAGGCAATGCTGCCCCTGATGAGTATAACCTGGCGCAATCAGACCTGCAACAGATGTCTCCAGTTGGAATACGAAGGTGCAGCTCTGATGGCACATTCTGGCTTGATAACTTCCGGCAACAAGCCAAGGTTGCTGTGAATGGGCATGCAAGGGGGCCACCAGGGGCAGCGATAACGCTTTGGAGTATGACCTCGGGTGTGGCCTGCTGAATGTGACAGGTTGGCCTGTGCAGATTGAAAGTGCAGAGACTGCTTTGAGTAAACAGTGCTGCCTGCTGAACTCAAGACATTGTCAGTCGCGCTGTGCTGGCGGACGTGCTGCTGTCTTGGGGCGCTGAGGGGCGCTGGTAGAGCCTGGTGCATGCTTGGCATGTTGTGCAGCTAGACAATGCTGACTGCTGGGGCAAGACACCTTGCACCTGCTTAGTCAGGGAGAGGGCTGGCACCAGTGGTCCCTGTGGTTGTGTTGCCGTGGCCTGACAGTTCTGCAGTCCAGCATAGCACCATGGTGGAGGGTCTGCAGCAAGCAGCTCCGTTGCAGCCATGGTTATGCTCATGTTGCACAACCTGCTGCTACGTCTGTCCTTCATTGACTGGGAGGCGCGTCCAGGTGGTAGCTGTTCTGCAGCCACAGTGACACATGCACTGCACATCTGGTGCTCCTCTGGATTCCTGTTGCAAGGCAAAGAAGCCTGCCATGCTGCTGCAGTTGGAGAAGGAGTTCTTGGACAACACTACTGAGGCGCAATCTTAGTCTGCAAGGGGCATGCCTCCTGCCTTGCGCCGCGAGGCAGATCCCCACCATGTGAACCTCTCTTAGGCCTTGCTGAGAGACAGCTTCCTGTATAAGTTCCAGCGCTAATGCTGCGCCTGTGCTGCGGCTATGTAAAGTGTTGGTCATCAAGGGACACCTTGTTGGGCTGTCCAAGGGTGTGCAGCAGTCAAACTTGCTGCTCGGAGTTCGGCAGGCTCGAATCTGGCCGACCCAGGGCGTTACAGGTCGAGGTGCAGCTGAGCTGATCTAAGCCAAGGCTGACATCTAGCCTCTACTGCAAGCCCAGCAGCTTTTCTGGGCTGTTGAGGCACTTCAAAGGAATATACTGCACACAGCCGGCAGCATGTTGCATTTGGGGCATGCAATCAAGCGCTCCACAGGCCTGCTGCTATTGACGCTGTTTCCTGGAGTATTCTGCCAAAGCTCTGGTGCGTGGCTGAGCCAGCTGCACCATTGCTGCAGAAGCGAGGTGTATTGCACAATGCATAGCCTTGTTTGGCACGCTACGTGTGACTAATGCCTTGAGGGACTTGGAACTGCACCTGGCTTGCCTTTCGGCAGGCTATTCCTCTGCAAACAGCACAAAGCCATGTCACATGCGTGCAGACACCTCCTCGCCAGCCAATTCATGTGGCAGTGTGCCCATCCCTTCCACACTGGTGCGCCCCAACCAAGGCTGCTTGTTTCCTGTCAAGTGAATGCTCCAGGTGCCCCTGCAGTTTTTTGTGCAGATCTGCCAGGCTTGTGTGCACACCCTGAAATATCGCGGCTCTGAACTGCTCTGGTGGTGCCCTTCTGCAGTTCAATGCCTCGTGGACCGCCAGCCAGTCCTTTGGCAGCGCTTGCTGGTGCCAGAGCAGTGGGGCTCCAGGGTGGCAGCTGTGCCCAGCGCTGGGGGGCAACACATCCCCACAGCCCGACCCTGTGCAGTCCGTGGCGGATGCGACAGGGGTGAGCTGCCACGGCAGGTGCCAGATTCATGCACTGTGCTGCAGAGGCTGGATTCACAAGGACACCTGAGGGGCATGGGGCATGCCAGGCCAGGCCTTGGTGAAGGTTATGTTGAAGTGACATGCAGGCGGGGGCCTGTGGCCCGAGCCTGCCTGGATCTGCTGTACTGCACCTGGGCAGCACCCAAGATGGCCGTGTACAGTACTGCAAGTGCTAGCTTGTTGAGGTCCTGGCCTCACAACCACATGCACCTGTAGCATCTGCACAGCATGCCCCATGCGGTGACTTGTGCTGTGTGCTGGGAGTGCGCAGGTGGCACGGAAAAGTCTCCACCTGCACCACCCTCTGCTCATGCGCAGCCTGACGTGCCATAGCGGCTGTGGCTCCTCATCAGATCATCTGCAGGTGGTCATCAACAAGGTCTCTGCATCCCCAGCAGCACCTCGAAGTCTCAGCTGTGCAAGGACAAGATGTGGGGATGGTCTGCCTTTTGCATTGCTTGGAGTTTTGCTGTCAAGGTGCTGACTGTGATCCAGGTTTGAGGCTGCCCAGCCCCTTGTCCTGCAGGTGGTGATCAGCGAGGTCTCTGCGGCCACCAGCGGCGGTGATGACTGGGTGGAGCTGCTCAACAAGGGCAGCTCAACAGCATCCCTGCAGGTGACTTTGGGGCCATATCCAGAGCTGTCCTGCTGTCACACCCCAATAGTCTAGAGGGAGGGCAAGTTCACACACAGGAGCACCAGCCTTCAGGCAGCATCTGTTGATGCACAGCAGGCTCACCGTGACAAGGTTCTGAGCACAGTGTTGGCAGGCTGCAAGGCAATGTGCTGGTGGCCATCACATGGCTCTGTAGCCATCCATTCCGTTCAGCATGCCTGCTGCACATGTTGACTTTAGGGATTTAAGCTGACATTAAGGGGTGACTGTGCCGCCAGATTCCTATGCAGGCAGTACACACATGTCGCAACAGTTCACTACAGGCCTGACTTGGCTCTGTTGGTGTTGTTAGCCTGACTGTCTGTCAGGCTGGCAGCACCTGCAAAGCCAAGTCAGACCTGCAGGTGACTGGTGTATATTCAGTTGTGCTGTTCAGAGAGAGCACACCGTCCCCTGTCTCTGGCAGGGCATGGCAGGGAACCTTGATGCTCACCACACAGGCAGTGCACAACGCTCAGGCAGCCATCCCCAGGCGGGCTGTGAGCTGTCACTTAGGCTGTGTGCTGTGCCTCACCGCGAACCTCCTGACGGCTGCCTGGGCATTGCACATTGCCTGTGCGATGCGCATCGCCTGTGCGATGACCACCAAGATCCCCTGCCATGCCCTGCCAGAGAGGAAAATGGCGTGCCCTGCTTGAATCCCCTCAGCTGCTGCTGTTTGTCCCTGTGTTCATGCCAGCTTGTGGCAAGCAAGTCCGTCTGGCAGTGGCTTGCACTTATGATGCTGTGGCTGACTGACGACACTGGCAGATTACAGAGAGGTGCGGACAGGTCTGGGAGGAGACATTTCCCTACAGCTCAGCGCTTGATGCGTTCTCTTATGTTTCACTGACGCTGAGCACTCAGTGCGCGCTCTTTTGCAGGGAGCGCGCCCTGAGATTGCTGAGCGTCAGTGAAACATGGCCGCGCTAACAGCATGCCGGTCAATGAGGCATGTCCTGCATCCAGCAGAGCATGGGCTTTGACTATCTGCGCTTGGCACCCTGCGCCAGCTTTCGCTGCTGGCTTCACCCCTCACTAAAGCGTTTGTCTGCAGCAGGGTCAGCGCCTTCCAGCCGGGCATGTCATAATGTGCAACTGAAAGTGTCCAATCTTGCAGCAGACGCATCCTTCACTGACGGGAGAGGCCACTGGCCACCCTGCTCAAAGAAAGGGGTCTCCTGCACGGTCGGAGCCTGTCAGCTGGGCTCATCATCTGGAGCCTCTGAGCCAAGGGAGGCCTGTGAGAGAGGTGACCACTGGCCTCTCAATTCCCTGATGGCTGTGTCTCCTGCAGGGCTGGAGCCTGTCAGCCGGCAGCAACCCCACCAACCTGTGGATGTTCCCCTCCGCCGCCTCCATGCCAGCCGGCGGCACCTTCCTGGTCAACACCAAGTTCACAAATGCGGGGGCTGGCAGTGGCGCCCTCACGGGGGCCAATCAGGTCTGTCCAACCCTGGTTGCGTCCAGCTGCCTCCACACAGGCAACAGAGATGCAGGGGCCAACAGCAAGCTCTGACAGGGGCCAATCAGGTGCCCACGGGCATGCCGCATGTGCCTGTGCATGTCTCAGGCATGGCAGAGTTGGTTGACAAAGGCGCTCACAGGAGCCATCCAGGCATGTGCAGCCCACTGCATCTGTGTGTCGATCACCAAAGCTGCTGGGGCCAGCAGCACAGTTTGATCGAAGGCGACCAGGTGCACGCAGCGCTGCTGCATGCCTGTTGCAGGCCTCAGAGCAGTCCACAGCCTGGCAGCAATGCCCTGACAGGAGCCAGCCAGGTCTTCAAGGGCCTGCATGAAAGTCGCGGCTTGCCCCTATTGGAGCATCACAGCCAGGCTGTGGGACTTGCAACACTACTGCGCTTGATGTGCAGGTCCTGCAACGCAGAGTCTGGAAGCATCAACAGCTCGCACACTGTCTGTGGTAGAAGCTTTTGACTGCAAATGCTGATCCCCTGGTGATGGTGATGTTGTTGGCCATAGGCTTGTTGGCGCCTATCATTGTCGTTGCTGCAGCCTCTGCAGCAAAGCGGGCTGCTTGAAAGCATCTATGCTTGCGCATCATCTTGCTGCCGGTGAAAGGGCTGCTGGGCTGAGCACAATGGTGCAACACAGAAATGACTGATGTGCGGCGTGGGAACAGAGCTGGCACCCCCTTTGGCCTTCCCACTCCTGCAGGCACAGGCCAACTTTGACCTGAGCTCCACAGGGGGCACTGTGGTGCTGCTTGACCCCTCAGGCAAAATCCAGAGCGCCATCAAGTACCCAGAGTGAGTTACGGCTACGCAGTAGCTGCCACAAAGTCTGTCAAATCCCTTGCTGCCCAGAAGTCTTGCAGAACCTCATGGCCCTCGCGTGTCAGGCCTCAGAAAGAGAATGCCCTGCTGTGCAGCCCCAAAACATGCAGCAGTGTGCATGCCATGTGGGTGCTGGTAAGTGCCTCACGGCACCCACAGCTAGCCATGCAGGCTTTCCCTTACAGTTGTCAAGCCTAGGCCACAGATGTGCCAAGCTTGCTAAGCCCGCCTGACCAGTCTGATTTTGCATCTGCAGGGTAATCAGCAACCAGACCTACGGCCTCCCCCCCGCGGCCGTCACAGCCTCTGCTGGCCCCACCCCTGCCTCCACCTCTGGTCAAGGCTACGCGTTCCTGGCAACTGCCACCCCAAATGCGCCCAATGCTGCAGCTGCTGCCAGCCCCACCATCAGCGGGTGAGCTCATGTGCAAGGGCCCTGCATTCATGGTGCCGCGTGTGCCTGGCACTGGAAGGCGCTGAAAGGCCTGTCTCTGCTGTCATCCTTGGATGCTGCGAATCATAACAAAAAAGCTTCATACAAGGCTCCCTTTCGTAGACTGTTCCTGTTCAGCTTTGTGCCGCCACTGCATCGCATTGTCACATTGGCCCTGTGTCGGTGCCCATTGACTATGCTCCGCCGTGCTCAATCCTCTCTCCCCTGTGTTGCAGGCTGACAGAGGACCCTGCCCAGCCTGCAGCTGGCAAGGACCTGCCCATCAGTGCCTACGTCCTCCAGGGCCCATCCCCACTCAACAGTGTGGACCTGGTGTACACCATCGGGTTTGCAGCGCCTACCACCGTCAACATGACGGCAGGCTCAGGTGGGCCCAGCAAGACCTGTAGCACTGGCTGTGCGTATTGCTGTTGAGTGTCTGTTGTATGAGCTGCTGCTGGCAGCCCAATGTGCCTGCCTGCCTAGCCAGCTTCAGCCACCAGCAGCAGGTGGCAGCTGCATGTCCAACAGGTGCTCATGTGACCCTCTCTTGCAATCTGGGGCAGCGCAAGTTGCAGCCATGGCTGCCACATGCTTCATGCTCTGGCTCGGCTGCAGGAAATCTGTACACAGCCAACATTCCTGGGAGCGCCCTGGCGGCAGGCAGCATGGTTCGCTGGAACGTGCAGGTGGGGCCGCCGTGGGCATTGCGGGGCCCCCGACTGCGTCATGGGCCTTCTGCTTGATTTGCGGGGCCGCTGGCTGCGTTGTGGGGCTGCCGTCTGCATCAGTGTTTTGCGCGGCAGGTACAGCCTGTGCATGCATGCGCAGGCAAGGGAGCTTGTGCACCAATGCGGCATTGTCTGTTCAAGTAGATTGGCTACCTGTAGCCTAAAGCTCAAGCTAGCTCCAGCCTGCTGCCTGCCTGACAAGCACTTGCCTGGCACGGACAAGGAATCCCTGACCTGGTACTCTCCTCTGTGCAGGCCAATGACCAGTCAGGTGGCAAGACCAGCCTGCCGCTGCAGACCGGCGACATGAGCAAGGCCCAGAACTATGGCACTGTGGTGCAAGG
Source organism: Asterochloris erici (assembly GCA_019693375.1). NCBI lineage: Eukaryota > Viridiplantae > Chlorophyta > Trebouxiophyceae > Trebouxiales > Trebouxiaceae > Asterochloris > Asterochloris erici. The sequence goes on along the minus strand of JAAMXJ010000277.1, from coordinate 334,225 downwards.
ACCGCTGGACAGCAACCCCAGCAGCCTTCCTACCTTGTACTGGTGAGTCTGTGCTGCCACTTGCAGTGTAGCTGCCTGATGTGCATGGGCCGCGAGCTGCAAGCAACCCTGGCATCTGCTGTCGCCCTTGCCCATGCTGATCATCGCCATGCAGCTAACATAAAGCTGGCAGCTTGGTGGCCGGCTGCTTAACCGGCTAAGTTTCCTTTGGCACAGACCCTTGTAACTAACCAATTAACCCACATGGCCCCTGTATGCAGGTTCAACACCGACAGCCTGGCAGCCACAAGCCAGAATGGCAGCACTGGCTCCATGTGGTTCCTGGGGGTCTTCTATGACAATGTGTTCACAGCCCGCCACGGTGTCACAGCCCTGGCCTACCCCAAGCCCAAGCTCAAGTTCAAAGCTGCTTCCACAGTGAGCTATCTTGGCAGACTGCACAGGCTGCTAAGGGTGAGCTACCTGCCACCCACTACCTGCCACCCACTTGCTTGTTCTTCTGCCACACGAGCTGACTCCAGTGTACTGCTGCAGAACATTGTCACCACCACCCCAAGGGTCCTGACACCTCAACATGGCATCACCCACATGCTTGACTTCAGTCAGGCCATCAAGAATCCCATGGATTCCTGAAGGCCTACCTCAAGTCAAGCACCTGGGTTCTGCCGGCCATGTTGTGCTGTCGACGGGGCAGTGTCAGGACCCCTAGGGGCAGTGGTGCCATGCTCTGCAGCAGTACAATGGAAAATAGGCAAGTGGGTGGCAGGTAAATCACACTGGGCAGCCTGTGCAGCCTTCCAAGGCTGCATGCGGCTATGGCCTGAATCAAGCCCAAAAGACTGACTTATACTGCCTGCTCAATGTTCTGCCATGGTCACAGCATACCTCCCTGGCATGCAGCCTGTTGATCGGGCCACTGCAGGCTTCCTGTTGATGTGAATGACCTGATGGGAAGCATGTTGGCACGTCGTTGCTTGGCCAGATGGCAGCTTTGTCTCAGGCCCTCAGTGGGAGTGGCAAGCCTGTGTTCTGAGCAGACCATCAGTAGCAGCGCTCTCTCTGCAACCCAGATCTGCCCCTTGAGCTGGCACAAGCGCTTCTGCTCCTCAGCTGCTGCAGGACTGGAAGTTTCAGTGGGGCCAGGCCTTCGGCGTCATGGTACACCTAATTTGCAGGCTTTTGGGAGTGATGTGTATGTGGCTTGGCTGCAGGTGTGGAACATCCAGTGGGGACAGGCTTTCCGGAAGAAGGTTCACCTCAACAGCATGTATTATGAGCCAGGCCAGAAGAGCTACATCCGAGAGGCAGTCGCCTATCAAGCTGTCCAGTGAGCAACTTGTCGAATGTCAGGCAGGGCAGCTGCGTGGCAGATGGCGGGCAATGCCAGGCTAGCATGATGGTCGTTTGCATGCATGTGCATGTGGCATCCTGAGGGAGTTTGCTTGCACGTAAATGCCTGCAAGAACCAGTTATAGCAGGTAGGGGCCCCTCAAAGGCTAGGTGGGTTTGCTAGCACCCAGCACAGTGAAAAGCGGTGCATACCTTCCTAATGTGACTGCATCTTGGGAGTGCTTGATTGTTGTCTGCCTGCAAGCCTGAGTTGCGCCTTGCTTAGAGCTCAATTCTGCTGGAGCATATGTTGTCAAGCCCTCTGCAATTTCTCTGCTTGCTGCCTGAAGGCCTGGCTGCTGCCAGGCCCATTGCTGGAGTTTTTGAACAGGCATCACCTTATCCTGAGCCACCTTACCCCAGCACAAAGCCCATTCCCCGACAAGCCGGAACCCTGCGCTGCATACCCAAAGGAAGGCTAGCAGTGCAACTTGTCAAAGATCTGCACACCCAGGCCTGTGGAAGAATTGCTTTATGCAGGTGCAGCAAAGGGCAAGCATGGACCCAGAAAGCAGCTAGCTGTTCACACCAGCTGCCTTTAGGGGTCCATGTTTGCCTTGGCTGCACAGAGCCTAGGCACATGGCCACCTGTAGTGTCCAGTGTTGCTACACCACCCGTTGCACACAGCAGACCTCTGCTGGCTGCCTGCAGACAGGCTGGGAACATTGCATCTTGCAAGGTGTCCATTTTATTGCAGAGAAGCCTTCAGCAAAAGCGTCCCGAAATGAATGCTGTGCTGGCTGCATGCAGCGAGGCTGGCGCCCCATGGGCCATTGACAACTTCATCTCAGTCAACATGAACAACAAGTTCTATGGGATGTTCACGCTGGTGGAGGTGCAGGACGATGAGTACCTTGCGGTGAGCACATGATGGGTGACAAGGGTCTGCGCCATCTGTGGCAAGTGGCCATCCATCTGTGAGGCCGGTCATAGCGCCCTTTTGGATACACACACACAAGCTGAGGACCAGAAGCTCTCCTGCTGCTGGCATGCCGAGCATCAGTGAGCATGTATCAGCAAAGCCTGGCACCCATCAGCTGCTGATGATTGTGGGAGGCGCTCTTGGACCTGTGATAGGATTCTTCTGACAGCCACTCTCTAGCTGCACATGTGTCGCTCTAGCTCAGGGTTGGCAGGCCAGACATGGTCTTGCCAGAAGCTCAAGCCTTATGCTCTGCTCTGCAGTCACTTCTTACTGTGCTATTGGGCTTTTGCCAGGAGTGCAGCCTGATTCTGAATGCCAACCTGGTTTCAAGGCTGCTGCTCAGACAGGCAGAACGAATCTCATTTGCAGTCATGCCCCCTCCTGTGTGCAGAGGAACAACCTGTCCACAGGTGGGGCCCTCTTCAAGCCTCACGATGTGACGCAGAGCAACTTCCGCTGGGACCTGCCGGCAGGCCAAGTGCAGTACTACTACGAGTGAGCCTAGCCTGCGTGGGTACTGTGATGTGTCACACACCAGGCTGCTGTGCTGTTTGTGTGGTAAAGTGACTGAGGCAGTGCCTGGAGCACTTACCTGTCATGCAGTGGCTGGAGACCACATATGTGCTGCATCTGTGAGCCTGCTCAGGCTTCCGCCTGGCAGCATGGGGTTTTGTGTGCTGCCGTCACTGCAGACACACCTGGCTGCTGCACAATTGTGCCCGCTGCAGAGTTGTGCCTTGCTGTGGTGCATTTATTGCTGTTGTGCGCTTGTTGTGCCCTGCCTCCCTCTGCTGCATTCTGACCCTACAAGCTTGTGAGCCACAAACAGAACCTGCAGCGCCTGCATTCAAATGAGTGCACCCTGCCATTTGACTTAGTACTCCTTGCCCTGCAGCCTGCAGACCCAAAAGTCATCCACACAGTACTTCCAAGACCTGTACAAGTTCAACCAGGGAATTGCAGGAGCTGTTGCACCGGGCAGGGTCCCCTTCGTCTACGACAATGTCAACATCCCAGCGGTGTGACTCTTGCTTCTGCGCCAGCATTCTGAGGGCCCAGGTGGCTGTTCTGCCAGCATGAGGTTGTGACGTACCTTGTATGCTGCGCACCGCTGCTGTCAGGCTTATCTGGTACATCTCTCCAGGCAGCCCCTGCATGCCATGCAGCTATTAGGTTCAATGGTGCTCTGCACTGCAAACATGCTGAGTGCCTGCTCCCTGTGCAGAGGTGCTGAACAGGAACATCAGCATGGGCCTCTGCACTTGCACCTATGTGCTTAGTACACAAGATGCATGGCTTGAGCACGTTTCTGCCCGCAGGTGGTCAACTATATGGCTGTCATGGCCCTGCTGCTGGATCAGGACCGGTGCACCAAGAACTTCAATATCTTCTGGGACCGCACTGGGACCAATGAATGGATGCTTGTGAGCCCTGGCTGTCTGAACAGCTGCTTGAAAGCTGCTTGAAAGGCACGCTTCAGGCACTTGGCCAGACACGTTGCAGAGCACAGATAAGCATGGATGCTTGGGTCACCCCAAGCGCCACACGCCTTGTTCCTGCTGCATGGAAAGCATGTCTTGGCTGGCGCAGATGTTCTCTCGCTCTGCGTAGCCATCAGCTTCCTGGTATCAGCAAGCTTGCTGGCTTGGCAGGTCAAGAGGAGGCCTATGCCAGCCAAGACATGCTGCCGATGCAGCAGGAACAGGACGAGGGTTGTATGAGCAAGCTTGCTGCCCTTGCCTTGGAGCTGTGGGGCCTGATCAGTCTCGACGATCACCCATCCCTGAGGTACCACAAGACCTGCTGGGCATCAGCAGCGGGCCTGCATGCTGCAGCACAGTCTACCTTGCATGTTCTATTTTCTGCTCCTGCAGCTTGCTGAAGACCTTAAGAGCGCCCTGGGCGCAGACAGCGGGCTGGGCGGCGCGCCCGCCACGGACTACTGTGTGCTGGAGTGCGAGCAGTGGAACTCGCCGCTGTACTGCGACCACAACCATACGCAGGTGGGGCGCCAGGGAGGGTTTCTCAGCACCAGGACTCTTCTTGAAGCTACCCTCTGCTGGCATGAAGGTCAGCCACCGAACTTGGACAGGTTGCTAAGTGGTGGGTGAGTGAGTCAAAGTAGCTCACAGGTTGAGGGGATGCAGTGCCAGCACTGCATTCTGTGCTCTACTGCAACCAGCACCACCCCCAGGCTGGTCAAGAAACATCCCCAACACCAAGTGCCTCAGCAAGGAGGATGGGAGGTCCTACTTTTGGCCACTGATGCTACCACAGGGGCCTGAAGCGAAAGACTTCTTCAGCCAGTGCTGTGCATCTGGGTGGGCTGCACTGATTGGGCTTCTGCACTTTTGACTGCCACAGCAAGCCTGGGGACCATGCGCAAGATGTGGCAGCATAATTCACAGTGCTGCCCCTTGCTGGGAGCCATGCTGCTGGGCCAATTGCTTCAGCACTGCACATGCTTGGCCTTGTGCCTGCTGCACACGGGCACACCTAGCCTGTGGCCTGGCTGGGATGAGCTGTTGTTGAGTCATGCAAGTGGAGGGGCCATGCGGCTGCAGTCCCTCATGGTCTGCGTCTTTGGTCCCTCACAGACCCAGCTTCAGCTGCCAGGTGCTGGCAGCCCTCACCAATATTCTCAATAATGGGTTCACTGCAGCCCATCTACCTCCCCCTGGACCCTCCATACTGTCTAATGCAAAGCTGCCATTATCAAACCCTGCACTTGACCCCTGCAGGAGATCACCACAACCTCCCCCTGGACCTTCATCACTGCCAACTTCAACTTGCTCAATGGGCGCCGGCTGGCCCAGGCAGGCCACCGTGCCCTCACGCAGTATGGCCCAGACCACACTGAGCCGTCAGAGGGAAATGTGAATGCAACTGACCCAGAGGGGCCCGTGGACACCCCCAATGCTGACCTCACCAAGGACGGTGAGTCTTGCTGGCAAGCGCTGCGCTCCAGCTGCTGTGTGCATGTCAAGCAACTGCAAGAGCTGGCCGTCTGTAAGGCAGACGCGGTGTTTCCAGCCTCCAGGCACCTTCAATGCTTGCAACCTGCTTTGCTGCTCCCTATAGTTCCCTGCTGTCATGGAAGTCACAACTTGTTGTGGCAATGCGGCAGTGGAACATGAAACTCTGCTCTACGCAGCTCTACAGGCACGCATTGCGCCTGTAGGCCATATCAATGGTACCGCATCCACCTTCAACTACCTGATCGACACCATCCTGGCCATCCCTGACACCCGCGCAATGTACCTGCGCCGCCTGCGCACCCTCATGGACCAGTTGACTGGAGGGCAGCTGGCCAGCGTGAGTCCTCTGACTTGCGGTCCAGGCTCTGGGGCCATGGTCTATGGAGCAGTTTGCAGGGGGGCGGCTGGCGGGGTGTGACAATGGGTGTGGCAGCTAGCATACTCATGATGCTTCAGGCAACTTGCCTGAGCACTGGATGAGATCCCTTGCAGCAGCGTCAGTGCGGCTTGTGATACGCACTGGCCGCGGCAGCATCACTGAGGGTGGGTGCAGCAAGGGAGCAAGGCAGAGCTGCACAGCTGCCATGTTGTTTGCCTCAACTTTGGCCACTGAGGGACTTCTTGGTGCTGCAGATCGTGACCATGTACTACAACCAGGTCAAGGCCTCAGCTGAGGAGGACAACACGGTGTGGGGCATCGGTGACCCTACGCTTGGCTACGAGTAAGTGTGCACCCTTCACGTGTCAGGGCCAGGGGGCTGCCAAGATGCTACGTGCACGGCAGGTTGCTGAGGATGTCTGTGATGGAAAACTTCCGCCACTGCACACAGTGCATGATTTCTTTGCTGGAAATAGTCGATGCTTTGAGCCCGCTCCTGAGCTAAGGGGCCAGGGCGCGGTGCTTGTGTTTGCAGAGGCTGCTGACAGCGTGTATGCACAATGCCTTGCACAAGCCCTGCTGTTCTGCAGGCGGCCCAGCTGCCATCCAAGCCCTGTGGCTGCTGCAATCTTGCGCTCCTGTGCAGTGCCACCGCCTGTCTCTCCCTGCCACTGCCCCTGCAAGCAGCCTATCTGGGACCAGCTGCCGGTGCACAGCTCTCCTGCTGCTGTAGTGCACAAGCTTGATCCAGCTACAGTCTGACACCTGCTCGCCTGCCTGCGCAGCAAGCTGGCCCAGACCTTTCTGTCGATGTACCTCATGGAACGCAGCCGACTTGCGCTCATCCCTGCAGTCCCTGCAGACAGCTTCATCTAGGGCCTGGTGCCTGCGTCAGATGCGGCTCTGGTGCCTGATGCACTCAACCTCCTACATCACTTTGCCCTGCAGGCAGCTGATCCAGGATCAGCTGCCTGAGCGCAAGAACCAGCTGTACAATATCTATGGACCAGGAGGTCCCAATGCCATGATTCCCACTGCCCAGCTGTCCGGGCCCAAGCTGGCCTTTGGCAACTCAGATGTCAGCAGCGGGGCAGGGCAGTACCTGTCCATCACCAATCCCAACACCTTTGCCGTCGATATCAGCGGGTACAAGCTGCAGGGGGATGCCACCCTCACCCTACAACCAGGTAGGCAGCGCTCCTTGCCACGAAGGAGTGCCCACAGGTTTGCGCTGCAGACCAGACCCAGTCTGACTCCACATCCTGGTGACGTGTCTGTGCAATAGAGTCCGCTGCCTGAATGACTCATTGCTCCAGCACAAGTGCGTTTTGCCTCCAGAAAGCTGCTGTTGTGCGGCCGTGTGCGCTGCCTGCCTGCAGGTGGCGTACTTCATGTCAACGGCACCCCGCACATGCCCCACATACACGTGCATGGCATCCCACATGACAGTGCCTGCTGAGCTCTCACACCTGCAGGCAGCATCACCCCAGCCAATGGCACCCCGCCCATCGTTCTTGACATCACACCCGCCATATTTGCCTGCCTGCCTGGAAGGAGTGGCGTCCTACCTCTCGGCTTTCTGCACCTGCCGTTCCCATCAACTTGTCAGTGCCTGCCTCCAGGCATGGTGATATAGGCATGGTGATCCCAGCCAGCGCCACACCTTACTATCCCATCACCACCATTTGCGCCTCAGCCCACATGCAAGCCTGTGTCCCGCTCATGGTCGTGACCTTCGCCCATGTTCCCCGTCACTGCAGGTGTGGTCATTCCAGCCAACGGCACGCTCTACCTTTCCCCAAACGTGGTTGCCTTCCGCAGCCGCACCGCTTCTCCCAAGGGCGGGGAAAGCAACTTTGTGCAGGGCGGCTACAGCCCCCAGCTCAGCTCAGGCTTCAGCGTGACGCTGGTGGACCCCAGCGGGGCAACAGCTGCCAGTCCCTGACAGCTGCACTGCTAGTATGCCAGTCACCTAGAGATCAGTGTCAAGACCCCGTATCTCCGTTTCAGCCCAATGGCTCTCTACACATCTTTGGCTACAAGCCCCACTTTTCATTTCCTCTGTACCTGTCACTTGCTTTCCCACCTCTTTCATCCTGGAATGCACATGAAGTTCAGCTGGATGAAATCTTGATGTGCCCACTGCCGGACAAGTATTTCTGCGGCAGGAAATCGGTCCCTCAACAGAGCTACACTCACCAGCTGTTTGTGTACTCCTATTTGAAGCTGGTGGCAAACCTTGCGGCTCAACGCCCAAATGGTGATTGCTATGGTGCCAAGTGCAGATGGCTATCAAGGCAACTTCAAGAGTCAGCATACCTACCAGTGTATGCGCGGGAGGTACAGTGCTATGCATGCCAGTCATCGTATGCTCTACTCATCTGATGAGCTGGTGAAAGCTGTGTGATTCCAGCAATCAAACCAGTTGAGCAGTGCATGTCGGTAACTGGATGCTGAGTCACAGATTCTGAGACAATGAGGGCGAAGAAGATGAGGCATGCATCCTTGGGCAGTGGCAGGTCTTCACAAGTATGGGCCCAAACCTGGGGTCATGCACTGGAATCAACGGTCTTGCTTGGCCACCAGGCCTGACAAACACTCTGAGAAGTCGGCAGAAATGGTCTGAGATTCTAGGTTGGTCTATTGCCAGCTGCTGGTGCCTCAGTGGACTGGGGGTGCCCCAGCTGAGCACATCGGCTCCAGAAGGCGTCATGAGCAGTTGTGTAGTGGGGCTGTGCTCGGTCAGTCTGTAGCAGCTGGTACTTGGTGCTGAATGCAAGGCTCTGGAATGAATGTGGCCCATGACTGCTCATACTAGGCTGCATGGTATGGCTGGCAAGGAGGGACTCTGCACTCGAGAGTGCTGCTGCAGCTAGAACAGGTGTCTGCGCCAAAAGCTGACTTTGGTGGCCTGCTGTGCTGCTGCAGGAGGGTGCCAGCAGAGGGACGCTGTGTGACCAGAAAGCTGCTGCCAGCTGCTCAGGCAGGCACAGGCGCTGACTGCACCGAGCCGTGCTGCTGAAGGAGGTCCAGCATCTGCATGGCAAGATCACATTTGAATAGGACATCCACTCCTGCCACAGCACAAACCTCAATGCCTGCCAAGACAGCCAAGGCCACAGCAGCCGCAGCATGGTATACAGGGCAGGCAAGGGCCACATCAGCAGCAACTTGGTGCACAGGCCAGCTCGCCAACAGAGCCATCAGACACGCTTGTAAGCAACAACAGGTATCAATACTCAAGTAAGACTCGCACCTGAGCAAAGTGGGGCACAGAGCGCATCGTAGACTGTGAGCCAAGGATGACCAACTTTGCCTGCGTGCACCAGCAAAGATGAGAAGGTTGTTGCCCTGAACAAATGAGTGCATGCACACACTGCAGTGCCAGACAAGCGACCAGGAAGCTTGTACTTAGCTTAACAGCAGCTGTAGTACCAAAGGCAGCGTGATGCTGTCTGGAGCTCAGCTGGCAAAGCAAACAGGTACATGGGAAGTTGCAAGCAAATTGTGGGTCTGTTTGATTGTGCAGGTGGTTGTGCAAGCACAGCAGGAAGGCACCTGGTGTACCTCTTGCCCAAGCAGTACTGGCAACAGTACTGGCAAGCTCAGCTCACATGACGGCATCTCTGGAGTGCCACCAGTGCACGATGAACTTGCAAAGACAACATCACAAATCTTCTACATACTGCGACAGCAGAACCACACCTTGGCCCTTGTGACTGCCACGTTGAAACGCCGCCAGTCCAGAAGCAGCCTGCCAGCATTGCAGGCCGGGTTGCTGCGCACAGGGGACAGCAGAATAGCGTCCTTGTCCCGTCCCTGGTACTTGTCGATTGTCAGCACCTCCAAAGATGGCCACCGCTGCTTGGCCTGCTGCTGCATCAGGGCCACCTGCATGTCCAAAGTGGCTATCAGGTGCAAGCAGTCCCAAAGCGTCAGCAGCCCCAAGGAATGAAGAGCGCTGCTTGAGCTGCTGAAGCAGCAGATCTGCCTGCAGGCACTAGTAGTCCCAAGAGGCAGACACTGGTGAAAGCGGCTCGGCACAGGTCTGTGGCCGACTTGCTGCAGGCACAGATAGGCTCTCAAGGGGCAGGTACAGACAGGCATACAGGGGACACCATTCTCAATGCTTCCTCTGACAAATGCGACTTCCCAGTCGCTGCAGGTCCAAACGCACCTTACACTGACCGTTGGCACCAACACGAACCACACGTGCATCCAGGAGGATGGTGTAGTGTGGGTGGCTGGCCAATGCAGGCCACCATGGCCAGTGTGATTCTCAGAGGCAAGTCTCAATTCTGGCATGCAAGCGCTTGGGCATCGCAACTGTCTGGGCCCTGGTGGGCTCTGAAGACCTGCCTGCTGCTGGAGCCAGGCCTGCAGCAAGCGGCAAGTCCGCCACCCTGCCTCACCAACCCTGTTTGGGGAATGCAGGGCTAGGCTGGCTGGCCCCTGACCTGCAGCTGTGACAGGCCTGCAGCGATCTCATGGGTGCAACTGCTAACCCTGCCAGCTCTGCCTTGATGCACGCACACCAAGACAGGCTCACCTGGGCCCTGTAGGGGGACAGCACGCCAATCTGCTGCTCCGACAGGCCTGCAGCGACCATGGCGTCCACCACCTGCCCCGCCAGCCCTGCTTCCATGGGGTTGCTGATGGCGTCGCCCTGCTGCAGCTCGCGGCCTGCCGCCCCCAGGCTGTCTGTGTCCAGAAACACCACCCGCTGCTCTGGCTGAAGCACCTGCATTGCAGAGACGCTCCTAGACAACCCCACCTAGGTTCCTGCCACAGGCAAGCAGCAGAGTTGGCTTTTTCCTGCTCCGGCTGCCCAAGTGCAGCCAGTATGCAGGCGGCATGAACAACCTGCTGCTGCAAGCTTGAGCACCCTGCAGCTCTTGGAATGACAGCACAGTTGTGCTGGAGGCTCAAGCTGTTGATGCTCAGCATCCCACTCGCCCCCTATCAGTGGTGCTGCACCCCCTACCAACCCTTTGTGGGAGCACGGTCTCCGGGCCATGTGGCTGAGCACCTTAAGAATGCCAGGGAGCAGTAGCTGGGCTATTTACTGCTTAGGCCAGCGGAGGCTTGGTCTGGGGAGGCCACAGTAAATTATTGGGCAATGCTGCGAGCTGCCACTGAAATACTGCCCCATGTGAGTCAACCCCAATGGATGCAGATACAGGTTTGCTGTGTTTTAATGCAGACTTACCTGCTGGAGCCACTGCGGCAGGCCGCCGACGACGCCAGGCTGCAGGGCCAGGCTGCGAGCTGCCACCGCCTCGCTGCCGCAGGTGAGCTGACCCCCATAGATGATGGTGTTGGCCAGCAGCATGATGTCAGCTGCCATGCGATACTGCGTGCTGAGCGTTGCTACTGCCTGCACAGCACCAGCAACCTCGCTTCAATTGATACAGCTGCAGGTTGCTCTTACAGTATCGTGCCATTGTCAACAAAGGCTCGTGGGGTGCGGACTCACCTGGGAGTGGGCGTGGCACGCCGACTGGAACTCAGGAAGCAGTGCACAGGGCCTGAACATTGCAAAAGGCCTGTGGGGTGTAGGCAGGCTTGCCTGGGATGGGGCATTGCACCAGCACTTGCAGGGCTGATGCCCAAACCCCCTGCCCCGGCTCACCTGGGGGTGGGCATCGCACAAGCGCTTGAGCAGGCTGGTGCCCAGGCCCCCTTCCTCGGCCTGTCGTGAGGCCACCAGCGGCGGCAGCTGGTTGGGGTCGCCCACCAGCACAAAACACCTGCAGTGCACACTCTGTCCGACTGATACAACGGCAGAAAACTAGAATTTGATCTGGTCAACTCCAACGCCCACGCTTCCACACGTAAGGGCTGCTGTGGGGATGCGGCAAAGCTGTAAGAGACATGGCATGGGCAGCCTCGCAGAAGGAATCAGTTGCTGCGGCGCACATACGGAAGCAACAATGATGGCAGGATCACCTCACGATCAAGAGTCATGCCCACCTGGCCATGACCAGCAGGTCCAAGTCTGTCCACCATCATTCAAGGGATGAGATAGCCCATCTCTCCATGAGCAGCAAGCAAGGGCATCCAGCAGAACTTGAGGGAGCCCACCTGGCCTTCAGCAGCGGGCCCAGGCTGGCTGGCAGGGTCATCTGGCCTGCCTCGTCCAGGATGCAGCAGTCGAACTCCTGCCCCTTCAGCATGGGGTGGCTGGTGCCCAGGCAGGTGCACGCCACCTGCACACACACGTTTGTACACACAGCAGTCACGCATGATGGCTTCCATCGAAGGGCAGTCAGTCCCTGGCTGATGCAGCAGATCTTGACACCCTTTGGAGGCAATCACCATGTCCTGGCCTTGCAATTTGGGGTTGCCTGGTTCACAGGCTGGTGCAGCCAGCCCTGCTGCATTCAGCAGTTCCACATACATTTGCAGCCAGCATCAAGTACTGGCTTTCAAGGGCAGCAGGGAATGCCAAAGGAGGTGCAGCCCATCTGCACAGGCAGAGTAATGGCTCAACCAGTCACATCGGTTGTGATGAACTTCCCTCAGGCTTTTTGGTATAAGCGACCTCAAATTGACTCTGTCGATAACATGTCAGCACAGGCCATCCAGCTGCTCTGGCTAGGTGGCACGTCACCAAGATGCTGCTGTGGCTACTGCTGCGATCACCATGCTTGAGGTCGCTGGCAGTCCCACTGACATGCTGCAGCTGCTGACCGGATGCAGCTGGTCTGCCTATGTCATGCAGGTTGCTGAGCGCATGCTGAGAAAGACAGTGATACAGCATGCGGTGATCATGGCTGCAGCTGATGCACATCACTGATAGCCTGTGCCCTCCCTGAGAGATGACATGGGCCTCTCAGAGGCAGCAACCAGCTGTGAAGCACTCTCAGACCTGAGCTACTGCTGCTGCCATGTGCACAATCTGCTGCAGCTGACCCTGTGATGCATGTGCCTCTGACCATTCCGGCACCAAAGGTGGCATCGGAAACTCATGGAACCTCTACCTATCCAGCATGTCATCATCACTCTGTTGCCTGGCCCCCACACACAAAACAGCAAGACGAAGTGCGGCCCAGGCCCTGACGGGGCAGCACGGCGCACCACTGGCGTTGAGACAGCGATCCTCTGCATGCCCACCACGCTCTGGTCTGGGTGGTGCCTGCCCCCCACAACCCACTCCCTCAGCTTGGGGTGCACACTGTCTATGCGACCCAGCCGCACAAAGCGCACCCCTGCAGGCAGTGCAGGGAAAGCTCGCCTTCTCGCTGTTACCGCCTTGCACCTTCACGCCAGAGAGCGTACCCCTGCAGGCAGTGCAGGGAAGGCTAACCTCCTCTTGTGGGCAGCCCCGCACCTTCACACCACAGGCCACTGCAGATGTCAGCAAGCACAGGGAGGTGGCAGCCTGCAGTCGGTTCCATTTACCTGCCATGCTCTGGAGACTCCAAAGGCGAGAGAGACAAGGACGCAACATTGGCGCTTTCAGGTCCGGATTCGCCTGGCAAGACTATGCGTCCTTCAGGTGCTCTCACTTTCAGAGTCAGCTGAATTGACACAGCGCTCGCATACTGGCACCAGAGCCTGCTGTGATGTTGGCAGGCTGACTGCCTGGCATGGTTAGCCACTTCTGCAGTGTGCAGGCGCACAGAGGGTGTCCTTCTTCCCCAAGCAAGCCTGGTAAGGTTACAATCCGGCTACGCCACCCCAGCAGGGCATATGTCATTTCCCCAAGTCAATGCTTGCCCGTGGCCTCCAGCTTGAGCAAGATGTTGTCCACTGCGCTGTTTGTGTAGGAGCTGATGAGTACGCGCCTGCCGTGGGCGACCAGGGCCCGCACAGCCTCCACGATCGTGCTGGTCTTCCCAGTGCCAGGCATGCCAATGATGAGAGCGTAGTCAAGGGCCCGCAGCACACTACAGCAGGCAATCACATTAGCTACTCTGGACCACCACGAGAGGGAGGTACATATGTGATAGCACAAAAAGCAAACTGCAGCAGGCAACGTCAGAGGTCACATTGTAGTTCAGCTGATGCATTTTAACCTCATTGTGGGGCAGAAACAGTTGTGATGGTGCAGTCACACGTGCCAAGCACACTGCAGCACTCAAAGTCAAGAGTCTTGCTGTGCATGGTCTTGCTGCTACATGTTGTGTATCAACAGCTGCACAGTCAGAGGTCAGCAACGACCTGCAACCAGGGCAGGGCAGGGCTGAGTAGCTGAAGCTGAGTATCTGTATAGCTCAGCATGGCAGCAGCATCAAGTCAGGGTATGTTGGCTCAAGAGCACACTAAAACCCCGCATGCAACGCACAGCAGGCCGACAGCTGCCTTTTGGTCCTATTTCAGACCACTCAGCTGACTGCAGCCTGCTGCAAATGGCGTATAGTAAGTGTGCCATGCAGCAGTGTGAACTCACTGCATGACTGCTGCCCTCTGGTCCTCATTCAGCCGGTCCAGATCTGGCAAGCATGTGCCATCTTTGACAGGCACCAGCCTGCCGCTGCAGGCCCCCAGCGCTGGCTGCTGGGGTCTAGAGACACCGGCACCGCAACTGACCGTACCTCTGCTGCCTGCTGTTTTGCTGCTGGTGCCTGAAGTGCCTGCTGCAGCCACATCAGTTGCACCTGTGGTGCTGGCTGCTGCTGCTGCAGCTGCTGGCACGCTGGGGGCTTGCCTGGGAGCTTCCAGGTCAATCACGAGCTGGCGCAGGCGCTGTGCAGGGCCCTCGCCGGCCTGCATGAGGCCTGCAGGCAGCAGCAGCAGATTTGTAAAGAGGCGCTGTTTCCCGACACACGGCGCTATGACAGCGTGAAGCCAATCAGCCACATCAGCTGCATTGCACCGAAGACACCTGCTTGCACCAGAGACACCCGCCTGCCTGCCAGCAGGGCCTTCATTGGCCTGCTGCTGCAGGCAACATCTGCTGCTCTGTAAAGGAGAGCTTTGTGTGCTACCAAGCAGGGTTCTGGTCGGCCTGCATGAGGCCTGCAGGCAGCTATTGCTGAACTGCAAAGGGCATTTGCATGGCCCTGAGCTCAGCACTCATCTGCATGGCCTGCAGGCCAGCACAACAGAGCAGCACAGCAAGTGGTTTGAGCCGCAGCCAAGGGCTGGCATCAGGAGGCAGGGCCCTTGCTGACCTGCATGAATTTGGCAGGCAACAGCACAGGGTTCAGTACAGAGGGCCCCTCAGCCAGTAGCTCCTGCTAACAGAGCTCGCCTGCAGCTACTGGTAAAGCGACGCTGCAATCCACATCAGACACAGCAGCCAGGGTGCTACAATCTCCCTGGGTCAACAAGAAGACACATCTAGGCATGCAACTCTCTGCTGCAGTTGTCCCTACTTATCCTTGGCTGCCAAGATGCCCCGACAGCACCCACGTCATTGGGTGGTATGCCGGTGTCACCTTGCTCAGCCGCCACAGCACAAGGCAGCTGCAGCAATTGCACCCTCCAGATACCATAAAGCTGCAGCCACTATCCTTCCTGTCTGCCTGTCTATGCATCAATGGCGGCACGTCCTCACCCAGCAGGTTCCCGCGCAGCTGCATGTAGACTGAAGCTACCTCGTCACGATCCAGGCGCCAGCGAATCAGGGCCGAAGTCATGGCCTCCCGCAGGGGCTTCTGGAGGGTCAGCACCAGCAGCTCAGCGTCCACGCTGTGCACGACAGGGCGCGCCACACAGGCGTGCAGGCCTGCAGGCCCACATGAGACAGTGATGATCTTGGCATCAGCATGTTGCAGGGACGGTTGCAGCTGTCTGCAGCATGCAGCCCTGCAGCCAGCGTGTCTGGAGGGCCAGCACCAGCAGCTCAGCGTCCATGCTGTGCACAACAAGGGGGGCCCTGCATGCCAGCAGGCCTGCGGCTGCACATGCGCGACTTGGGATCTTGGCACCAATGCTGTCTGGCGAGTGCAGCTGAGGCTGCAGGCCTGCAGGAAGAGGCTCTCTGGAGGGGCCAGCATTAGGCACAACAGAGCACGCCTTACATGCCTGCTACAGATGGTGGGTCAGCTCAACAAAGCATTGCGTGAGTGGATGCTGCTGAAGGCGGTCGGACAATGTGATGCTCCCATGCCTGTAGCCCTGCAGCAGATGGGTAGGGAGTGCCCGGACCTGCTGTGCCACAAGGGCCGCACTGTGCTTGACAGGTGGCGCCACAACAGCTGCAGCCCTGCAAAGCAAAGCTCAGCATCCACGCTGTGCATAAATAGCCTGTCACGTACTCCCCTAGCCCTGCCAGGACAAGGCCGCCCACAGTGGGCTGAGACAACAGCTGCCACTGGGCACAGGGCTCGCACAGGCTGCATGGGGAGCGCAGCCAGGTCTCCTTCACACAATCTGCTGCTGTGAGGTGCTGGCCAGATGAATGGCCACAGACCGCTCACCTTCGATGCTGAGTACCGCCATGTCCCCTGCGGCAAAGCCGCCGTCAGCCAGGCTCCTGCTGCTCTGGCTGGCCCCAGATGCTGCGTGTGCGTGGCGCCGAAAAGTGTAGAGCTGGCCCTGCTTGGGGTGGGGGGCACAGTCCACCAGAGAGAGGCCAGCCAGGCAGCGCCCGGCCAGCTCCCGAGCCCTCCCTGCATGGAGGGTGCAGAAAGTTTGTTTTGTTGTTTTGCTGGTAGCATGCCCCACCTGATGTGCTCCAGACCTCAGCCCGGGCCCCTGCCCCTGCAAGAGCCACACGTGTGCTAGTGTCCTGTTGCCCTTCAGCCGCCCACCCGCCGCGCTGCACATTGCAGCTGGCTTCTGAGTGATCCCAGACTCTCTGGCATCAAATGTGTTGTGAACTGTGGTTTCAGTACAGCTCGGGAGGGAATCCACCTGTCATACTCCAGATCTCAGCCCGCTTCTGGGTCAGCCCTGACTCTTCAAGAGCCACCAGGTTGTGCCAGTGGGCAAAGAAGGCGGGGTGCTGTGCTGAGAGGTGCCCGGTGCGCTCCTGGAAGACCTCTCCCATCCCAGCAGACTCTGCGCTGCCCTGCTCCAGGCCCTGCAGGCAGGGCAGCGCATCAGTCTGCAAACAGCCGGTCCCAAAACGGTAGCTGGGGGTGTTACGACGGCGCCTCAACGTGCATGACACCCTGTCGACCCTGCAGACCCAGCTGAGTACATAGCTGTGCTGGCTGTACACAAACCTCAAAAGAGAGACAGGACTCCTTTGCTGAGAGCGTGCTGAGTGGCTGGAATTTTATTTGCTGGGAGAGTCATGCAGCTGGAGGTTGCTGAGGGGGGCTGCTGAAGATCAGGCAACCAGGTGCCCTCATGCAGTGGCTGACACAAAGGCCACTTGGATGCCACAGAGCGATGTGCACACCAGCAGGCAGAGTGCAAGTTGCAAGCTGCAGGCTGCACAGGTATAGGTCAAACAGAAGCGTGTCACACTCCCTGAAGCACCTCACACCACCGCGCCGCACCTTGTGAATGAGCGTGCAGGCTGCCACTTGAAAGCAGCGGGCACACTTGCGCTCATCGCGCAGCAGTGGGGGTAGGGCAGCGCCGGGGGCCATGTGGGCAGCCAGCAGGTTGCGCTGCTGCAACAGGGCCTGCAGAGGGGGAGCAGATGGCGTTCAGCGTATGCATGTGTGATCTGCATGTGCACAGCAAGCTGATAAAGAGGACAGCATTGCAAGGCACCGCTTCGAGTGGGGCCGACAGCGACTCAGCAGGCTGCTACCAAAGCGGCTCTGCAGGCCAGAATGATGCCAGCAGTGTGCAGCTGTCCCCGCCAGCCTCCAGTGACTATCCCTGGCAGAGCAGCAGTGTGCTGCCATCCAGGCAGCCTAGCCAGGTCTGCCCTGCAGGCCAGAATAATGGCAGCAGTGTGCAGCTGTCCCCGCCAGCCTCCAGTGACTGTCCCTGGCAGAGCACCAGTGTGCTGCCACCCAGGCAGCCTAGCCAGGTCTGCCCTGCAGGCCAGAATGATGCCAGCAGTGCGCAGCGTTCCCAGCCTAGCCCCCTCCTTTGAAGACAAGAGGCTTGTTCTGGTGCAAGCCGGATGCCCTGCTAGACCTTGGCTGTAGCAGCAGAACCCTAGCAAAATACAGATACATGGCAAGCCTGCATGGTGGCGCCTCAATTTGGGGAATTCAGCAAACCCAAACCATGCCAAGTAAGGCGCAGTTTGCACAAGGCTACAACAAGTGCTCTGCTTGCCTGGATGGTCAGGTGGTGGTAGGGTATCAGCTTAGGGTCTCGGCTGCCCAGGTAATGCAGAAGCCCAGCGTCCACCTGCCGCCCATAGCGCTCTGACATGAGCAGCAGGTACAGCTGCACCTGCAACCGCCAGACCTTCCCTTGACAGGCTGCTTGACAGTGGCAGCATGCCGCACAGGCAGCAACTCTGCAACAGCCCCCAATCCCAACTACGGGTGGACCTGCAGCGCAGCAGTGTCCGACGAACAAAAAATGGACTGTCTGTTATTGGGCTCCGTCATGAGCTGCAGGTAGCGCTGCACCCGCAGCACGCCACCTGTCTGTTGACATACAAAACACAGACAGCCAAGAGCTCAGCCGGCAGGAAGGGTGTGACTGCGCTGAGCACCATGACACTCTGAGGAGCAGAAAAGCAGGTACGGCGGGAGCAGCATGATGTAGGCTCGCTGAGCGAGAGTGGTGGCTACAGGTGGCCCGGACCTGCCGAGAAGGGCTGTGCACACAAAAGCATGCCTGACATGTGGCATCAACAGCAGGTGCAGCTGACAAATAGTCATTGCTGCAACAAGCATGGCAAACTATTGCGCCCACCTGCGCTTCATGACTCTCATGCGGCTTGCCCGTCTTCAGCTCCCAAGGCACCATGGCAGTCCTCAGTTGGGGAGGGCGGCCAGCCCAGCCCTGGAACCCAGAGTCCTGCAGACACGCTGCACCTGTCACATGACTGGGCCCAAGCCTTCAAACTGGTTGAAGAGAACTGCTGACTGCACTGCATAAGGCATGTTGCCCAGCATGAATCTGGAAGGCAGCGTCCTGAGCGTTTGCTGTGTGCAGCAAGGGCGACAATATGGCTCACCTGCTCAGGCAGCCCCACGTCCAGTGAGGCGTCAATCATCCCCTTGAGCCCATACTTCGGGGCCCACACGCTCTCCTCAATGTCCAGCACTTGCTGAACACAGAGGGGCTGCTGGCTGGCCCCCATCTGGGGCCGCTGCAGCTGGGCAGCAGCCTCTGGGCCAGGGGTTGACCGCAGGAAGCGTTTGACCCAGGAGAGGATGCTGGGAATGGCTTGCTGCAGGCGAGCCATTGCCTGTAGCCAGTGAAGCACACAGAACAAGTATGAGTAACAAGATGTGGTTGTTGCATACGCGCTTGACCTGAGAAAGGATGCCAGTGATGGTCGGCTGCAGGCGGGCATCAGTCAGCAGCACAGGACGACATAGATCCCAAAACTACTTCCTAGCTGGAGGACAATTTATTGAGCACAAAACGAGTTAGCTGGCTGCAGCAGGTACTGGGGTTGGTTTGCCGCAAATGCACATAAGCTGCACCACTTTCCCAAGATCTTGACAAGCACAGCATCTAGGGTGGTCACGGCCTCAGAGTACGGGCTCGACTGCAGAAAGAGCTTGACTAAGAAGAGGGTGCCGGGCATGGCATGCTGCAGACAGGCCATCACCTGCAGCACAGGTGTCAAGGGAGCCTTAATGGCTTCCCAGGGCAGCCTGTGCCACCTGTCATATTCTGTCACGTCTGCTACTAGTCTGGACCCTGTTGGCTCCTGTGTCAGCCAGGACTCAAGCACCCTGACCTGTCCGAGGCCGCAGCATCAGTGCAGGTATGCCATAGTACCATGAGCCTTACTGTCTGCTTCGTAAGTCAAACCATCTGCCATGTGTGACATAGCAACATGAAAGACAGGACAGGAGCCACGCAGTCTGCATTTTCAGCCTAACCTCTTGCCCCCAATACATAACATAAGGGGCTGCAACGTTTGGCATCACAACTGTCAGACAAGTGCACCTCACCGTCTGCTCGGTCAGCCCGACCTCCAGGAGCTTTTCAGCCATCTTGGCTGTGATGCGCTGTGCTTCTGCCTGCATGCTGCCCATGCTGGCCAGACGCTTCAGCAGTGCTACCTGCATCAGGAAATAGATCAGCTCAGGCCCCAACAAGGAATTAGCGGCTATGAGGTGAGGTGCTGCTGCCTGTAGGCTGCCACGCTGGCCCTTTTCTCGGGCCACTTCAGCGGTGTGTCCTGCAGCACTGAAGGAGCCACTGTCACACAATGCTGCAAGCTGACGTCAGGCGGCCAGCATGCTTCCTGAGCTGGTCAGCCGCTGCGGCAATGCCTGCTGCAGAAGGAGATGTCAGGGCAGGCCGCTGCACTCAGTGTTGCTGCTGAACGACAGCCACGGCCAGCTGCCTGTGCATGCGACCTGCAGCACAATGCAGGGTCGCATGAGCATTTGCTTGCAATTTTGCTGTGCAGGTTGCAGTCCCTTTACCAATCAGCGGGTTGTACAGCGCTGCAGCAAACATGAATGGCTAGCATGGTCACACCCAGAAAAGCTTATTAAGCAGTACTGAAATTGTCCTGCTACTGCTGGTGCCCTCAGAGGCCCCCAACAACAGCTGCCAGATAGATGTGTTGTGCCCTTGGCTGTTTTTGACACCCTGGTCGCCACTGCTGCCCTCCACGCGGCACTGCACTCCCAAGAATCCCAGATCCGTCGGGGTGACAAGCTTGCCTGGAGCAGCCTTGCAGCGTTTGCTGCAACCGGCAAACCTTCAGATCCCTTAGAGCACATACAAGTCTGACCTGAAAGAGTTCATGCAGCAGCGTCCCCTCCACAGCCTTGTCGCTGCTGCTGCCCCCGAATCGCTCCTCGAGAATGGATTGACGGGGGCAGCGCGTACTGCCACTGATGCGCGTGCCTGACAGCAGCAGGTCAGGGTGCAGCACCAGGAACCCTGCAGGGTGTTCCAGTTCGCTGTTGACTATTGCTCTTGCTGCTGTAATGCGCAGCCGCGATAGCAGCAGACTTTCAGGTATCCAAGGTTGACCTGGGTGGACAGCACGTGCCACCGCTGCTGATGCACATGCCTGGCAGCAGCAGCTTGCAATGCACAGGAGGGACCCTGTCCAGGGGACCCCCAACAAGATTCAGGAACTGCAGGCGGCATGGTCCTGCTTTGAAGCCACTGCAATTGGCACGAGTTGAGCCATTGCAGCGACATGGCTGCGTGCCAGTTGCAGTTGCGCCCTCAAGCAGAGAACCGACAGACATGCAGACAGCACAAGACCCTTCAAGCCCACCTGACTGGTAGTCGCAGGTGGCGTGCCATTGGCCCTCGTGCAGCTGAGCCTCTGCCAGCACGTTGACTGCATCCCCTGCCTTGGCAGGGGTGTCTGCCCACCCGTGCAGCAGGTGCACAGTCAGCAGTTGGCCCCCGCGTGTGTTGCGCAGCAGCAGCGTCCTCTCAGATGGGGTGTCACCAACCTCCAGCACCGTGTGGTGCACCAGATCACGACCCCCCAGCAGGGCTTCTGCCTGCAGGCATGACAGCAAGCTGGGTCCCGATGTCACCTATGCCCACACTGATGATGAGAGCAAGCTGAGGGCTGATGTCCACCTGCACTCACACTGACTACGAAAGCAAGCTGAGTACTGGTGTCCACCTGTGCTTGTACTGATGGCACCTTGCAGTGCACAAACTCGAAGTTTTCCCCACCAGGAGTCTTGACTGCGGGCATGGGGCAGCAGACTGGGTTGGCAGGTGGTGACTGCTTGACATGTGATGAGCTTGCTGACACATTGTGGTGCACCAGCTCCACATCCCCCAGCAGTCGCTCTGCCTGCCAGCTGGGGAGCACAGTGGATCGTCTGGCTGAGTCAACCCTGGCATGCGCTGCTATCAGACGCCGCAGATTGCTTTGCTCGTGATGCATCAGCCCACACTATACCCGAGAGGGGCTGTGCCTGCAGGCATGAGACAAGGCAGTTGTAAAGCAGCTGTCAGGCCAAAGGCACCAGCCTGCGATACCTACCATGCTGCCACAGGGATACCTACAAGCACGTTCGGCAGAGCCATGTGCAGAGTCAGCATTGCCACAAGCAATCACATCTGTCAAGGGCTCAGCCGTATTCAGTCCCATATTGACAAATTACACGCCAGCAGCAATCCAACAACTGGCAGCCCAGGTTGCGCTGCACAAGATGTTTGAGGAATCCCTGTCTTTCCTGAGCGCACTTGTCTGGCTGATCGGCTGGATAGCCCATGCGCCACCTCCAGCAGGTGCACCAGGACCTGCAGCGTCTGGCCTGCCCACATGCATGACTGCTGCTGGTGCAGGGGCTGCTGGGGTGGCTGTACACATCCTAGAAGGGATGGGACCCAGACACAGCCACAGCTTGAGCAGCCCATGGCACCTGTGGGACCACTGCATTGTTGCCAGAGCACACCAGTTCTTGAACCGTCTGGCTAGCCCATCAAGGCAGCACCTTACCCCAGCACGTTCTGATGGCCGGCACACACCTGAGAGACTGCCCCGGCGCTGCCTGCAGCAGATGTCTGCACAGGTACATGCAGCGTCTGGCTGGCGTGCAGCTGCTGGCTGGCCCGCTGTGAAGCCTGCTGGTGGTGGCTGTGGCCGCTGGGGCCAGGTGGCCCTGCCGCTGCCGGGTTCCCAGCTCCACGCGGGGCATCTGCTGCTGCCAGCAGCTGCGCCAGCTCGGCCTCGAAGGCCTCCTCATCGCCAAATGCACTGGCTCCAAATCCATCATCCAGGATCCCTGCTGCAGAGCCACCTGCCTGCACCTGCTGTTGCTGCTGTGCAGCAGCAACCACCGCCTCCTGCTGCAGTGATGAACCTCCAGCAGTGGTTGGTGCACTTTGGGTTTCTGCCAGCGCAGGGCTGCCCCGGCTGCTGGCACACTGCGCGGCGCCTGATTCATGCTCTGTGGGTGCCTGCAGCACCTTTCCTGGTCCAGCTTCTGATGCCTGCGCATGACACTCAGCCCCAGCCAGCACTGTCCCTCCCGCAGGTGGCTGAGTCTGGCTGCCTGCCCGCATGTCTGTGCCTCCTGGTGCCTGTGTGCTGCTGCCCTCCCGGCTGCCAGCAGGCAGCCTCAGCTTGGCCTGGAATGCAAGCTCAGCCTGCTCCATTTGGGCAGCCATTTGCAGGTCCATCTCATCTGACATGTCGTCCACGTCAGGCGGGCCACTGAGGATGCCGCTCCCCAACTGACTGCTGCTGTGACTGCCAGGGTGGGCGGGCCCGGGCAAATTTGCCTCCGCCAGCACGGCGGTGGCCGGTTGGCTGCCGCTGCGGCTGCCAGGATGAGAGGGTCCCAGCAGGGCCTCCTGTGCTAGCCTCCCACTGCCAGTGTGGCTGCCGGGGTTAGCAAACCCTCCACACTTTTCCCCGGCCAGCACTCCGCTGCCCAGCTGGCTATCCCCGTGACTGCCAGGGTGAGCAGGCGCTGCAGGGACAGCCTTGGCCAGCACCCCACTGCCAGTCTGGGTGCCAGGGCGGCTGCCAGGCAGCAGCTGGCCCGCCTCTGAGAGCACAGCGGCCGTGGGCTGCTGAGCGAGACCAGCCGGCAGGTGGCCCAGGCTGCCAGCCCCTGCCTGCTGGTGGCCCCCCAGCAGGATGCCTTCCAGGCATGCCGCCTCTGAGAGCTGCGTGACTCGCCGGGCAGCTGGCCCCACCACAGGCACTGCCTCACCAGTTGGGCCACGCTCCGCCTGCAGAGCCTGCTGGGGCGGCTGTGCTGGCCCAGCTGCCTGCCTCAGCGTGCCTGACACGGCTTGGGAGCCAGGCACGTGGGTGCGCCTCTCGGCACCTGCCGGCGGGCCGCTGTGCTCAGCGTCTGGGTGGCCTGCTGCAGCGCAATCCCCAGCAGCATCTGATGGTGGAGCTGCCCTGCACACCTCAGGCCCGTGTTGGGTGGGCCCAGTTGCCTCAGCATGGTGGTGAAGCGCGCCCACAGGGTGCCCTGGTGCAGGCGCCTGCTGTCGCTGCCGCTGCTGCGGCTCAGCAGCTGAGGGGCCGCCAGCTGCAGCACACGCATCAGCGCCAAGGGCTGTGCTGCTATCCCCTGCCACCTGCTGCGGCTGTGCAGCTGTGGGATGCGCAGTGCCATCAGCAGCCGGGCCTGAGCTGCCCTCCCCTGCCAGCTCTGCCTGCACTGACCGTGTCTGCACCAGCAGCTCCACCTGCAGGCCATCATGAAAGTGATCGGTGCTGAGTCAAGTGCTGAGCTGCGTACAAGCAGGCGTGTCTGCACCTACAGCTCCACCTTGCATGCCAGTTCTGATGAGCAGAAGGTCGGCAGGGAGCAGTTGAGCTGCCATGCCAGGTTGTGCAGGCAAGCTTGCTGCCGGACAGAGGGCTGCAGACCCTGTGCAGAAGCAGTACCTGTCTGCTTCAGGAAAGGCTGTGCTGTGCAAGATCAGCTGCCTGTTTCAGCAAGGGCTACAGTGTGCAGAGCCGGCGGCTGGTCCACAGCCAGCAAGAACTGGCAGCTTGTGCTCCCAGGCAGATGATGCCGCGTTCTTGATTGTCTCCATTGCAAGGTCCAGCAGCTCAGCAGGTCAATGCCTCCTCATCATCTTGAAACGGAGCCCAACACAGCAGGACCAGCCATATCGTGCTGGCCGGCGCTGTGGTCAAAGGGCGTTGACTTTGGGACGCTGGTGTGCACATCGCTTCAGCAGCATGATGTTTGCCCCACAAATCCAACTCACAGCATGCAGCAGAGAGTTCTGCCGCAGTGTTCTCACCTGGTCAAGCAGCTCCAGCAGCGCAGTCCTCTTCTTGCGTGCCAGCGCCCGCCTGCCGCTGCCCGACACAGAGCGCCGTCTCTGCAGGCATCAGATGGCACCGTCGTCTTACTCTGGCGAAGCACAGCGTTCCGTGCTGATGCAGGCTGTGCCCTGAATCATGCCTGCGGTGCACAGATGCTGTGCCTGCATTCCATTCAGTAGCAGCTGCCGGCTGGTGGAGAGGGTCAGGAGCAGCTCATATCACACGCCAAACCCCGTCCAGGTGAACCCTACGACTTCATGTGATATCTGTGCACCCAGATCACCTTCCATCACCTTGCTGCGTGACACCACATGCTAGCTAGCTGGGTCACGCAGCAAGGGCATTGCCTCCTCCAATGAGGGTCTTGGTGCAGCTGAGTCAGAGCATGGACTTGTAGGCAACAGTATGCATCCGCACAGCCAGGCTGTGCTGTGCTCACCTGGAGGCTGGGCCTGCCTCGCTGCCCCAGGCCGCCCTTGACTACGCTCCTGGGGACACTGCAGGCAAAGCAGGCTAAGGTTTTGGCGGAGTAGACCCTACACGCCAGAACGCAAAGAAGGTGTCGGAGATGGAGCGCCACCTACTCTCTGCAGCCAGAAGCTGAGGGGCACAGCATAGAATACCTGTCCATGTGTGAGGCCTGACACCACTGTATGACATGACTGCAGCTCTGCGCCTCGGTAGTGAGTGGGTTGGTAGTGAGTGCCTCCTGAAACGCCCACGTCATGACAGGCCTGCGTTTGTTACTGAATTCAGTAACTCACTGGCAGACTGCCCAACCCCCACATCCTGACCTGCAGCAGGATGCAACAATCTGGCGTGCCAGGCCAGCGTCTCACCTGTTGCTCAGGCGCCTCAGCGGGCGACTGGCCACGGGGCCCCCAGGCGTCCCCTGCAGCGGCGTCCCGCTGGAGCCTGGCAGGCTGGCCCCCACTGCTGCAGCGGGCAGCGCTTCTGGCAGGGCCATCGAGCTGCCCCGCTGACACTCCCGTGCCCTGCAGAGGAGAAGATGACTCAGCAGATATATATGCGCCTGAGGCACTGTGGAAGAGAGCCCGTTTTAGCTGCGTCACACTCAGCCCATGTCAGGCTGCACTGCACATGCTGGCCCCTGCTGCCCACTTGTCAGGTGTGAGCTGGAGCATCTTGTCGAGTCTCTCTCTCGCTCGTCACCTGACAGCCACCACCAGCAGACCGACCTGCTGGGCAATGGTGCTGCAGCTCCTGGCCAGCCCTCGCCTGCGCCTGCTTCCTGCCCGTCACCGGACAGGTCCGAGCTGCTGGACCCCCCACTCCGGCCGCAACTGCCCGTCTCGACCACTGAAATCAAGCGCTTCTTGATCGCGCTGGCATAGGGGGGCTTAGCGGTGGCCTGACCTGAGACCTGCAGACAATGCAGAGTAACAGTGTGGCTGTGCCAGCCCGTGAAGGCCCGCTAGCGGCAGCGCAACGCTTCAGGGTGAGCTGAGGCACCACGCACAATATGGGTTGGCAGATTGGCGGCTGCTTGGTGCAGCACAGCAAAGACCAGCACAGGCACTCCCTGCACACTCATGTCCATCTTCCTATGCTGGAGCATGCTCAGCACATCAGGAAATGAGCTGGGCCACTTCTCTGCATGCATTGCTTCACCTGTGCGTCGTCCTGCGCTGGAGCCTGCCAGACGATGCTCTCATCATCCTGAGTCGGGGCAATCTGCAGGCAGCAGGTAAAGTGCATGCGCCGGCCTGCTGCAGAACAGGTATGCCTTTCCAGCCCACACATATTGGGTGCAGTCTGCACGCAAGTCTGCAGTCTGCTGGGGGCAGTGTGGAGATGAGGACACAGGAAGCACTGCTGGGGCAGCCCGCATGGAACCTGGCAGCAAAAGGGGCTTGCGTGGCCATGAAGTACTGCGTAGGGAGCCAGCTGAGACGCGAAACAGCCCACATCAGACATCTCGGTCGACCCATCTCCAGCATGGCAGGGCAGCTGGACCTGCAGACAAGCGCAGTGCAGCCCAGCCCAGTGCATCGCTTGTCTGGTCTTGACGTCTGCAGCTGCCATGTGGGCATGTCAGCCTCAGTTTGCATGAGCAAACTATGCCCAGGTACTGCATTCCCCACAGCTGCAGTGAAGTCCCAGCCAAGGAACGCCCCTGCCAACGAATCGTGCTGGCAGCATAGGCCTTGCAGCTTATCGTGCACGCTCTTCCTGCTGCTGCCATGTGCGTGGAAGGGAAGGGTCTCTGCAAAAGGCATCTGCTGCTGCCATGTGTGTAGCACAGTTAGTGGCACGAGCAAAGCACTTTTGCGGTGACCTTCCTTCCAGCTCAAAGCCCAGCAGAGCCACAGCAAAGGACTGGACTGTAGCTTAACGTGCACAGCCTCACTTACAGCTGCTATGAGGGCAGCACAGCTCAATGAGCATCCCCAGAACTCGTATGCGGGCCCCAACGAGGACCCATCGACATGCACACTGCTTTCAGCTCATCATGCAAAGCCTTCTGCTGTCACTTTGTGGACTGCATGCTTCCGCTAAGCCCTCTGCCATGTGCCCTTCTGGCAGCACAAGGCCCAGACAGCGAGCGCAGAGGAGCCATCTGGAGTTCCACATGCAGGCATCGTATGCTGCCATGTGGGCACCGCAGCTCAATGAGCTGCAGCTTTCATCACCTTCTGCATGTCTTCTTGGCAGCACAGAAGCTCAGCAACACCTCCTGCAACACCCAAAGTTGCACCTGCTCCTGCTGCAGCCACCTCAGTGAACGTCAGGCGAGCCCATCCTCTCCTGGGGCCCCTGGCAGCAGCAAAGGGCAGCCCACTCGCCTGAAGCTCCTCACGCACAGCCTCGTGACGGCGCGGGCGCTTGACTCCCACTACCAGTGTGCTGCCGCCCGAGCCCGAGCTGCTGGCGTTCTGGGCTGCCTGCGGCTGGGGCCCTCGTGCTGCAGGCTCCCCGTCTGGCCTGTGTTGCGCCCTCGGCGCCCTGCTGGGCGTGAGGGGCTTGGGCTGCTGCCCTGCAGGCCCCACCACGCTGGCTGCCACAGGCGCTGTGCGCCTCCCTGACGGTGCGTGTTGGGTGTTGCCCTGGCGGTCAGTGCCTTGTGGGCGCGGCGCTGGCTGCCTGGAGGCAGTCTGCTGGGTGGGCTGTGGCTGGTTTTGGGATGCAGCACCCTTGCCATCAGGGAGTGCCATGTCTCCATGCTGATCTGGTGCAGCATGCCCTGCCTGAGGTAGGTGTTTGCCCTGCAGCAGGCGCCCAGTTGTGGGCTCTGGGCATTGGGGACAGATCATCTCATGCTGCGCCATGCCCACCTGGGCCCGTTTGTCGAAGAAGCGTGTAATGGCCTGCTTGGGGTTCAGCTTGCGGACTGGGAGCGGCCCAAGCTGCTTCTGCAGAACATGAAACACACTGTCAGAGATGTGACGATGGTGACAGAAGCCAATCTGCAGTGCCCACCTTGCCCATGATGTTTGCGACTGCTGTGCCTGTGCGATCAGACCGGCATCATGGCATCAGAGATGATGGAAAGAACAAACCATGTGCTCCTGAAACCACAGATCGTCCACACACATCAGATGCCAGACATCCGCTGCCGGCTTTGCAAGTCAACATTCTGCTGCACTATTCCTAGTTTCCTATTCCTAGTTTGATAACCTGCACAACCCAGGTACACCCATAGCCTCCAGTTCCTCCAGACCTCTTGTACTGGCCATGCCTCAATACTGCTTGCCCTGTATGTGCAAGCAGCAATGCTTTAGCACTGTCCACTTCTGCTTCCGCCTCGACTTTATCAGTTGTCAGTCCCATGCCGACCCCTGTGATCCCTGACGTGCATTTATCGCCACTGCAAGCTTCACATTGGAGAGACCTCCTGACAGTGGTGATCTTCGGCAAAAC
Source organism: Asterochloris erici (assembly GCA_019693375.1). Lineage (NCBI taxonomy): Eukaryota > Viridiplantae > Chlorophyta > Trebouxiophyceae > Trebouxiales > Trebouxiaceae > Asterochloris > Asterochloris erici. The sequence goes on along the minus strand of JAAMXJ010000277.1, from coordinate 305,938 downwards.
AGCATGCGATTTTGAAGCCCAAATAGCTCCAGAGGCATGGCGGATGCTGGGAGGCTGCCAAGGCTGGCTTTAAGCCACCAGTGACATCCCAACTCTTCCATTGTTGCCTATGCCGTCTGGCAGGACGAATTGCACGACATTGCACATTTGCAACTGTTTCCTGAAACAAGGCAGGCCTGAAGCATTGCCCGTGGGCAACTGGAGGCTGTCAAAGCAGTGTGCATGCCATCAGCAATATTGCACAGGGAATTGATTACCAGTGCATGACATTGGGGCAACACATCTTTTGGACAGAGCGCTGGCGTCTGTAGCGCAGGAGACATGACATGGGGCTCTTTCTGCAGTCATGCCTGGCACTCTTGCTGAGGCAGCTACGTAGCTGGTGTACCAGATATCACAAAAGAATGTGGGATACTGGAGTCGCAGATGTCAGATGAGTAGAGCCTTCAAGTGGGTGAAGCTGGACACTAAACAAGCTACAAGGGATCACTGCTGATCTACTGGACATGCAGTTCTGGTCTCTGCTCTCGAGATGTGACATGAAATGCCAGGCTTCCAGGGGCTCAACGGCTTTCGTCATCACTGGAAGCCGTCACAGCGTCCTTGGGGACTTTGCGGACCTGTGCACAGGCATGACACGTCTGGGCGCGCAAGAGAGGCATTCTGTGAGAGGAGACGCTGCACACAATCAGGTTCAGTTTGTGCTGGGGGCTGCAGTCTGTGGCCCCCAGCCTGATTGTGCTGCTTGAGAAGCGCAAAGTGGCAAGCGAGTCTGAGGCACCATGTAGGAGGGAGGCCATGCACCAAGCAGGATCACATGCAGCTCTGCTGGGGTGTCCTGGCAGATGATCCAGACTGAGTGCGGTACCGCAATCTATTTCTGGTACGTCACAACACTCGAAAGGTGTCACCAATGCTTACACACCCCCACCAAGGCGTCTGCATGCCAGTAACGTGTCTCAACCTGGCACGAGCAGACCCTTACCTGGATGGCATGAGTGGAGGCCTGCCTCCATATGGGCTGCCTGCCGCTCTGCACAATGGCAACCTGCTGCCCTCCTTTGACCAGACCGCGACTCTTGAGCTCATCAATGCCTCTGCAGCATCAGCAGACATGTGTCCAGCACTGAAATGCAGACCAGGCCAGCATCAGCCATTGTGAGCACTGGAGCCTCGGCTAGAGGTGGTGTTTGACGCACATGCAGCCCTGCAGCAGGAGGGGCACATTGTTTGACCAGGCAGCAAGCTTTGCTACACATGCTAGTTTCACCACGCCTCAATGTTGAGTTCATCAACTCCCCTGCATCAGCAGACATATGTGGCAGCACTTCTTTGCTATAATGGTCATGAACCTCCATGAATCACACGATGTTGCCAAGGAAACAGGCCCCTTGCTGATCCAGCCTCAGACCTGAAGCTCACAGCCCGATCGTGATGTCAACCCCTGAAGGGTCTGCCCTGCCTGACCTCCATCCCCTCCTCTGCCAAAAATAGGGATTGTCACTCTCATCATCTCAGGTACAGAGAAATGACTGCCAGGTAAATCAGGCTGTACCTCTGCATGTTTCCTTGAGTCAGCAACTCAACAACCCCCTAAGCAGAGTGTGGACCCCGGCCCTGCACTCTTGCTTTCCAAACAACATGCACAGGCCTGGCAGCCCACCCACTTGTCAAAGGCGGCATCAGAGGTTTCGTCAAATTTCAGGTACAGAGGAACAACGCCATGGTAGAGCGCCAGGCGCCGCTGGACGTCGCGGTTCTCTGTGAACGCGTAGATGGGCTTGTCGGGCCGGTAGTGGGAAAGCAGCGCTGGCATGTTGCCCTGCAGACCAGCAAGCGAAGATGCAGCTGCACAGGAAGGTCACAGCAGGTTGATGTACTTGTTTGGGCGCTGTGTGAGAGCATGAAGGACATACTTCCTGCAGCCTGGCAAGAAGCTGTCACTAGTCATGGCCCCTTTCAACCTTCATGCATCAGCGTACAGGGGCCCTGCTTTTGCTGGAAGCCACAAGGGAGATGTGAAGGATATCTACCTGGCGTGCACCTTTTTGGCGTGACTGCTGCACCTGCCCAACCAAGGACCTGGCCTGCCAGACCAGAGCCTTGATATTGGCAGGTACAGTGCTGGATGGACAAATCAGGGTCTTGAACAGCATCAGTTCCCTACTGGCTGTGCATGCCCTCCAGCTCTGGTGCCTGTCCAGGGCTTTACAGCCCACGCCCCTTGGGCACCCACCTTTCTTGTGAAGACAACCAGGGAGGTGCCGATGGTGTTGGCCATTGTCGTGGCATGGTAGGCAAACATCTCAGACAGGCCAGGGTTGCTCATGCGCCCGGAGCCGTCGCTCATCCCGGGGGGCACGATCCAGTCGATGGGCTCGGCATCCTCGCTGCCATAGCGCCGGGTGCCCTGCAAACAGGTTTTGGGGGGCAGTCTTAGGTGGGTGGGTGTGCTGTTGGTCATGTGAGTTGATCAAATGTACACTGATCGCCACACCAGTATGTGCCCAGCTGGAGGGACACAGTGAGGGCAGTGAGGGGTTGGACATGGGCTTTTGTCAAGAGAGGGGCCCAACTTGCTGCAGACCAGCATCCCCATGCAATGATGCTGTGGCAGGGCAGTGCGAGTGGGTTGCTTGGCACAATGGCAGCGCAGCACGTGCATTCAGGTGCATGTGTACAGCGCTCGCCATCATCCCTGCAGGCTCAATGTGCAGCGCAGCTTTAGATGGGAGTGGTACCAGAAGCAGCATGTGCACCCTCAAGTCTGCCACCAGCCATTGCATCCTCTGCCGGCCATCCACCTGGCCGCAGCACCTGCGTTCATACCTCTGATCATGCATTCTCCAGCTCCCAGCTGTGACTGCTGACCGGCAGCAGCACCCCCAAGACTGTCATTGTGAGCTGCAGCCTGCCCACCTGCTGACATGCACCCTTGCCCCAGACACCGTTTCCGTAGCTTGCTACCCACCAGGGCCAAGAATGGCACCCTGACCCCAGTCCCCGCCTCACCTCCTCCCCCAATCCAATGCACAGACCACACTACTCAGGCAGCGTGCAGCCTCTGCACCATCTGTGCCCACCGAAGGAATGAGCAGTGAGTGCAGTGAGTGGAGAATACTGCAGTGGCTGCCCAGAACCACTTTTCCTGATACCTGCCTGCCATTGGCTGCTTCTCTCCTCAGATCACTTGTACAGCTACCACTTTAGTCACGTCACTGGGTGGCTGAGCACGACTAGTTTTGCTTGCAGAGCCTCGATTGACATGACATGTACACTGAAAGGGAGCTGTAGGCAGAGGGTTTGGCAGCCTGAAATTAAGCCACCTTGCAGCTCACCTGGCAGCTGAGAAAGCCCAGCTCTGCCAGCCCGGCTACTGCTGACATGCCATACACCTCAAGAGAGAAAACATCTCATAGATGGAGCAACCACTTCCTGCCAGGCAAGCCTGTTGATCAGCCCTCCTGCGCAGTTGTGCACAATCAGCTCTGTACGCAGGTCACAGCTGACCTGCTGTCCACACTGACAGGCACCTTTCCAAGACAACAAAAATTTGCAAGTGTGCAGCTCACCTGATAGCTGAGCATAGCCCGCTCTGTCCGCTTGGCCACAGTTGCCATGACGTCGACAGACTTGAATGGGAACTTGCCATAGGCAGTCTCCCCAGAGAGCATGACGGCATCTGCTCCCTCTCGGACCGCGATGGCAATGTCTGACACCTGGCGCACACATGTCAGCAAGGTCTCAGCAGCATTGCATGCACTCTGCGGCGCATCTCGGCTGCAGAAGGCTCAGTGAAGCGCAGCATGTGACATGCCACATGGCTGCCTGCACTCAGCAAAGACCAGTCAGGTTGCTCAACATACAGGCCCGAGCAGAGCATTCAATCCAAGCCTGATGATCTGATGATGCGGCGCTGCAAAGAGGTGCAGTGGCAAACAATGAGCAGTACGCAGCATTTGCACCATCAAGACATCTGGTGCAGTAGCAAGCACCAAGCTACAACAAGCCTGCTGGGCTGGGATTGACTGCCACTGAGCTGTTGGTGATCAAGCACATCCACACATGTTGACTGCCTCTGCATTCAGGCGCCCACCTCTGCCCGGGTTGGGGTGGGGTTGGTGATCATGGACTCCAGCATGTTGGTGGCCACAATGACTGGCTTGCCACGCTTGCGGCACCCTTGCACGATGCGACTCTGCCAGTAGGGTACCTGCAGCGCATGTGCTGCAGATCAGAGGAATCTGGATCAACCTCGAAGGCTGGGCCACAGTGACTGGCTTGCCAGGTTGCGGCATCCTCACATATGCAGCTCTGCCAGTGGGCACTTGCAGCTCAGGTGCTCATAGGTCAACAGGTTGGATCTCATCTAAGGGCAGAGGGACCACCAGCGCACATCCTGCGCAATATACTGCACTGCACCAGTAACAGCATGCTGCGAGGGTGTCTTGCGCTGCCTCAGAAGGAGCAGAACAGGCCTTGCTGGGCACGCTGCCTTTGACGAGGCACTCATGGCAGCTTAAGCTGCATGAACACCCCGTCCTTGGGAACAGCGGGCTCACTGCCCAGGGTGTGCTCAGAGGCTGGCATTGGGCCTACATGGTGAGGTCCACTTCACAGGCACCCTAGAGCTCTGCAGCAGGAGCCTGCTATCACACAAAACCTTTGACCTAAACACTGCAAACCACATTGTTGAACATGGAAGTCAGCTGGCCACACATCAAACATGCAGGCAGCTGCATTGCATGACTGACCTGCTCTGCCGCAAGTCCTTCCCGCAGGGTGCCCACCTGATGAAACCAACGCCCCACATGGCATACAAAAACCTGCATGCATGATGCTTGCACCGGAAAGCACCTGCTGGCCGAGAATTGCCGTGGCAGCCTAACGGTTGTCTCATACTTGATGCTTGGCATGCAGCACAGACAGCCAGATTGCACAGGAAGCACCTGTTTGTGCAGCAGCCTGGCCGCTAAGTCGTGCCATTGCAGTACAACAGAACTCCCCTGCAGGATGCTGGCAAGCAGCAGACGCACCTGCTCTACCGGGAGCTCTGCCCCCAGGTCACCGCGAGCCACCATGGCGCCGTCAACGGCATCCAGAATCTCCTCTAGGTGCATCACACTGTCAGCGCTCTCGATCTTGGCAAGCACGCCAATGCTGGCGCCTGCAAACACAGTCACAGTGTGCTCAGCAGGCCTGCAGGGCATGCGTTGCAGGTCAAAGACAGCCATGTGTGTTTGCCACATTTACAGCTCTATGCTGGCCAGCAGACTGAGGCAGACACCTGCGACAAATATGGACTGCGGAGACAAGATTGCCTGCACAGACAACAGACAAAGCCTGGTGCCTCAAGCTGCATCACGTTGCCATGGCTGCTGATCTGGCAGAGCATGCGCATGCTGACACAGGCAAGGAGCAAGATGTACAGTGAGTATCATTTTTCAATGCAACAGGCACACTGCGCCAAACAATGACAGATTGCAGCACAGGCATGTAGCACTCTGGGCTACCCAGCTCTGACCTTCCCATTCACAGCTGCAGAGGCAAGAGCATGCATATTGTAAGGATGGCAGACTGCACACTCTTGCCTCTGCACAAGTGTACTGTTTCAGAGTCTCAACATCACAGTTCCTGTGCACAGGACCTCGACCTAGAGCCCCACTGATGCAGCACATCATCAGCAAGAACTCTACATACTCACCTCCACTTGCCTGACATCATCTAGGACTAGGTCTTGGAGGACTCCAATGCACGTGGACGCTGCAATGCACCACTGCTACACTGCAGTGTTTCAGGCGCATTGCAGGCCCCTGCGTACCTTGCTTGGCCAGGTACCGCTTGAGCTCATAGATGACATCTGCGTTCCTTACAAAGGACAGCGCGTAGTAGTCCACCCCCACATCAATGCCAAACTTGAGGTCCAGCCAGTCCTTTTCTGTGATGGCGGGCAGATTGGCACTCTTGCCACGGATGTTGAGGTGGCGCCTGCAGGCAGACCAGAGGGATACAGCTTTCCAGCCACGGGCGTGTGTGAGATGTTTGCTGGTCTGGCTGGCTTGCCATGCCAGTCTTGCCATGCCTTTTAAGTGGTGCTTGTAGGCACAGGGAAGCTGCAGCTTGGTCTGCCATCAGTGCCCTCTCAAATCTGGTGAAGCAGCTTCAGGCTCAGCATGCCGTCGTTCAACAGGAGACTGTCCCCTGCGCCAACAATCCATCTGCGACGGGTGCATCCCAGGACTCCGTTGCTGAACAGGCAAGCAATACAACTCACCACGAAGGCACGGTGCTGTTGCCTGCCAGCAGAGCTTCGCGCCCACAAGGTCATACAGTGGGCTGCTGCTGCAAGCAACTCTCAACAGAGTCTGTGAGCCACATCTGCCCACCTGGACGCCATGATCCCTCCATCAATGACCTCGCACTCCACATCCTTCCCGCTCTTCTTCACCAGCTTGAGGCTGAGCATGCCGCCGTCCACCAGCAGGGTGTCGCCCTCGCTGACATCATCAATGAAGCCGTCATAGTTGACTGAGATGCGGCCATCACGGCCATCTGCGCCCTCCTTGGTGGTGAAGGTGTACTTCTGGCCTGAACAGCACAAGCGAGCTGGATGAAAGGAGAGTGTGGGCGGAGGCGGAGCTGCAAATCTTGGGGATGGTTCATGCCTGCACTGCAGCCAAGGAAGGTTGCTGATGACAGATGGGCAGTGAAGCTCATAGTGACATGCCTCTCATGGCCGTTGGCTGCCTGTCCTGATGGTGAGAAGTCTTCCGACCCGCATAGAGGTGGTTGCAGGCATGTGAGCGCTGAGGCCGCTGGATGCTGCAAGATCAGAGCCAACAGCGCTCCTCATGGTGATGATATGGTGCGCTGCTGCCCTCCCGGTGAGGTACAGGGAGCCTAGTGTCACTGAGATGCAAACTATACAGGCAAGGGCCAGCCTTCCTGCCTGCATGAGGATGTTGTCAAAGCTGAGTCTATCCTCTCTCTGCTGTCACTTCATGCCACGATGCACTACCGGCTGAAATTCCCAGGCAGCAGAGCACTCTTGGAAAAGGCAGATGCTTTGACGTGCCAGGCATGCAATGCATCCGACATATGTTGTGCTGTAGGCCAGAGAAGGAGGTGTGAAGCACTTTTCAATTTCCCCTCCCAAGCTTTCACACCAGCAGCAACCCCTGACCCCAATCTTTCAAGTGGGTTGCAAGGCACAAGCCCACCTGGCTTCATGGTGATGGGCTCAGTGACGTCGCCACTGCGCACCTCGGGGCCCTTGGTGTCCAGCATGATGGCCACGCCGTTCCTGTTGAGCTTGTTGTATTCCTTGACCAGATCTACAACAGCCTACAAAGAGGGAAGACCACCTCAGCAGGGTGGTGGACAGTGCTTTCCTGGAGTACTTTATTTGAGCAGCAGTTTGGCAGATCAGCCTGCGTGTTGCCCAACAAGAGGGTGGCGATCTGCCTGTGAGCTTACATCGTGCCTTCATCAGGTCCACAACAGCCTGCACAGGGGATCAAACAGATCAGCAGGCTGATGCTAAGTTGTGCGTGTCTGGGCCTACAAGAGTCCCGCAGAAATTCTGCAGGCCACTTTTGCAACTCCATTAGTGACTCGATGCTAGGTGCCTTCTGAGCTGCTTTTATTCCTTTGGCAGATCAACTATAACCTGCAGGCAAGGCAAGCAGCATTTCCAGCTTTTTAGCTGTCAGGAAAGTTATCCTTGCATGATGGCCATCTTTGCATTGAAGCACTGTCAAGCAGCTGCAGGCTGCTCATTGCAAGCTCCTTGTGGCTGCGGCAGGCGCAGCAGCCATGCCAACAGGTTCCAGGTGGCAAGGCAGCCAGCAGGCACTGCAGTGATCGTGGGCCATGCCACTGCCACTGGCCCTTCAGGCGCCAGCTTCAACATTAGCTGCAGCTAGACCCGCATGACGTACGCTGTGTGAGAATTCAAGGTCCGGTGCTGAGTGAGCAAAGCAGTCATCCACAGCCTGCAGGGGCTGTTCACAGCACTGCTGCCAGGTTGACCTGGTGGAGTGTGTGACTTCTGCGCACCTTGCTGAGGCGCAAAACGTTGTGCTGACACGCCCTACTGCAGGCCCCCACGACCCACCATGACCTGCTGCTGAGTGCCGCAGCCCTGCCGCCAGACTTGCCTTGTGGGACTTGTGGTCGCCATGCGACATGTTCAGCCGCGCCACACTCATGCCCTCGTCAGCCAGGCGAAAGAGGTTCTCCTTGCTGTTGGAAGTGGGCCCGATGGTGCAGACAATCTTGGTCTTCCGCAGCTGGCTGGCCATGCTCTCAGAGTCAATCCTGCAGGGCAGGCAACAAACAGTGTTGGGGACCACACTAAGAGAGGTTGTCAGGAACAGCCCCTCAGGGTCTGGAGGACCATCAGAGTCTGTGCTCTGCAGACTCTGATGGTCCTCCAGACCCTGAGTGTGTAGGTTGTGCGGCCCCACCAAGCATCACGGGTACAAAATGACATCGGTCTTGCGTAGCCAGCTGGCCATCCTCTGAGCTGCAGAGGACACGGTGTGCAGTGTTGTGCGGCAGCATGGAAGGACACTTGAGGGACAGGGTTCAGCAGCCGTAAGCTTTTGCTGATGCTGGGCGACACCAGCAAGGTGGCTTGGGATGACTTTGAGGGGGATGTGAAGCCTGCAATGTGGCGCGCCAGCCAGTGAAGCAGACTGGTTGAGCCGCTGCTGCTGCAGGGGACGCAGCTAGAGCCACATGCAAGGCGCAAAGCAATATGAGCAGCACTGGTGCTGGCTGGATTTTAGGGAGGCTCAGCAGTGATTGCAGGTAACATTCAGAGGGGCAGGGTGGCAGGTGAGTGCAGCCAACTAGCATAGCACCTCTCACAGCGCAGAGTATTGACAGGCCCCTGGGTGAAGCAGGCTGAGAGGATGGCATGGCCAGACTGCCCGTGCAGGTCTGGTCCTGACATGGACAACATGCCCAGACCAAGGGTGTAGGTTCTCTGGGGATGGTCAGTGCATTCAGATTGTGCTGCTCACAGCTCATGGAGGTGCGTCGGCGGGGCGGGCTGATTGCCTAGGGTGACGCCTTTGCTGAAGCCCGCCAGAGCTCCAGTAGTGACATCGCGCCTCTCAGAATCCCCTGCCCCCGATCTGCACACTGGGTTTGATGGTCAAAAGCAATTTCAATTGCCACAGAAGCATAGACAGGCATGCAGAGCTTCTTGCACTCCACGGTGAAGAGCTGAACTGCAGCATTCACATGCCAGACTTTCATGAGTGGGCCTTGCCTGCTGAGCCCGTTGTCTGGCTGCTCCTTGCGCGCCGAGCAGCTAGTCTGGGAGGCCTGCCGCTTGTTTCGCCTCATTCTGTTCTGGCATGGCTGCACAAGAGCTTGATCTGCTACGGGCCGCTGCAGATCGCAGGGCAGCTGCATGTTGACTGCAGCACTTTGTAAAGTTTGCGGCCTGGGGCCAAGGTCTCTGAGAACCGTTCAGAGCTGGCCAAGAAAGGAATGGAAGGTTTACATGCTGCGCTCCATCTGCTTCAGACTCACAGGGGCTTGCATGTTTTGCTTCACACCTTTTCAGCACTGATCAATGGAAAGGCATGCCCAGAGATGACAGAAGTGCAGTTTACAGCTGGGCCATGCAAGACAGTCGTGGAAGAAGCAGAGTCACTCTGGGATCACAGCGTCAAAAGCCAGCATCACACAGTGTCGCAGAAGATCTGAAGGCAGCTGGTAAATGTTGCAGAGGGGTGGTAAGCCACTCGGGGGAGCGCGCAGAGGGCTTGTCCTTAGCAGAACAACATACATGGCTGTCATGGAGGCAGTCAGCTTTGCAAGCTCTGCCTGGAGGATCACTTGAGCATCAGATGGCAGCAGGGCATGCTTGTGCATGACTCGCTTCACTGCAGGAGCCCAGTGCTCAATTTCAGCCTTGGTCCAGTCAGTGTAGAAAGGGGCCTGCTGCTTCAGCACCCACACCAGGACCTCAACATTGCCATGCAGAGCAGCATAATATGTGGTGGTGCTGTTCCAGCAGCAGCCATGTTGGCGAGCCCACTGTAGGACGGCCAGGTGGCCCCCTGCGGCTGCCTGTGAGCAGGTGCAGCCATCCATGGGACACCTGTTCTCGACAGCCCACTGCAGCACTGGCAAGTGGCCCCCGCCTGCTGCCAGTGCACAAGTCTCACTGCTCCAGGGCTGATCATGCTGGCGGGCGAACTGCAGCAGCTCTAGGTGGCCCTGCTCAGCAGCAATGTTGCAAACGCCCTTGCACCAGGCGCAGCCGTGCTCCATCGCCCAGCGTAGCACGGCCAAGTGTCCGCCCCTGGCTGCTGCGCCGCATATTGTCTCGTCCATGGGCCCACCGTGCCGGTGTGCAAACTGTAACGCAGCCAGGTGGCCACTGCCAGCTGCTGCTGCGCATGTCTGCTCATCCACGGGGCAGCCGTTCTTGACGGCCCACTCCAGCACTGCCTGATGGCCCCTCTGTGCTGCCTTCTCTGCCACGGCTGCACCCCAGGGGCAGCCATACTGCCGCAACCACTGCAGCATGGGCAAATCACCCCGCGCTGCTGCAGCCTCACAGGTATGCTTGTCCCACGCCAAGTTGTGCTCCAGTGCCCACTGCAGCATGTTAAGGTCGCCTCTGGAGGCAGCTGCTGTGCACACAGCCTCATTGGTGGGACAGCCCCATGCGTGGGCCCACTGCAGCACTGCGAGGTGGCCCCCCCGGGCTGCAGCCACACAGGTCTGCTCATCCCACCTGCAGCCCTCTCGCCAGGCCCACTGCACCACTGCCAGCTGGCCCCGTGCAGCTGCGGCAGCGCAGCTGTGTTCGCCAAGATCCCAGCCATGCTGCTGTGCCCATCGGAGGCAGTCAAGCTGCCCTGCCGCAGCAGCTGCCTCCAGGATGGGAATTGTGCTCTGCACTGCCAGATCATGACTCTCTTGCAGGGCTGCCATGTCGCCAGCGGCTGCGGCAATGCACAGCTCCTGAAGTGCCTGCATCTGCAGCCATCAGGGGCAGGGTGGCTGAGGCTCATGGTACAGCTTACATGATGGGCAGAGTGTCAGGCAATCGCACCATGGGAGGGTGCTACCCACCACAGAGCTCTTGCTGCATCAGGCGCACCATCCATCTGCAGCCAACAAATCGTTGTGCTTGTAAGGCGGGAAGGCATGATTGCAGGGGCCACTTCTGTGCTCATTTAACCGCAGACCTTGGCAGAAGAAGGGCTGACCTCCAAGCAAGATTGCAGCAAGAAAGTAAGGTGGCCAAAGCGGGACTTCACCTGTTTCGCACCTGGCAGAATCATCTGGGAGAGCAAGCTCTCAGTACAAGCCGAGTAGTTCTGGCAGGCCAGAGACAGCACTGGGGGGCATCAGACCGTCTGAGGTTCACGCAATCTTCAGCTTCAGCTTCTACACTGGTCCCTGGGCTTTGCTTTCGAACAGCACATTCAGAAGTCCACACAGGACTCTCAAGATTGGCTGGACAAACCTGAGAGATCTTATTCAGCGCCACCACAGCATGTCAAGTCCCAGCATGGCTCAAGCTCCGATGCCGCCTGGACCTCACCCAGGGCAACTGCACCACAGTCCATCAAATTTGTCTCAGGGCAAGTGAGTGCTGTCAGGATGTGACTACTTGGGCCTATGTGTTGTGACGTGGGGTGCAGTGCAGTGAGCTGCTTATGCATTGCCTCTGTCAAACTGCCTGCCTTTCTGCTTGCCACCACAGCCAGTCCCCTGACAGAATCTTTTGAGATTTTCTGCAGCACATTTACAATCATCTTTGTGGCTTTGTTCCTGGGCTCGAGCATGATCGTGATAATTGTCCTTACCTCTTTGAGCGCCTGGCAGCACTGGGCACGCGCAGCAGAGCTGCAGGACTGTGCAGCTCACCCTGAGGTGACTCTGTCCCCCAGCTGGCTACTCAAGTCACCATCGTATCCCAGCGCCTAGACACTACCATGGCGTGGGGGCCCAGCCTGAAAGACCCCCATCGACCTGCTGACGTCATGCTCGTGGAGCGCTCATTGCATGGTACGGCCGTCAGCTGTGGCCTGTGCATGTGCACAGAACGTCTGTGGCACCACTCTGAGCTGTGCGCTGAGCTGCGCACTGCTCGTGTGCTGCCACGTGCCAGGCCGTCAGTGGGCAGCACCTGCTGCAGTTGGAGGCTACGCGCATTTGTCAAGAGGACGACAGGCCAAAGCAGCCACCCATAGAGCAGGTTGTTGTTGTGGAGCACCCTGATGGCTGCCAAAGCGTGACCATTGTGCGGCAGCAGCTCAACCCATCGGCAACAACGGTTGGGCTGCTGACCAGTTTGCCACCAGAAGGGACACCCAAGCTGACGTGCGCATGACTGTATAAGTCCTGCTACTGCACACTTGTTTTCATGAACTGTACCTTCCATTGCCGTGCAAGCAGCTAGTGATGTAGCATCCTGCAGTGCTACATCTTGTCTCATGAGCTGAGCAGAGTCCATGACTTATAAGCTGATTAGTGGACAGACCAGGATGCACATGGGACCAAGGGTCCGTCTCTGTTGTGCTGTGTTCAGCTGCCTGCCAGCCAAATGGTGTCCCAAAGGTTTGAAAACTATCAGACCTGCCCGGCAAAAGAAAACCTATTGCAGTCTACACTGATTAGAACCCGAGTTTGCCATTACATGGCAGTATTGGGATTGTGGAATGACACATGATCATGCATACATGCCAGGAGGGCTGACTGTCAGTAATGGCAATGCTAGCATGAAGTGAGTAAGACAAGAATCAGTTCCTGCCTGAAGGGGTGGCAGATATAGGGCTGTTGTGACAGCAAATCATGGCACGCTAGACAGAGTGACATCACAGAGCAATGGGATTGTCTGAACAACCTGAACAACTCGTGACTTGTTACTTGAAGAGGGTGACAAGAAGGTAGGGACAACACAAGGATAGTGCTAGAAGGGGTGACGCAGCAAATTCTGCTCAGTACAACGGAGGCCAGCCAACTACTCTTGGATGGGGTAGAACAGCATGGGCGCGCCATGTTCGCTGAATGGCAGGGCAGCCTCCACTGGCATCTGTGCAGGTGCATGTGTGACATCGCCTTTGAAGAGGCCACTTGCAATGATGAAGTGCAGCTGGGCCAGCAAGCTGTCGATCTGGTCAGCCAAGGTGTGACCCTGCACTTGAGCTGATCCTCTGCTGGTAACAGCATGTGACTTTGCTCACTCGTGATAAAGCAGGGATCATCACCTGAGGCGGCCCCGCTATCCCCACAAGCGTGTCAAAAACTTTGCCCATGGCCACTCTGGCCTCACTGCCCTCTGCGTTGTCAAATCCGGCACGCAGCGCTGCCACCAGACGCTCCCGACCTTCGATGTGCAGGCCAACCATGTTGTGTCTCAAGATGACGTCAGGTTGGAATCTGACCTTCTGACCTGACGTGCACCTTTCCTGAGCCGCTCATTCACCTTGGATATTTCGAAAGCAGTCGATTGTTCATTTCATTGAGACTGTAAGGCCGTTGGCCATTCTGTGATGCATTGAGTCTAACCGGAGATCAGCATCAGCGGAGACTGAGCACAACAGCGCAATGCCTTCTGCAAAAGGCATACATGACAATCAATCCGGCAGGTCCTTTCACACTCACTGACTTCAGTGCGGCAGTGTTTTTGGTTGGACTTATCAATTGCGCCATGGGCCTGGAGTGCAACTTCAGGGTCTGGATGACCATCCACACCGTAAGACAACACACTGCCCGGGGCAGTGCAGGCCGTGATATAATGCACACAGAATCTCATGGGCTGCATTGTTTGTAGCAAAATGAGACTGGCAGCTCGCTGCTTACTCTCATGAAAAGCATCATGCAAGACATCATGTTTGGTGATTGCAATCCTCATCCTCAACAACAGTTGCCATCTGCACAAAGTACAGGGCTTTATCTGAGTCCTGCCCAAGGGGCAAAACAACCTTCATTGTGCTGGTTGTTCCCTTGCTCATGTCAACAGCAAGAACATATGTGGTGAGGCATCAGCCTTTGGCAACCCCACTGCAGCACTGGCAAGTGGCGTCAGCCTGCTGCAAGTGCACAAGTTTCACTGGTCTAGGGTGGATCATGCTGACGGGCGGAGTTCAGCAGCTCTAGATGGCCTGCTCAGCAGCAATTTTGCACACGCCCTCGCGCCAGGGCCACCTGTGCTCCACTGCCCATCGTGGCACGCCAAGTGTCCACAACTGGCTGCTGCGCCGCTTGTTGTCCCGTCCACGCGGCCGCTGTGCCGGTGGCCAGACTGTACTGCCACTGCCAGCTGCTGCTGCGCACGTCTGTTCATCCGAGGGGCAGCCTTTCTCGACAGCCTACTCAAGCACTGCCCGATGCCCCTCCTGTGCTCCCTTCTCTGCCACAGCGTTGCCCCAGGGGCAGCCAAACTGCTGCAACCACTGCAGCATGGGCAAGTCACCCCACGCTGCTGCAGCCTCACAGGTATGCTTGTCCCATGCCAAGTCATGCTCGTGTGCCCACTGCAGCTCTTCAAGGTCGCCTCTGGAGGCCGCTGCTGTGTACACAGCCTCACTGGTGGGACAGCCTCATATGTGGGCCCACTGCAGCACTGCGAGGTGGCCTCCCGGGCTGCGCCTGCACAGGTCTGCTCATCTCATGGCCCTGGGCAGCTGCGGCAACACAGGTGTCTTTGCCTAGATCCTAGTCATGCTGCTGTGCCCAGCGGAGGCAGTCAAGCTGTCCTGATCCAGCACCTGAGGGAATGTGCCCTGCACTGCCAAGCTATAGCGCGTTTCTGGGCCTGCCACGTCGCCAGCAGCTGCAGCAAGGCTCAGCTCCTGGATTGCCTGCATCTGCAGCCGTCAGGGGCTGGGTGGCTGATGCTCATGGTATCGACAGACATGTTGGGCATATATCAGGCACATGCACCCTGGGATGCTCTCAGAGCATCATGTGCACCTGCATCTGAAGACCGAAACATGTGGTACATGTAAGACGGGCTTCAGTCAGTGTGAGAGCAGCGCGCGCAAGTAAGAAAGCAAAGTGGCCATGCCACTTCGTGAACACACTTGTTCACACTTGGGCAGGCAGCATCAAGGCAGCATCAAGGCAGCATGGCGGCAGCGTTCAGAGCACTGCCGCACCTGGAGCTCAGCGAGGATAAGCTGCACAAGCCTCTCCCCCTTTCAGGGGGTGATCTGCGCCATGGCGAGCTGTCCAATGGCATGAAGTGAGTGCAAGCATCTCTGCTTGGGCTGCACTCACTGGCAATAGGCAGGCACATGGCGCTGAAGTGGTTCTGCCATCAGGCTGCAGATGCACTCTGATGGGCTTGCTGTTTACCTCATTGCGGGTGTCCAACTGTTTGCCTGCATTGCCTGTTGGAGAGTGTCTGCGCAGGGACTTTGTTGCTTTTGCCTGCTGCTGGCGGCTTTGCTCAGCAACACTATGTCAGCAGGCCACTGCACACCTTGCTGGGACTTGTCGGTACTGCACGCTCAGCATCAGCTGACGAGAGCCACCAGATCTATTCAGGGTACCTCGCTTCTCCTGCAGATACTTTGTGCGCACCTGCAAGAGGCCGCAGGAGCGGGCAGCCCTGGCACTGGCAGTGCGCGTGGGCTCTGCAGTGGAGAGAGACGAGGAGCAGGGAGTGGCTCACATAGTGGAGCACCTCGCGTTCAATGCCACAGAGGCGAGACAGATCTGCTGACGGGGAGCTCCCTGTGTTGTCAAGCATCTGGATGAGGCAGGCGGTCTGCCCTGCATGGAGCCCTTCCCCTTCACTGCCACCAGGGGCTGCACATTGGGGCAAGGCATGCCAGTCCCGTCTGGGATTTAGAAGGCTGGCTGACAGATGGCTCACATACTCAAGCACCCAGCACTCACAAGTCCACGGGAGTAAAATTTACTACAGAGCCCCTGTTCTTAGTTGGATCATGTTGAGCCAGGCACTTGGCCGACAACACCATGAGAATTTGTGCTCCCATCTCAGCATTTTGTGGTGGCCTGCGGAGGGCAGCATGCAGCATGGGGCAAGGATGCTGCAGTGGGCTGTGCAGTAGAGGGGCAGCAGGAAGTGGCTGACACCCAGAGGAGCATGTGGCATGAAGCGTCGCAGAGGTAAGACAGGGCCAGTGGGCTCAAGAGGGG
>JAAMXJ010000277.1:136173-289769 GCA_019693375.1 Asterochloris erici | reverse complement strand
GGGGGTTCCCAGCCTTGCCCACACCGCCAGGCAGGCAGCGGGGTGTGCGGCCGCCCTCTGACAGAGCACTTTTGGGCCCAGCAGCTGCCTTCTGCCCATCTCCTGAGTCTTGCTCAGACTCCCTGCAGATGGAGAGCACGCCGTGGGTGCCTGCAGGTTGAGTTGCCAATGCACTGCAGGCCGCATAGACAAACTGTGTTTGCGACAGACATTGTTTGTACGCGCGGTGCTCTGCTGCCTCCCTGCAGACAGGTTGCCACCCCCACCTGCAGAAGTTCTCGAACCACGACCTTGTGAAGTACCTGGAGAGCATTGGAGCAGACTTTGGTGCCTGCCAAAATGCCTGCACGACCGCCGATGACACGGTCTACGAGTTCATGCTGCCAGTCCAGCCCGAAATCCTAGAGCAGAGCTTTGAGATCTTTGCAGAGTTTGCTTGCCGCATCAGGTGAGCATGTGACGGGCTCCTGCGTGGCACTGGGCATCAGGTGACGGGCTCCTGCGTGGCACTGGGCATCAGGTGAGCAGGTGGAGGGCTCCTGCGTGGCACTAGGCATCAGGTGAGCGCATGATGGGCCCCTGGGTGGCACTGGGCATCAGGTGAGCGCATGATGAAGTCCTGGGTGGCACTGGGCGAGGAACAGCCCTTGTGCTGCTGAGTGAACTGGCATCAGGACTTGAGCAGCACAAGCTTGTTGGGGTCTGTCCCACATTTAATTTGGGTCAGCTACCTGCCTCTTGTTGGGCTGTCAAGAAACATGGCCCCAGGCTGGCAGAAATGTGCTGCTGTCCCCTATCTCATTGGGTGGCTCTGCCCTGCAGCCGTCATTCTCAGCAGCTGCTGGAAGTTTGAAAGCTAATTCATCTGCATGGCCCTGTGCCGCGCAGCTGTAGGCCTGTTTGGGCCACTCTGCACTTGGATGCTGCAATGCTGCGGGGAGCTTTATCCCCATCTTGCACAGCTGCAGGCCCGTAAAGGGCCATGCCAGTCGTGCTGTGAGCCAATCAGCAATGGTGATGGGAGGACGGGTAGATGTGGTGCTTGGCCAGCTGTGTGGTGCCGGTCCTTCACAGGTGCACAGGCGCTGCGGACGGAGTCTCCTGCCAGCTCTGGCATGCCATGTCATACATGCAGTCATTGGCTTTGCCATCCTGGGGTGTGCAGGTGCGGGCAAGAGGACTTGGATCGGGAGAGAGGTGCTGTCTTAGAGGAGTGGAGATCAGGAAGGGGGGCATCTGGCAGGGCGGCTGAGGCGCACTGGAAGCTGCTCATGCAGGACAACAAGGTTTGTCGTTTAGTTTAGATGGTCTGGGCGCATGCACATTGTTGTGTGCGGCTAGGCGCGGAGCAGGGGCTTACTGGAGCTGCGCATAGGCGACAGTAAGGGCTGCCTTACCACTGGTGTGGGCGCCTGGTATACTGTGGGGACAGCAGATGCGCAGTTGAACATGAACGACACCTGGACAGTTCCAGGTTGAAACCCCATCTATCTTCTTGCGCCGCAGGCCCTGTGCATCATGCTGCATTGTGGTAGGAGGCTGTAGGTTGGCGGCGCATCAACGTAGCAGCAGCAGCATGCGTGCCTGTCAGCTGGTTGATGCGCATTCCTCATGCTCATGCTGCCTGGCACCTGGTTGTCCTTGTTCCTACCCGTTGTGCCACTGCCACCATGCGACAGCACCTGTGCCCATGGCTGCAGTACGGCGACAGGCTGCCCATTGGCAAGGAGTCAGTCATCAACGGCGTGCCTGCCTCAGTCGTGAAGGGCTTCTATGAACGCTGGTACCGCCCAGAGGTAAGTCCTGGGGTCACTAACTGACTCATGAGTGATAGCTCACACTGCCCGGAGGTGAGGGCAGGGTCTGTGTTGCAGCACGCCTGCAGCTTGCCTGCAGCTTGCATCATTGGGCCCCAACACTGGGTTCATGTGACCCTGGCGAGGCTGTTGCTGCTTGGTGTTACTAGTCAAGTTGCTGGCATTCTTGCAGAAGCCTGCGTGCTCACTGCCCTGCAGATCTTCATCAGCCTGACTCTGCCACTGATGCAATGCATTTTGGAGCCGGCAGTCTTGCATTTGGGATGCACTGTGTGCAGCTGAGGCCCTTCCATCTGCTAAAGAGGATTCACATGTTGCGCACAGGTGTAGGCCAGCGAAACATGGAAGCATTGCCTCTGGTGCCTGCAGATGCTCACGCTGCCATGTCATGCCTGCAGAACATGGCCGTGATTGCCATCGGCGACTTCAAGGACACAGATGCTGTGGTGGACTCCATTCAGCGCCACTTGAGCAAGTGTGCCAGCCGCAGCAGCGAGCCCGCTCCTGCAGTTCCAGTGTGAGCGGGTGTGATCTTTCCAGTGTTGTCTTGGAGACACATCAACAAGTCTGTGCAGCTTGTCACCAAGCATGATTTTGTCAGGGCCGCAGCAGGTAGAGGTGTTTCCAGCATTTGGGCGCCCAGAGCTGCTGCATTCATACAGGGCTAACCCTGTGAATGTGGGGATGGTCCTGTCTCACAGTATGTCAGCAAACAGTCAATCAGAACCAGCACAATGCACGCTGATCCATTACACCGGCCTTGGGAAGCAAACATTTCAATCGCTGGTCGATGTACTGATGCTGAATGGCACAGGCCTGTTGCGAATGTAATGGGGCAAGCCCATGGCTTGGCTGCCTGCTGCACCTTTGGCTAAGCCTGCCAGGACTGCAGCGCTGCTGCCTCCAGCGCCCCTGGCATGCAGCCTTGCCCTGCTGGTATGTGCATGTTGCAGCCAAGCCCCACCATTGCGCCCAGTCAAGACAGCCCGTTCGCTGTGAGGAACATGTGCTCCCTTCATTTCAGCAGGACCTGGGCCCATTCCCCTTTCAAGGGCTCCCGATCCACAGCTGCTGCCTCAGCCCCAAGTCTGCCTGCACACTCGCACATATCCCGTCTGCTGCAGGACTGAGCGCGGATCCACTGAGTCCTCATGGCACTGAAACCCAACAAGACAAGCTGCTCGATCTGCGCTGCTGCAAGATCCTGCCTGACATTGAACCGCTTGTGCGACTGCAGAACAGAGGCGGGGGCCGCAGCACAGCTGCCAGGGTGCAGGATCCTCAGCGGCATTTTGCCTTCTCCAGGATCCTGCCTGACAAAAGCCTGATGCTGCAGAATCGAGCCCACCCCCCACGAGGCGCCCCAGTTCAGTGCCTTTGTGGACCGCGAAGCCCAGCACGCGCAGCTGCATGTGACCTTCAAGCGCCGGCGAGCCCTTGTGACCAGCCCTGCAGGTGCGACCATGCTGTTGTTTCTCATGAAGAAATCATCGATTGGATGGTGCAGGCATGCACAGCTGCGTATGATCATCCAGCGCTGGCAAGCTCTTCTGGGAGCTCAGCAGGCTCGACCAAACGTCAGAAAGGGACTGCTGTGATTAAAGCAGCACCTGCACAGTGTCAGATGCTGATGCACCCTCATTGCCAACCCAGCAGGGTTGGTCTGTGTGCCAGAGGCAATGCAAGTGTCCCCTGAGTCACCCACTGTGCCAAGCATGCATCACCGATCCTGCAGGCTTGCTGTTGCTGCCTCCTCTTACGCTGCAGACAGCCTCTGTGCCCTGCCAGGTAGCTGGAGGGGTGATCTCTTTGCATGCCAGCTGGGTATTTGTCTGGTGTGGTGCTTACCTGTCCTTCCACCCTCACAAGCAGTCCACCTGTTCTGTACACTGCTGCGCAGCACGCATGCTGCAGCCCAGGGGTCAGCGTGTCCAAAGATTGTCAGATCCATGCGGATGTGTTGTTGAAATGATGACAGAGGGGACCCTTTTGCGGCCCCGTTCTGCAGCTCAAAGTGGGGCCAGGACCAGACAAGCCTGCTGTCCAATGGTTTGATGCGTGCTGCAGGAGTTACTGCTGCCTTCGCAGCAGCCCTGCTCAAAGTCTGTTCAGCTGCACATCCAGAAATTTTCACACATGACAACATCAGCTCTGGCACCTTTGTGTCACTGCTGCAGCAACGTCTGCCACCTTGCCTGCAGCTCCCCGTCAGCAAGCACATGATGTGCTGTTTGTCTATGCTCCAAGCTGGTGAGTTGCTGCTGCAGAGTTCAGGGACCACCTCGCTCGCAGCCTGTTCACCTGCATCCTCAACAACCGCCTCTTCAAGATCTCCAGACGGCCTGACCCACCCTTCTTTGCCAGCAGCGTGAGTGCTGCAAATGTGCTCTGGTGTGAAGTGTGTGGTGCTGCAGATAGAGCAGCAGGGTGCTGCACAAGATGTTGCGCCGCCCTGACCCACCTTTGTCGCCAGAAGCATAAGTGCCGCAGGGGTGTGCGCTGTTGTCTCAGGGACTGGCCTGCAGCACTCAGCGGGGGGTTGTGCAGGACGGTGCATGGCCTCAATTTTGCGCATCTCTGCCGGCAACACCAGTGCTGCATGGGTATGTTTTGCGGTCAAGTGCTGATGCTGCAACGTCGACTGAGCAGAGGGGTGCCATGCCCCAAATTGTGCATCCATGCTATCGCGTGAGGTGTGCCGCTGTACCCCTTGTGCTCCACAAGCTCCTGCACCTGCCTTGCATGTGTATGCTCCAGCAGAATGGCAGAGCTTTGTGTGCGGCCCCATGCATTGGTTGGGTTCGCATGGTAGCGCTTCTGCAGGCCTTGCTGCTGGACGCCTAATTATGTGTCCCTCATGTTCAGGCAGGCAGCGAGGGCATCACGAACAGCATTGAGATCCACAGCATCTCGGCGACAGTGCAGGAGGGCTGCATGAAGCAGGCCCTTGAGGTATGGCGCTTGAGGCAAGCATACAATGTGCACTTTTGCAGCGAAATGGTGTCGTGGTGCTGAGCCTGAGTGGAGTTGGAATTTTGTGTGATGAGAGCCTGTGGTGAGAAGGTGGCTTGTAACATCAGTCTGGTAAGCACCAGTAGTGCTGGAATGCTCAGGCAGGTATTTGATGCCTGCCCAGGCTGCCCTCGCACCTCCTGGGCACTGCTTTGGCACACTGTCTTTCAAGCGCAGGCACTGTTTTTACTGTTGACCAGCTCAGTCTAGCCCCACTCAGGCTGCCTCTTAGCAAGGTGTCCTGATGCCAGGCAGCTTGGCGCTTCCTGCAGACCCTGCACAGCACTAGGCAGCTCCAGGCTGTCTTGTGGGAGCCACTCTGCTGCTCGGATCCCCTCCCCCATGCAGCTCAGCACAGAAGCCATGCGGAGTTGCTTGGCGCACTGCCTGGCGGGCTGGCCTCGCCACCTGCCAACTTTAGCATTGTGTTTGACGACTCCTGGCTGTGCTGTCTGGCAGGCTGTCATGCAAGAGCTGGCGTCAGTGCGGCTGCACGGCTTCACGGAGCGGGAGCTGAAGCAGGCTCGTGCCACAGTCATGGCGGAGCAGGAGAGCGCCTTCATGGAGAAGGAGCAGGAATATGCCACAGTGAGTTGGTCAGAGATTCAGTCCAGGGGGTGGGGAGAAACTTATCACTGGCGTCTCGCAGGGGCATGCAGGCGCTAGCTGCATGTCAGGCCGCCAAGTGCTTTTCAGCATTGTGTCTGTTTCTTCTGCAGCCCAGTAGCCATCCAACATAGGCATCACGCGCAAATCACATCATCTCTCAAACTGCTTTACTGCCCAGGTTGGCATGCTGTGGATCCTGACTTTTCAGCTGATGTTGCCCCCATTTGCACTGATGTTCAGGTCGCACCATGATCCACAAGAGCCTTTGGGAGGCCTGACTGTGTCATACAAACACCTGCTGCGCTGCCATAGTCCTGACTCCCCACGCGGCAGCATGCCTGAGGCCACATGCATGCTGATGCAACAGAGTGAGGCTTCTTATGGACTTCTAGAGATATCCTGCAGACCTGCAGACCTGCTGACAGCCAAGCTGCAATCTTTCACATGCAGGGAGACAGGGGCTCTGTGTTGACATGAGCTGCCAGCACAGACTTCGAGCCATTTGCAGACTTACTCCTTTTGCGCTGTAGGACATACGGGATGAGTTCCTATCGCACTTCCAGACGGGTGACTTCATCTGTGACCGAGTCTATGAGGTGCAGCTGGCCAAGACTCTGCTGCCCCAGATCACTCTGAAGGAGCTGCAGGGTCTGGCAGAGGAGTACAGGAGCTCCAGCAACTGCGTGGTCAAGGCGGTCAGCCACGCCAAGTGAGCCTGCTGCAGCCAGGGATTGTAGGTTTGTCAGCCAAGGCCCTGCAACTGACGATGGAACTAACGATCTGGTCGTGTAGCTGCCATGCGCAGCCCCGACCTCCTGCTTGGTCAGGCAAGAACAGGAGCACCAGACACCGCGCTGTCACCACCGCTCGTGAGGCAAAAGCGAGCGATGGTCCAGTGCAGCGATTG
Organism: Asterochloris erici; assembly: GCA_019693375.1. Classification (NCBI taxonomy): domain Eukaryota; kingdom Viridiplantae; phylum Chlorophyta; class Trebouxiophyceae; order Trebouxiales; family Trebouxiaceae; genus Asterochloris; species Asterochloris erici. The sequence goes on along the minus strand of JAAMXJ010000277.1, from coordinate 283,424 downwards.
GCCGGAAGTTTAGATCCCTTTGCTGCTGCCAGGGTGTTGCAGACTTTTGCGAGTCCTGGCTGCCTGGAAGACTGGGCAAAAGCAGGGCTCTGCCTGCAGCAGGCGCAATCAAGCTGAAGGGAAGCTCATCTGAGACCTTCACGAGGATACATGTAGCATCTGTGTATTGTGAGGAGAAGTTGCCACCGGCTGTCATCACATTTGACAAGCTCAGCTGGAGGACTGAGAGCACGCAATGTTGGGCAGGCCTGCCAGTAAGGACTTTGTGCAGGCAATCATCGAGCTTGAGCTGCTCAGCCCCTAGCGTAGGTGCATGTCTGCTGATATATGCAGCCGCCTTCACCCTTTGCAACTGATTCTCAACGCTATCGCTTGAGTGCAGGTCGGCCAGTGTTGAGGAGTTGCGAGCTGCTGTGAACACAGTGGACAAACTGGAGTCCCATGGCCAAATCGACCCCTTCCCAGCAGATGAGGGACCTGACAGCATCCTGCCACAGCTGCCTGAGCCTGGGGCCATCACCTCGCGCACTGAGTGGCCAGAGATTGGGGCCACAGAACTGCAGCTGAGCAACGGCATGCGGGTGGGTTTGGCAGGGCTGACAAGCTGGCTGTGGTGCCTTCATCCCTAGCCAAATTAAGACCAGCTAAACTTGAAATAGGCTGAGGTGTGGTCATCACCCGTCCACTGATTGTTCTGAGAGAGGGGCCGCGGTTGAGGCTGACAGGAGGCATGCAGGTGTGTGCTCTTCCCAGCGCTGCTTGAGGTGGATGTTGAGATCAGGACCCTCTTCTGCCTCAGCTTGGCCTCAGTACTGCTGCAATGACCTATAGTGGAGAGCATGGCTGTGATCAGGTGCAGGTGACACACTGTTGCTGGGCGCCGCAAGCAACAAGAGCTGGCTGGTTTGAATGCTCAGCGCTGCTCTCACGCTCAGTTGCCAGTGGTCTGGGATGGCGCTCGGCGCCTTGGACACAGTGCAAGAGCTTGCCTGCAGAGTCAAGCCGTACCCAACCTGGCCCACATTGCTGAGGTCTGCCTCCACCTGCAGAGCTGTCTTGCACATTTCTTGCGGGTCAGCAGGGTGTGGCCACGATGCCTTTGCAGGCAATGGCGCACACAAGATTGCTGGCAACGCTACCTCTGAGCCATCAACCTTGCTCTTGCACACTGCTGCAGGTGACCTACAAGAGGACTGACTGGCTTGACGACCAGGTCCTGGTCACAGGGTTTGCAGCCGGCGGCCTGACAGAGGTGCCCCAGGACCAATTCCGGACCTGCAGCATGGCAGTCACCCTGGCAACAGAGCTGGGCCCCTTTGGCATCAAGACGCAGGTGTGGCGTGTCCAGCACCTCGCGCCAGGAGCCAAGGCTCCTTGGCAGTAACGGCGGCTATGCTGCAGTGCCCTCAGTGCCTGTGCCTCACCTCAGGCACCTTTGGCAGCTGTAGTACCATACTGCATGGTAAATGGTGCCAGTGCAGCATATGTTGGGCCTGCAGTAGGCACCCTCGACGGCACTGATACCCTGCTGCAATGGGCAACGTGCCAATGTAGCTATTTTTATCGGCACCACCATAATGATGCAACCTGCACTCTTATGGCAATGCTGCGTGGACTGTGCTGGCTCTGGTGACAGTGTGCCGGCTGCATTATGCTGCAGTAGCAATGGCTGGCCTTGCTGATGGGCGCCATCGTCATGCTGCAAAGCGTACTTGGACCTTGCAAGACTTTTTGGGCTCTGCTGAACCGTTGACGGCTGCACTGTGCTTAGTGCCGGTGCAGGACTGGCTGGGCTTGCTGACAGGCACTTTCTTGTGCTGTAGGCCCGCACTGCGAAAGTGCAAGCCATCATGGGCTCTGCTGGCTGCAGTGACCGGCTGCAATCTGCACCAGGCTGGTGTGAGACTGGTTGGGCTGGCTGGCAGCTGGCGTATTCATACCCTGCTGCATTGCAAATTGTGCCGATGCAGGACTTGGTGGATCTGTTGGCGGGGCGGCGTGTGGACCTGAGGGCGGCTGAAGGTGCCTACTGGAGATCCTTCGCAGGTAAGCTGCACACGCCCGCTGGTGAGACAGGTAGCTGGAAGCAGTGCTGGTGAGAGGTAGGTGGAAGCAGAGACTGAGTGTAGCAAAGGCTCCACAGGGTGTCGCGCCGTCGCAGCCTCACAGATCACCGTCGACTGTGACTGATAGGCAGTGCAACATGTGACGGGTTGTGCAGGTGGCAGGATGGGCACATGTCATGCTGCTTGCTGTCCTCTGCGTGCATGCTGTGTGGCTGATGGTGTCACATCACATGGAGGTATTGCTGTGCCCTGCCTGCAAAGCAGTTCCTGGCGAGCCTCCCGGCCCCATAACATGACGCTCTATGAGGCTGCAAGAGAGCAGTCAACATACAGCTGGACCGCAAAATTCACGATGTTTCACATGCAGTGTGCCTGAATCTCTGCCTGTGCCTGCCTTGAAAGGACCAGTAAATCCGCACCGCTGTATGAAGCTCATGAGAAGACACACCGCCTTGTTTGTGCCTGCCTGTGAGGCATTGTCGCCTACGCTCAAGGATTGCTGCACACAGATCCTTGCAGATGTTTGCCTGGAGCCTTGCTGTTGGCACGATTAGCATTTATCCCCATCATTGCAGTGTGCCAGATGGCCTGCCCACCACAGCCTGCAGGGACAAAGAGAAGTCCTTTGTCCCCTGCAGATGTTGTCGATGTTGCATGCTGCATGCAGCTCAGTGATGCTCAGTGCCTGCAGCCCTGTGACTGGGAAACACTAGCATCGTCTTCGATACATGCGGTGCCTGATGCCATGTCTGTGCCTGTCTGCAGGGGAGCAGTCGCCCGTGGACTTGGACTGCTGTATGCAGCTCATTCACAAGCTGTTTACCTCCACAGTCCACCCAGGCCAGGACGACCTGGGGACATGCATGAGGTGCGCTGCGAGATGTGCTTAGTGCGGCATCCCCATCTGTGCAGTGTTCACAGCATGTCCTGCTGGGCTGCATGCACAAGCTGCTGCTGCTGCTGCTGCTGTGGTGCAGTTTGTGCGGGTGTGGGGTGACGCCAAACCAGCAAGGGCAGCAGAGGCTGCAGCAGACTTGGGCGCAGGCCGTGACGCAACAGCAGTACATGCTGAACATATGGCAGTCCAGCCTAGCAGTGTCAAACAGCCTTGCACTCACAAGCCCACAGTAGATACCCACAGGACAGCCAGGTGGCAACACTGCATCCAGCTGCCTGCCGCTGTCCAAGCGAGGGCAGCTTGGATGCTGGGTACACCAGATGCTCAAGCCTCTGGTGCAGGTACTTGCGGGAAAGCCTGGTGGCAGCACTGCGCAACCCCATGGAGACCTTCCAACGCAGAGCGAGGTTCATCAACTATGGTGAGCTTTCTGAGGATCATCAGAGCAAGTTGCAGTTTAGCCTGCCCCGCATCATAGTGGCTTGTCGCGGCCTAACGGCCTAAGGATGGAGCGTGCGTCTGCCTAGAGAGCACACAGAGCGCAGGCAACATCTCAACACGGCATGTCATAAGGCTCACCACCTGCTGCAGGTCAAGTGTATTTTTATGAGCCCCCCACAATGCAGCAACTGGAAACCCTGGATGTTAACTTAGCCTGCCGGCACTTTGCGGCCGCCTTTCGCAACCCCGCAGAGTTCACGCTGTGCTTCACAGGGGCCTTTGAGGTGAGCAGTAGCCCTCTTGTTTGGCTGTCACCCAAGCTGCTCATCGCTGGGGTCTGTGTTGTGCTGCTCATTGCTGGGGTCTGTGCGGTGCCTTTCACCAACTCTAGGGAGGACAGTGTGCTTCAGGGGTGCCCTTGTAGGTGAAGCCTCCAATCGCCGTATGCCATCCTGTGCCTGGTCACACGTATCTGGCCTCAGATCTGGAATTGAGGGTGACTCTGCTCCCGAAGTGTCCAATTGATTGCTGCAAAGCCGAATCTGCTGTGCCTGGTCAAGCAGAGACAGGCCCTAAGCCTTCTAACTCCATTTGGTGCCACCAGCTGAATATGGACTCATCATGTTGCTGCAGGAGCCAGACGTGTTCCGCGTCACTCGATGTCCAGCCAGGTGCTGTTGAACTCTGTCCCTGTCATGCTGCTGCAGGAGCGCCAGACCTGTTCTGCCTGTCTGAACAGCCCACCAGACTGTTGGCTTTTCTCGCTGCAGGGGGCACTGGTGTGCCACTGTTGTGCCACGTGAGGCACCACCTGGCCGCCTCCATCTCCCAGCTGACGAGCATGCCACTGCACCGCTCAACCTGCTGTTTGCTGCGTGCAGTAGCAGCAGACCTGGTGCACCCAAGTCCAGCACTGCTGCCAGTCAGCTGCTGGCGCAGCAGGTGCCGGGCCTGCTCTGCCCACTCCACCAGCGACTGTCCCCAGTACACACCTGCTGCTGCTGCAGGGGCCGGACCCGCTGCGCCTACTGAAGCTATTTCTGGCGCCCCATATTAATACCCACCTGCAGCTGCTACAGGAGCCAAACACGCTGCGCCTGGCGCAGCCATTTCTGGCATCTGTTTCTTCCCCTTTCAATACCCACCTGGTGCTGCTGCAGGAGCCAGACCTGTTGCGCCTGGTGGAGCTGTATCTGGCGTCCATCCCCCCAGTTGGAGAGCCTGCACCCAGAGAGCCTGCCTCTGTGACAGCGCTGCCCTACCAGTTCCAGGAGCAGGTCGTGCGCGAGGATGTCAGGTGGGACCTGCTGATCCCTGCGGTGTCCACCTGTGCATGCAGGTTCAACGGCCGGCCTCCTGGGAGCAGGTCAGGCGCGAGGATGTGGTGTGAGGCTCACTGTCCTTGTGCTGTGCCCTGCTTGCTGGGGCAGCAGCAGTACACATTCTCAGACCACAAGCAGGTCGTGTGCAAGTCTGTGCAGCAGGAGATGGGCCGTCCTGGGCCTGATTTGCAATGTTGGCACTCACTTCAGATTCACAGGCCTGGGGCGGGGCCAGCACAGTGGTTGGCCTGCCCTGTCAATGTGCTCAGCAGACCGGACCCTGCAAACTGAATAGAAAGGGTTTTTGTATCACAGCACCCCTTTCCTGCTCGTGTGGTTTTTGCTGCTCAAGTGTGCGGGCTGCCACTGTGTGTGCCTGTGGGCATAGTCGACTTGCCCTGCCGTGGCATGCACCGAATGCTCCTGATGAGTCCCCAGTACACAGGCAGACACTCCTTGGAGCCTTTTGTTTGGCTGATTTCTGCCGCGTTGCTTTGCTGGGCGCCCAAGCTACCTGGGCCTGGATGAGTTGACATGCGCAGAGAGCTCATGCTGTGCATCCAGGCAATGACCTTGCAAAGCGTCAGGCAGACACCCCTTTCACATGGAAAGGCTGCCTCACCCCACGATGCCCTTCATGTGTGCAGGGTGCCCATGATGGTGCCCCAGGCTCTGGCTCAGATAACCTTCCCCGTCCAGTTGGACTGGGCAGTCAACGGCTTGGAGGAGTCTCACTGGCTCAACTTCTCCTGCCAGCTGCTGGAGATGAGGCTCATCAGGGCGCTGCGCTTTGAACAGGGCAAGGTGCGCTCACATCCATCACACCAGTCACCCGGCACGTTCTGCTGTGACTGCAGGCACATCTCTCTGCTCTCGACCAGTGCAGGGACACAAATGCAAGGAGGTCCTGAAGCGCTGAGCAGCTGCAGCTCCTTTTGATGGTTGTGCCTGCTGCTTGTTGCGTGTCAGCTAGCTGTCTGGCTGCAAGTCATGCTCTGTCAGCATCAGGGCCCGCTTTAGCTCGACAATATGCAGGCGCACTGACGAGGTGCACGTGCCTTGACTGCACCAAGCTGCTCCCCCTACTGCCGCAGGTGTACTCGGTGAGTGTGAGCCCCTACTTTGGCTCTGCAGCCCCCAAGCCAACTGATAGGCTGAACGGCGATGTGGCCATCAGCTTCAGCTGCTCCCCGGCCAACACCCACCATCTGATAGAGCTGGCCCTGGCAGAGGTGCAGGCCCTCCAGGTGCGACCACTGGTTGTGTGGTGGAAATCTCTGGTGGGCGTGGCATTTGGAGCAAAGGGTGCACAGCCCCAGCTTGCTGCAGCTGAGCCTCCTGGATGGCAGCCTGGTTGCTCTGAGTCAGAGGCAGGACAAAGCAGGGTGCACCTCAACAGGTTGCTCCACGCGAGGCCGGTTGTTGCTTGTGTGGGCCTGAACTTGCAGTGATAGAGTCCTGAGACTTCTCCAAAGGTGAGACCCGGCTGTGAGCCAGGACAACATCAATGGCTGCGCATGCACAGCCCCAGCAGAGGTGCAGAGGCTGCAGGTGGGGCTGGACTTGATGGAGAGTTGCTGCCTCTGGGTCTGGCAGGAGAGCGTGCTGGTGCTGTCAACATGCAATCAAGCCTGGAGAGCAGCAGGAGTCCAGCTGCACAGAACGGGCGTGCATTGTCGCTCCCTTGAACAGCTTTGACGACAGGATGATGTGCGGCACATCGTGAAGCATGCGTGCTGCATGAACCTGAATGGGCAACAGGTTTGGCTGTTGCCTGCAGGAAGCAGGGCCCAGTGAGACGGATGTGTCCAGCCTCAGAACCATTGAGCAGCGGCAGTGGGAGCTGCAGCAGCAAGAGAACGCCTTCTGGCATGAGATGCTGGTCTCGGGGTACCAGAGCAGGACATATCAGATAGTGAGTGGGAGCACTGCTGGCACAGGCCTGAACGGTAGTTGCGCCTGTTGGGCAACCCTGTGTTGTGGCAGCACAGACCAGAGGGTGCTCATGCACAGTTTCCAGATCCTTGCCTGTGCTGTCTGGGGTCTGCTGATGCTGTGCAGTCATCACAGGCATGGCAGCTGCGGCGTCCGCCACTGGCTGACCTGTCACCAAGCAGGGGGCACTCACAGACCTGCATGCTGCGGCCTGTGCAGGTTGTGCTGTGCAGCAGGTCTGTCTGCATGTGCTTCACTGCACAACAGTTCTCTGTGCAGCAGCTTCTGCAGCACATTTCCTGCATGCTGCGGGAAGAGAGGTACAGCAGAGAAACATTGATGCATCGCCTTGTCTGGCAGCAGATGTTGAGGTGTGACTTGATTGCTGTAGAGCAGGACTGGTCGTGAGACATCTAAAGTGTTCCTTTTGGATTGCATTGCACCTTCAACAAACCAGCGGCAAGACAAAAGTGCTGCAGGTCCAGACTGTTGTCAAAGGGTCAGAAGATGGCCCCAATATCCAGCAGAACACGCCTGAAATAACGTACAGCACGACTGCTGCAGGTCAGGAATGTGGACGAGGTGTACAGGAGACGAGTGGCCGCCCGTGCGGCTGTCACCCAGCAGCTCAGCGCGGCAGGCATGCAGCAGGCCCTGCAGAAGGTCTTCCCCTACCCCTGTCAGCGGCGCTTCACGGCCATCACCATGCTGCCAGAGAGCTGGCTGGCTGGCTGGGTGCCAGGCCTGGGCAGGCCGCTCACCGCGCGCAGCGCAACTGTGCTGGCGCTGGCAGCTGCAGCCTCGGCTGCTGGGGCCGTTGCGGCGGTGTCGTGGGTGCGCGGGCGCAGCCGCCAGCAGCTGCAGTGAGGGTTGCCTGCAGGCGGCTGCAGCCTCTCAGCACCCTGACCTGGTCAGTGCAGGGCTGCAGCCGCCAGCGGCTGCAGCTAAGTCTGCACTGTCTGGGGCCTCCCTGTCGCCTGTGTCCTGGCCGCAGCAGCCAGCAGCTGCAGCAGCGCTGGGCAATCTGCACCCTGCAGGCAGTTGTTAGGGCCACTGTGTAATTGCTGCAGTGGCGAAAAGCTGCCGGCTGCAGCTCACTGCCTGAGTCCTTTGTGCCTATGCCTCCTGCATGCTGGACCGCCTTGAAGTCAGTGTGCACAAATCTGCGCACTTTCACTTGCACTGTGCACAGCTCCAGCAACAAGCAGATTGTGCTGAGCTGCCAGAATCATCTGAGTGAATCCCTCAGTCATCCCCTGCACCATCTTCTGTAGTTCTGCTGCCTTATGAAGTCTGGGGCCAGGCATCGAGCTGTCAGTTACACAGACAACAGGGAGGGCTGTTCCATAAAGAATATTCAGGAGGCAGGCAGGTTCTGTGATGCAAGAGACAAGTACCGCTGTGGAGCCGAGGCTAAGCATGACAATGTTATTGATGGGTCAGTTCAGACAAAGCACTGGCTGGACAATGCTGGCAACAAAAGCTCGACTGTGAATGGCACCAAATCTGACGTCTCATCAAGATGCTGGGTTGAGGCTCAGACTGGATGGGGGCTGAAGGGTTTGACAGAGGGTTGATGATCTCTCAGAGGCAGTGTGCAGTTTTGACATGTTGGTTAGGCCCTATCATACACACACACATACACACACAGCTGCCATGCCAGCAATCCCAGTCACGGTGCCTGGCCTGGGAACCTGCTGAAGATGTCACGCCAGGCCAGGGTGTCACGCCTGGCTGGTAATGCCCAGGATCAGGCTATGAAGTGGCTGTGTGTGCTTGCCCTGGCAGAGGATTTCAGACCATGGTGTCACCCCTCTCATTGATGCCAGGCAGTGAGGTATTGCCCCTGAGGCTGGCGCCCCCCTCAGGGGAGGCCACGCCGCTGGTGGACTCGGTGAGGCGTGAGGTCTCCTGCTGGCCCTGCACTCCTGAGTAGGCTGGCAGAGCCACCTTACCAGCGGGGGCTGGGACATCCACATCGTGCTCGGGATGCAGCGTCAGCGCCTGCAGATGCATGAGGTGCGCAGGTTGGGCATGTCTAACAATATGTTGTTGGGTGGCAGGGGCGCATAATGAACGCTTTTTGAGTTGAGACACAGTGCCACAATGCCGAGTCGCATGCGCGACCAGCATCTGCAGCACGTGCAAACTATGTTGGCCAAGTGTGACGACACTGTGTTGCCTGCCCGCAAGAGGTGTATCGCACTGCATCTGTGTGGAGCGAGTGGCCTGTACCGTCCATTGCTGAGGTATGCACGGTGAGCAGCTGCAGCACACAGTATGAGGACGGACGGGGATTGGGTGGACTGAAACATGCAAGATTCCATCTGACCCTGGCCAGTTCCAACACGTGGGAAGGCAGCACGACTCACTGTGTTGGCATGTGTGCGGAACAGAGCCTCATAGATGATGGCTGCCAAAATGGCCCCTGTGAAGGGGCCCACCCAGAAAACCCATTGGTTGGTCCAGCTGTGCGACACTGCTGATGTCCCAAAGGAGCGTGCAGGGTTCACACTGCAGCCATACACCATCTTCAAGCCAGGCAGGGTTGTGGCTACTGCCACGCAGGTGGTCCTGCCTGGCCAAGCTGCAAGGCATTCTTCCAGAGAAGAGAACACAACAATTGCCCTGGCTGCAGTATACGGCGGGCGCATCGGAAGCGAGCAGCCCTGCACAGCGAGGTGATGTGTACACTTCTGATTGAGCGGCTGCCCAGAGGAGCCGTAGCCTTCAGCTGCCCCAGCACTCCAAAAGTCAAGCTGCCCACAACCACAGCAGGCTTGGGCTGCACATGGCAGCGGCAGAGCAACTCACCTGCAGCCATCAATCGGGATGGCCACCAGGTGGCACAGGAACAGCGTGATCCCAATTGCGTAGGGAGCCAAAATCTGCAGCGAGGAGAAGGGGAGCCTCAGCCCTTGCCAGTGCTGAGCCAGCATCCATGGGGCGTCGAGGCTGAGGTGTGTCCAGCAAGCCAACCTGTTCAGAGAGGGATGTGCCACCTTGAGCCAGGCAGAGGCAGTACCACGACACCCTTTGTTGCTGCATGCTCAAGATGCTCAGGGGCCCAATGCAGGCCCTGAGAGGTGGCAGGCACCAAGAATGCCCAGTGCTGCACTCGGCAAGCACACAGGACTGCAGGGATGTGAGGGCCTGAAGCACCAGGGGGCATGTCCAACCGCAGGGGCAGCAGCGTGCTGGCAGAGCAGGCCCTGGGAGTATGTGCTGAAGGCTGTGGGTGGTGAGCACAAGGCACTGCTGTAAGCAGCAACAGCGTGCACCCACTGCACACAGGTCACATCTGGCAGGTGGGCGGTGCCAGCAACACCAGGGCATCTGTGACCGCACAAGCGCCATGTCCTGAAGGCAAGCAGTGACAGCAGCTCCCTCCCTGCAACTCACTGGCAGGTGGGCAGTGCTGATGGCACGCTGTGCGTCGGTGGCTGCGAACACAACTATCACAAAGATGCAGGTCAGGATGGTCTCTACGCCCCATGCCTGCCGCGCGATGACGCCGTTGGCCGAGTTGATGTGGTTGGCTCCTCCCAGGGCAGCATTAAAACCCGAGGGGTCAACCTGAGGACCGGCAGAGCGTCACTTCAGTAATACTGTCTGGTGCAGTGTCGGGCCTTGCTGAACCAGCAATGCAGCTGAGATGTGTATGCAAGCGTCTTGCAGGCGAGGCATACATGCTAAACGTTGTGGTGGTCAGTGCTGCAACAGCAGATAAGGTGAACAGCTTTCAACATGGACTCAAATTAGTGCAGGTCTGCAGCATCATGCAGCTCAGGGTCTGCAGCATCATGCAGATTTGGGGTGCTGACTGACTGCAGGGAGACAGTAGTGTCGCGTGTGCAGGCAATGCTGCACTGCACCCCATCGGTTGCCAAGCCCTCAGCAAGATGCCAGCACTGAAAGCAGTGCTGTTGACTCGGCCGGATGCTCTGAAGGACTGGAGGCAGTCATACACTGATGAAGTGCACTCAACCGGCTGACGATAGCCCTTTGAAACCCTGCTAACTGCTCACCGCTTTCACAAGGGCTGAACCGGTGCAGGCGCCCAGGCACTGGAAAATGATGTAGAAAAACGCCCGGGGAATGGAGATTTTGGCGGTCAGCACAAAGCCCAACGTTACAGCAGGGTTCAGGTGGCCACCTGCAGTCAGCAACGCGGCATGAGACTTTGTGGAGCAGCACACCCCAAGGACCAGGGTGGTGCCTCATCACAGGGTGGTGCTTGAAAGGGGCAGGCAGGCTAAACATGCTGGCGCCCGCATCATGTGCTCTGACGCTTAGGCGCAGCAGCTCATGCAGGGCCCCAGCGATGGCAACATGCAGCAAGGGTGGGCCAACTCAGTAAGACTGATCCACTCAGTTTGCACTGTATTGTGCAGTTCAAAGGTGACTGAAGGCCGCTCTTGTGGATGGCAGGAGCCATTGCGAGCCTCACCACTGAAGGAGGCTGCGGCATACACCATTGCGAAGATGGAGAATCCAAATGCAAAAGCAATGTTAAGCAGCGTCGTCGTGTTGCCGATGAAGCACGACCCTGGGACGACGTTTGTCAAAGCGGTGTCGCTACCAGCTCCAGAGGCCGAAGCTGCATGGACATAGGGAGGGCGTGAGAGACATGATCACGTAGCACACATGGCTTGCCCAGTAACGACCCGGACTGGATGCAGACGATTGCTCAGCAGCCCCTGGTAAGTGTTACCAAGCTGGTGAGTGTTACACAGCTGCCTGACAAGCATCCAGTGACACTGAGGCCTGAGGGCACCGACTAATGGGCATCTGGCTCCCAGACGTTTGCCCACCTGTATCAGCGGTGTGGCAGCCACTGGTGATGGTGCCAGTGGCCAAGAAGATGAATAGTGTAGTAAAGAGGTACTCTGCGAGGAACGCCTGCAGGAAGGCACCCTCCGTATTGCTAGGGCTGGCTGGCTGGATTGCCTAGCATGACATTACATGCAGGAGGCCAGCCCAGGGCAAGGCCCATCACAATATCTGAGCATGCTGTCTGTCACAGCCGGCAAGCAGACCCAGAGATGTAGGAGCTGGCGCGCACCTTGATAATGGTAGACATGGAAGCCTGCAGATACCAATTGGACTTGTCAGTGCCTGGGCTTGCCATTTTAACACAAGGTGCTGCAGGCTATGCCTCCCAGGGGGCACAACAATGCATGAGCTGGCATCCCAGCAGTGCAGCCCAGCTTGGTGGCCAAGCCTGTCGTGCGCTGCTGCTCTGCTGTCTCCCACCTGCTCTGTGAACAAGTTCTTCATGATCTGCTTGTATTTGGGCACCCCAGCATTCTCGCCCGCCTTGCCATTGAAGTTCCCCCTCTGAACTCCCTTCATGCTGGGCCCTGCGTTGGACAAGAGGGCTGCTGCCTACGGTAAAAGCGGCTGCCGACCAACAAGGGAAGCCCTGAACCTCCTACTCACACAGCTTCCAGGGAAATGGAAGCCCCCCGCGGCCCAAACATTTGTTCCAACATGGTGCGATGCAGCCCAGAGACATGCAGCTGCATTGCCAGCCTCTCTGATGTTGCTGGGAGGGTGTGCAGCTGAGATGTCTGATGCGCCAAGCATCTGAGCTTGTCTGCACATTCAAGCTTCTCTCTGGAAGTCGCTACGGCTCTGTTGCGCAGCTTGCATCTGAGGCTGCCGTAGTGGAGACCAGCAGGCTGCTGCGTCAGCATGGCAATGGAAGGGCGAGTCAGCACCATGCAGGGCCCACCAATCATTGCAAGCCATCAGCCAGCTGCATCCGCAGCATGGCACTGGCAGCGGCGTGATACCCGCCAAGCATGTATGGCACATGTAAGTCTTGCACCACATCCCATCCTTGGCTTGCAACCGGGGCCTGCAGGATGAGCCAGCTTTTCTGAAAGCTTCTGTAGTGCTTGCTCTGGGTTCTGCTGTCCGCGACTATCACCAGGCAGGAAACACATTTCTTTGGCAGCAGCAGCAGCAGGCCGCCATTTGAGCTGCGGCCAGCATGACTGGTAGATCCCATTGGCTAACATTGACGCAGGTCTCAAGCCCTGAAGGAGGCTTGTTGAACAGGGTAGTGATTCTGCCCACCCTTTTCCTCACATTTACCGCAAGGGGCACTCTGTGTTGCTGTCCTCAATTTGCTGTCACAGAACTTCATGCCTTCTGGGTCGCTCTGTTTTCAAGTCCACTAAACAGCATAGTGGTTGACTGTACTAGAGTTAGAATAAAGACATTACAGTAGGACAGAGAAATTGAGCATAAACGAAAGAGGGCCTGACATTCAGAGTGCCCATTGCACTGGTCAGAGGGCAGAGCTGGCAACACCATACTGCTGACAGGCAGTGACAGAGGGCCAAAGACAGGAAGCGAACAAATACAAAGTCTGCGCGCGGAACATTGTGTGGGCAGTTCACATCACTGATGGACCAAAAATCAGTATACATGCAAGCAAGCATCGATGGGGAAGGAGAGCAGTCCAGAATGAGGGGAAAAACAAAGCAGTGCAAGATGAGGGGCAGATATGCAAGGCAAGACCTGGTGTGCAACATGATATATGCTTGGACAACAGGCAGGTTGCATGCTGTGTTCGCAGTGTTTCAGCATGCAACCTGCCGCTGAGGGGTAGGCGCTGTGTCTGCCTGTGCAAAAAGAAACGCGGGTGCAGAATAAGGCTGTGGGACACATCTAGATGGCAGAGAGTGGCTTGTCTTGAAGAGTCGAGGCCATCGTTGGCTACGGCTCACCACTTCAGACGACAGAGTCGAGGCTGGCACTGTCATTGTGAGCCAGTTTGGGAGCCGCCACGCCCCTGAGCTGGTCTGGCATGCTGGACGTCTCCTGCTGGCCGCGCATGCCTGAGAAAGCGGGCAACGACATTTTCCCAGCTGGGGCCTCGCCTTCTGTCTGCTGGTCCTCAGGGGTGTCAAACGTCTGCATACACAAGTGTACGCTCTGCTGCGAGCTTTTCTGAGGTACTGCGGGGGATAGTTCTGGCATAGACAGCAACTGATGGCATGAAGGCTGCTCTCACCGCATCTGTGCGGTCACGGAAGAAGCCCTCGTATATAGCAGCCGCCAAGATGGCTCCACTGAAAGGCCCCACCCAGAACACCCACTGATTCGTCCACGTATGGGCGACTGCTGACGTCCCAAAAGAGCGTGCTGGGTTGATGCTGCATGGGCAGGGTGATAATTGCAGCAATGCATGCCATTGAATGTCAACTCACAAGGCGCTAGGCAGCAGTGCAAAACCTGAGACGAAGCAGTGGCTCACCTGCACCCATCAATTGGTATGGCCACCAAGTGGGCCAAGAACACAGTCAACCCAATGGCCAGGGGAGCCAGGATCTGCAAGGTGCATGAGAAGCTTGCTCAGCTCTGACTTTGACTTTTGAGTGTTTCAGCAACTCAAGCTTTCAAGCCAGCTTAGTGGGTACCATTGTTGCTGAAGCGCCATGTGCTGATAGCAAGCAGTGACAGCAGCTCCCTCCCTGCAACTCACTGGCAGGTGGGCCGTGCTGGCAGCCCGCTGTGCGTCGGTAGCAGCAAAAACTACAAATACCAGGAAACAGGTCAGCAAGGTCTCGGCGCCCCAGCCCTGGCGGGCAATGACATCGTTGGCAGCGTTGAGGTGATTGGCAGCACCCAGCGCGGCAGTGAAGCCAGAGGGGTCGATCTGCATGAAGTGCACAAGAACAGCGAGTCAGCACCATGGGTGCCACAGGCATAAACTGCATGAATGCAACGCTGATGCCGGGATCACGCGTTTAAATCTCGCCGTACCGCCTTGACAAGTGCTGAGCCAGTGCAAGCGCCCAAACACTGGAAGATCATGTAGAGGAAGGCGCGGGGGATTGAGATCCTGGCAGTGATCACAAAGCCCAGGGTCACAGCAGGGTTCAGGTGGCCACCTACAGGGGCAGTCCAATGGTCAGCAGCAGCTGAGGGGTGACCCTGGGGCGCTCAAGAGGAGTAGGGACAATGCTTACCACTGAAGGAGGCTGCCCCATAGACCATGACTGCAATGCTGAACCCAAAGGCAAATGCGATGTTCAGGAGCGAGGTGGTGTTCCCCACGAAGCAGGATCCAGGCACAACGTTCTTCAGGGCTGTGTTGCCACCAGAGCCAGAAGAGGCAACTGCAAGGCACCAAAAGAGATGATCAGCAAGTGCACTGAAGGGCACAAGCATGACTGCTTACAGAATGACAGGGCCCTTGCCTGTGTCAGCTGAGTGGCAGCCTGAAGTGACTGTCCCAGTGGCCAGAAAGATGAACATGAGCGTGAAGAAGTACTCGGCAGCAATTGCCTGCAGCATCAAGTGCACTGTTTGTGGAGCCGGAAAGCTCTTAAGAGTGCAATCTGCTCGGGCACCAGTTAAGCGCCTTGACACTGAGACAATGCCATCAGGCACGCATCACACAGGCAAGGCAAGGCAGATGCTCAAGTCACTGCAACAAACACTCTGATACCTTGAGGAATGTCCGGATGCCACAGCTTTCTGTGAAGAGGGCCTTAATGAGTGCCTGGCCATCTCTTGATGTCTTGACCGCCATCTTGCAGCCTTGTCACCACCTGCACGCCAAAGCCATGCTGCTTGTGCCATGTGCAAGGTCAGTGGTGTTTCCTGGGCACAACAACAACATCTATGTACCAGCCAGATATCATGCACAACGAGCAGCATTGAGACAAATGTTCTCAAATGTGTATAGACAGCAGCAAAGCTAGATTGAAAGGCATCTAGCTGACCTTGATGAGTCAGCAAGGGTGTCCTGCTGCTTGGACTCGGCGTGCGGGCAAGGTAGGCCTGCATGGCAGTATGCCCTCCATGAGGCCAAAGAAAAGCAGAGCATGGCAGCCCTGCCACTGCCAATGATGAGGAGCCATGTTCACGCAGGCCTACGCGGTCACAGCAAGGCAAGCACACAGCAACCTTCAGCAGAACGCACAGTCTGTCCTGAGAGGCAGATCTTGGCTGACGCAATGCCAGATTGAGGCTCCTGAAGATGCCACTGCATCGGACACCCTGCATATGCCACCAGACATCTGCAGACATGGCTGTCTTACCGTGAACTAAATAATTAGACGGCTGCGTGGAAAAGCCCTCTTCATGCCAGAATGGAAGTGGTGCTGAAAAGATCATCCTGAAAATTCTTCAGATCACATGTGGCCTTGTCCTTCTTTGGAGACCGATTGTGAGTGTGGCCATTCGGCTGTGCAGCACTTGAACTCAATTGAGGTTAGCCTGCCTCAACAGAATCTGCCAGGCTTGTGATGTGCAGGGAGGAAGCAAATCCATCTGCAGATGCTAGAGGCACATCAGCCATGAATGCAAGCGTCCGGGGCTGCCAGGGCAGCAGCAGAATGTTGTTGTCACTAAATCTGCCAGTCACATGGCTGTCGAGCGCCACAAAGAGGGCGACGCTCGAGCAGCGCAGCTCAAACTGGACTATGTGGGAGTCCAGGAGCTCCGCAGCACTGACTTGCACTTCAGGCTGTAGGGGCAAGTTGAGGTCCTTGAATTCTGTCAGGAAGACTTGGCTGCTGCTCGATGTGGGCACTGCCGCCAAGTCATCAGTAGGCTGGGCATGCAACAGCATTAGGCTGCCAGCTGCCTCAGCGTGCCTGCCAGCAGCTCTGTTCAGTGAAAGCCTGCCAAGGGAGGCATGCCCAGTACCGCCGCTGGTTGTTTCACTCAATAAAGGGTGGTGATGCCTGATTGGGGCCGGCTCTGATGGCACCTGCTCTATCTGTGCCCCCTCAAGCTGCCTGCTGGGCCCTGCTTTGCCTGTGACAGCCACTGCCCTGATGTTCAGCCTGATGCTGGCAGACTGTGTTTCCGGCCAGCTTGGCGGCAGGCTGGTCTTGAGGTGCCTGAGACGCCGAGCCCCAGGCGGTGGGGGGTATGGAGCTGCGTGGCTGCCGCCCGCTGCCTCCCATGCATGCACTGCAGTGTGGCTGCTGCTGGCTGCGTCCCATGATGGCGCAGCGGTGTGGCTGCTGCTGGCTGCGTCCCATGATGGCGCAGCGGTGTGGCTGCTGTCGGCTGGCCCGTGCTTGAGAGTCACGTGCAGGAAGCAGTCTCCAGCTGTGCAGCCCCAAGCGTGGAGGATGTCATCCACAGGCTTCCTCCAGACCTCCCTCGCCTCCTGTGACTGCAGCTGGAAGTCCTGCTGGTGGATGGCAGAGGAGGCATTCCCCTCGTGCTGGTCCAGGCTGAGCAACTCCACAGTGATGCTGCCTGCAGTCAGAGAAAGCATTCAGCTGCTGCAACCCCTTGCTGTGGGCCTCAGTTGACTATGAGCAGCCTTGTGGGGAAGTGAAGGGTAGCCAGATGCAGTCCAGCTGCTCCTGAGGTGACCTGGTTGCCAGGCCTGCCTGTTTTGGTGAGCCAGCTGAGACATGGGCAAGATGCCAGCTGCAAGCTGTGGGCCAGGAGTTTGCTCATGGCCAGCAGCCATGCTCCAAGTAGGGCTTGCTGCCATCTGGTCGTCCAGGGTTGATGTTGTCCTGGTGTGCTGACCCTGCACCTGTGCGCACTGAGCGTCTTGAGACAGGCCTGTCTCAGGATCACAGGATGCAACCAGGAGAGCGCTTGGCCCTAGGCTGTACCTGTGTCAGGCATGTCAGAGTTGCTGGTAACCTGGACATGAACTGGGCTGTCCTGGACAAGCCACAAAGCAAGACAAATGTCGTGGTCCGGGACGAGCTTTACCTGTGACAGGCTTGTTCAAGTCGCTGACCACCCAGACATGGGCTGAGCTGTCCTCCCGGTCCCAGTAGGCAGAGACCAGGACTGGGGCAAAGATGCGCTTCAGGCTGTAGTGCAGCAGGCGCCAGTGCCCCCCAAAGTCCAGCCCGCTCCAGGATGCCCCCTGCAGCAACATTGTGCAGCTGTTCTGGCTTGATGTGGCATGCCAAGCCATGCAGTAGCCACCAGTGATGGCATCTAAAGTCCAGCTTGCTCAAGCCTGCCCCCTGCAGGAAGGATGTACATATTCAGCATGAGGGGGAAGCCAGGCCTGGCAGCAGGTACCAGGTGCCCGGGACAGCCCCAACGCGTTCCAAGATGTCCCTGCCGGCAAGAACGTGCACTGCTGGCTTGCTATGCCAGGCAGGGCGCCAACAATGGATATTCCAGTCCAAGGAAGCCCCTGCAGCAGACAAAGCACAGCCAGGGTGAGGTTTGGGTGCCAAAGTTTCTGCTGTAACACTTTGCTTGCTTCAGGAAGAACCCCTGTGGCAACGGACAGCACAGCACTGGCCCCTGCCAGGAGCCCCTGCCAGGCGTTTCCTGTAACGGTGCAGGTGGACAGCTACCTGGTGGCCGCCTGACTCAGGAGGCCCCCTGCAGCAGGCCTGCACAGCTTGGGGAGGGTGCTGGTCATTGTGGCAGGCGGCATGAGGCAGGGGCATCAAAGCCCTTTCGAACCAGGGAGGCTCCCTGCAGCAAGCCTTCGCAGCTGAAGCTTGGTGCTGGTTGTTAGGTAGAGTTTGGCCTGCTCCTAGACTTGAGTGCAGCACAATATGTGGTGGAAGCCAGACAGGTATGGCAGTCAGCAGGCTCCAGTGGCCAACCAAGTTCAGACAGCACATTGCAATAAGGCCCAGTCCAGCTGAGGATAAAAGCATTGAAGCTTTGTCAGCTCCCTGCCAGGCATGTGCTGGGAGCCCCTGCAGTCCACATCGAGCTCTGCAGCAGACCCCAAGCAGGTTTGGTGAGGTGGTCAGCTGGGGCGCCATGCAGATTGCCGCCAGATGTGCAAGGAACACAGGCAGCAGCATCATTACGTGCTGCTGGAGGCAGTATGCGAGCGCTGCATGTGCACCCTACTGGACCTTCCAGGACACAACAAACGCAACTCTTGTCAGCAGCCAACAGCACAAACACAACAGGCTGCTCAGGATGCCCACAAAATTTCATGCCAGGCAGGTCAACTCGACAGTGTAAGAGCCTGCAGCCATGAAGTGTGTCCCTGACCCACCAGCCAGAACTGGTGCAGCTGCCAGTATGGACTGCACAACAGTGTCAATGATGTTGGCCATGACTGTCCACCACCTACCGGCCAGATGTCGTTCAGCTGCCAGTAAAGGACGCCCATGGTCTGGACCTCCGGGACGCCCTTCAGGCGGCGCCAGTGCTCCAGCGCTGTATGGTAGGTCACTGCCTGCTGCACTTGCGTCAGGTAGAGCCACAGTTGGAACAGCCTGCAGAGCAAACAAGTCACTTGGGCCATTTCTGGGAATACATGCAAGGCACATAATTTGGTCAGAGGCACAGCTGGACCAGTTTGCAGGGCCAGTTGCGGTGATGATGGGCGTATGGCACTGAGTCAGGGCTGTGTCAGGTAGGGGACATGCCCAACGAAATGACGAGCGAGAGGCAGCCAAATGACTGACTGCTGGCTTGCCGCGGCAAAGAAACGTGCAGTGGAAGGCACTTGCTGTCAGCTGCACATCAAGGCGTCTGCTCAGGCTTGACGAGCAGCAGGTCTGAGTCTACTCAGTGCACATCGTCCTGCACATCCAGCACAAGCCATACTTTGGCTGCACCGACTTGTGACGGCTGCACAGCTGTTGCTGAGTGCAGGCATGGAACAGGGGCCAGGGGCATGCCTGCTGCTGGCTGCTGCTGCTCCTCTGGGGCGGCCAGCCCATCACTTGCTCGCGGAGTCACCACACACCTGGTCTGGTCAGTACCTGCCAGCCCTGCCTGCGCAGGGGGCACCTTGAAGTGCATCTGAGCCTGCTGCAGCAGCTGCACGTTCCCCTCTGGGTGGCGCATCCTGCAGCGCACAGCACACACAGGGGTGAACCTGCCATCCAGCAGGGTGCTGGCCTGGTGCACACCTGCACGGCGCCCAGCAGGTGACGCATCCTGCAGTGCACAAGGACAGGGATACGTGGTGACCAGCAGCTGCATAGTGACTTGCAGCTGGCTCACTCTGCAGTGCACACAGTGCAGCACAAAGGGTGTCAGCAGCTGCCAGGTACACACTACATCCTGGGCAGGCAGAAGCGCACAGCTGACCAGCACCGCTGCCTCCAGGTCTTCCCCGGACACAGCAGCAATTGAGCTGTGCTCAACACACCTAGACCACAGACTACATCAGCAGCCGCAACGCCCTGCTCCCCACCTGGGCAGACAGGCAGGCATCTCAGCTTGGCACCACATCAGCCAGCAGAGCCCACCCTTTCAGTTACACCTGCTGCAGCAGTGCGGCTGGCGCCGCCAGCAGGGTCACCCCTCACCAGCATGTGGTGGTCAGATGCTGCAGACGCCAGGCGCACCGCTCACGAGCTGCAGGAGATACAAAACCCAGAGCAGGTGCGTGTAGAGCAACAAGGTGCCAGCGGCAGCTCACCTGACCACAGTTAGTTTGCACTCTTGATTCCGCCTGCCAGGATACGCCTGAACACCACAGCAGATCTGAATGCAAGGCCTGCCTGAGGGGTTGATGCTACTGACACCGATGTGCAACTTTCCCACGTCCAGTCCTCCAGGCTGGTCACTTCCAGCCTGTCATGTGCTGCCATGATGCACCACTCACTTGGCAACGTGGCAAGGAGCTTGTAAGGCTGCCAGGTCCACTCTTCTGCTGCTGACTCACTGACACTGCAGCAGCTGCAGCAGCAAGACAGCCTATGCCCCATGGCTTGCCCTGGCAGCGTCTGATCCAGGCTGGTGCAGCGCCACTGTGGCTGACCTGAACTCCGTCATGTTAGACTCCCGGCTCCAGTCCTCCTGCTGGGTGACGCGCTGGTATACAAACCATGAGGGCAGGCTCTCATACCCAAACTCAGAGACAAAGCGCGGCTTGGGGTAGGTGGACGGGTCAAAGCCGTCCTTGTCGTAATTATAGAAGTGGATGTCGCCATACTGATTGCTTTGGCCATCATCCCACCTGCGACAGTTAGAGACAGGGTCAGAAGGCGCGGCTACAAGGGAAGCGTGCCCATGGTCCTGCCAGGGCCATCTGTTCATGTTGCTCTGGCCAGTGGAGCCCCGCCTGCAGCAGAGAATTGTCTGAAGAGGCAGTGTGGGAAGGGGATGACACCACATTATTTTTTCTGGCTGTCTTCAGGGCAGCCATGTCCCATACCCAGTTTTCTCGAGCGCGGACATTGCTGCAGTGCTGTAGCACTGTAGCACTGTAGCAAACCAGACTGTGGCGCAATGCAGGCGTCCCACACTGTCAGATGCTTTTGCAGCAACAGCACCTGACCCAGCTCCTATACAACTCCTATGAATAGTGCAATCGGTGAGGATGTCAGACACAGTGGTATGCACTCCCCGATGATGTCTGACAAGGCCTGCAGGTGGGTGGCGAGAGTCGATCAGAGCGGCCGGCTGCAGTGAGCGCCCTGACCGTTGCCCCACTCACAGGGGGGGGTCACTTGAGGGGGTCACTTGCTACAGGCCACTGGGATCATCTGCAGGTTTGCAGTTGCCACCGCTGCCTACACTGCAGTCAGGAACAGCTGTTGGGCTTGTGGTGGAGCAGTCAGCACCCGAGCTCCACACAGCTCACGTCTTAAATCCACAGGCTCACCTCTCGACCTGAAATCCTGAAATAAATGCCTTTTCAGTATCTGGGTTCACAGGCTCACCTCTTGACATAGGGATCTCGGCTGATGAGCCCATTGGAGGGGCTGGAGTCCACAAAGATGAGCTGCGGGTTCACACCCGCCACCGCTGCCTCCACTGTGTTCAGAAACAGCTCCACATAGTCAGCAATGTAGAGGCGCGGGTTGTCCACTGTGGGTGGGAACCAGTTCCCCATTGCGATCTCGATCTCATTGTTTCCGCCCCAGATGACCACTGAGGGGTGCCACGAGGTGCGCCGCACCTGCCACTGCAGCTCCCGCTGCACCTGCAGGGCAGTTCAACAAAGCATGTTCCAGCACAGCAAGTATGTTTGGCAAGCTCGTGAACTCCAGCACCTGTCACTCCCAGTTCCCGCTGTGCTCCCGCTGTGCCTGCAGGACGACTAAAACGATTGGTCACAACCTTGTTGTCCCTGCTTCACACGCACCACAGAGAGCAAGCGCAGCCCTGGAGAGAGTTCTGCATCATTCTGGCCACATGCAGTGCCTGTGCCTGCATGCGTGTCTGCAGCTAACCAGATTCAGAGTCAGCCCTTGTGCGCAGCCTGCAGCTCAGCCGGCCTCATGTCTGAGAGGAAGGCCCTGTCCCTTGGGTAGGCAGAGAGCAGGCAGAGATGGCCTCCTGCCAGCCCAGGAGCCCACCAGTGGTACTGCTCCCTCTAGCCTGCAGCTCTCACCACTGAAAGACAGGCACCATCCCAGGGGCAGCAGCTACTCATACCCAGAGCGAGGCCTCAGGTGCAGCTTGCAGCTCAAGCGTGTCCCATTTGTGAGACCAAGATTCTGTCTTGAAGGTCGATGACGCAGGCCCTCTGCTCCCTCAGCAGCCCAACAGAGGTGCCCTGTGCAGTTCCTCTGACAAAAGGCAGTTCCTCAGACGAAAGGCCCATGCCCAGGGTCAGCACAAGCAGAGCCATCATTTCTCTGCAGCCCAAAGCTAAGTAGACATTACCTCTGAGAGAAAAGCTCTGTCCCTTGGGTAGACTGAGCAGGCAAAGATCGCCTCCTGCCACACCAGCAGCCCAGCCTCGTCGCACAGGTCATAGAACTGGCGAGGTGGGTAGATGCCGCCGCCCCAGACGCGAACCATGTTCATGTGGGCGGCCACAGCGCTGTTCACCAGGTCTGCATAGCGCTCTGGGGTGGCCCGCGTGGGCAGGATGTCGGCAGGGATCATGTTGGCACCTGCAGTGCAGTGTTGGCAAGCCTCAGAGTGGCGTTCTTGGGTGGCAACATAAGTGGTGGCAAGCTTTCTGGCAGCGCTACGGGGTGGCCTGCATGGGCAGGACGTCAGTGGGGATACTATGGGCACCTGCAGCACAGTGTTGGCATGCCTCAGAGCGGCCAGGTGTCGGTTGGGCTCATGTCTGCACCTGCAAATCCATGATGGGGGGCTTCACAGCACCTTTGTTTTGAGACTTGCATGAGCTGAATGTCAGCGGGGATCATACTGGCACCTGCAGGCAGAGAAACCCGCCAGACTGTCAGGCGTATTACCGTGAGAGCCAGGGCCAATGGCTTCGTGTAGCAGAGCAGACATGCAGTCATTTAAAGCACAGAGCGCCTCCGCTTTCCTGAAATTGACCTGGTGGACCAACACTGCTGACTGCCAGGCAGTCAGGGAGCCTGGCACACATGCATCCCTGACTCACCCACCTTTGGCAAAGATGGGCTGGCCGTTTACTGCAAAGTAGAAGACCTGGCCTGAGTCCACAGAATCCCGCCGCAGCTCAACATGCCTCAGGCCCACACGCCGGTGCAGCACTGTGCTGTGCACCTCGCCCCAGTCTGCCCCCTTGCCTTGCCCCTCTCCTTCTTGCCTGCCAGGCTGGAGGATGGGGTGCTGGGCAGACCCAGCTGCTGGACATGGCTGTGGCTGGCTGGCATTGCCACAGTGGGGTGCTTCAGAGGTGGCTGGGTGAGTCTGGTTGCAACTGGGAGTGAAGGTGACTATGAAGTCATACAGGGGCTGCTCCCCATGGCCATGCGGCCACCAGAGGTCATAGGGCGCGTCAAGGGGCATCTGCATGGCATGAAAGCCAGTTCAGCATGTAGTCAGCACTGCTGGGAGCAGCATGTGGCCACAAGAGGTCGAACTGAAACATCAGGGGCATCAGCACGCCAGGCAGGGTGAGGCATGCCCAAGCACAGCACCGCTGCGCATATGGTGTGGGCATGCAAGGTCATGAGCGGCGCCAGGGACATCTGAACAGCGGGATCTATACAGAGATGAAGCACTGCTGCAGGCAGCCTCACAGCCGCTACAGGTTGCCGCTGGTGACATGCACAGCAGACAGCCCCATGTCCGCACACGCTGCAGCAATGCTGTGCTCTTCCTTTCAGGCGAATTGGTAGGCTGGACAGTCCCAAAACGCAGGCAACACTTGTGCCTAGCTTCAGTGAAGACTGCATCACACTGCAGTGCTCAGTGAGCAGGGATCCGACACAGGAACACACATCAGAAAAGCAATGGGCAGCCTCAATGCTTGGTGCCCAGATGCCTCTCAGGCCACAGATGCATGCAGCACAGCCTCATGCTGACCTGCCCTGTGCCGTCACCGAGGCACGTGACGGGTCTATGTGCCTCTCAGGCCAATGCTGACCTGCAGCGTGACCACGTTCTCGCCTGCCCTGTGCAGGTGCACGTGCTTCTCAGCGCTCCACTCCGGGCGCGAGTCGCACGACGCTCGCAGGCAGCCTGACTCGCCGGCATGCGCTGCTTGCAGGACGGCGTCGATACTGACAGAGATTGAGGTGGCGCTGTGGTGGTGCTGACGCACATTCAACGCTGCAGGAGCAAGTGCATCTGTCAGCACCTGCTGCGGGCACCAGGGACAATAGCAGAGGTGACGGAAAAGAATGAGTGCTGGATCGCGTTGGTACATGTCGAGGCTGCAAGGCACACATGTGTCCTGTCATGACACAGCCAGGCAGCAGGTTGGACTGCTGTCAGACCTCACAGGCAGCGCCAGCCATGGCCAGGTGCTGCAAGGATCAACCCAACCCAGTCTACATGCACATCTGGGGGCAGTGGCCGGGTCCACAGCGCTGCAGGACATGCTGCCTGGTGGCATCAGGTGGTGTGATGCAGACAGCTGGCAGCAGGCTTGACATGCATGCAGACCTGCAGCCTTCAGACCCGCCGCAAACCCCGAGACACCAGTCTGGGCCAGACAGGGGAGCCAACCTGTCATGTGCGCTGCGCTGTAGGCCTTGAGCTGCACCCCCCCATAGATGCCAGAGGGAGCGAAGGCGGGCCCCCAATCCCAGCCAAAGTCTGACGCGGTCTTGCGCAGGAAGTTCCAGTGGGGCAGCATGTGGTCAAGCTGCAGGTGCACACAGCAAGGTGGGCAGCAAGTTCAAATGCAAGGTCAGGAGGAGAGGGGAGGTGGGTGGAGGCCAAACAATGTGGCCCAGCTGCAGCTGGCATGCATTGGGGTCAGCCCTTACGCAAAGCCTGGCCCGTAGCCACGGGGGCAGCAGATGCCACAAGGAGTCAAGCAGCATATGCAATCAGGTTGACCCTGCTGCGGGGATGCAGTAGGCCAGGCAACAGCCGTGCACATGGAGAGAAGCTCCGGTCCCCATGCCAAAGGGCGACTGCGGGCTGCTGCATGCCCCACTGCAAGCTCTGTATACGTATGGCTGCAAACTGGCTGGCTAAGCAGCCAGGCAGCATGCAGAGAGCACCTGGCTCAGAGATTGCGGCGCACTGCCCCTGCACCCTTCCTTTGCCTAGTGCATGCCGGTCACAGCATGGCACAGACTGCATTAGGCAGCACAGGGGTATGCCTGCCCAGGGACACCCTCAGCTGGGTGATGCGTGCTGCCACCTCAGTATGCAGAGGCTGCAGGCGGCCAGGACCGCCACACCTTAGGCAGACCACCAGGGCAGTCATGACCATGCAGCAGAGGGGGGCACGCAGTCTGCAGGCTGCCGCCATGTTCCATGCATCGCCGTGCTGGGACCTCGGGGGACGTTCCTCTCACAGCCATGCAGGCCGTCAGGCCAGAGCCAACATGTTCTGCAGGGCAGCCACAAGCATAGCTCTCACCTTCATCGTGGGGACCTCATAGGGGTAGGCCTCTGCATGCTTTCTGGCCTCCTGTGGCGCTGGGTGAATGGTGATGGAGATGTTGTTGCGGCTGCCGGAGAGCAGCTTCTTGACTGGAAGCACATGCTCCCTGCATGAGAGCCCAAAGGTGCACATCAGTCCTTTTATTGATACGCTTGTTGGTGGCTTGTGAAGAAGCAGCTTCTTGCAGGAAGCGGCCGGTGTTCATGTGGTCCCTCAGAGAGCTGCCAGAGCCTCATAGCTCATGAGTGGAAGCCCTTGCCACATGCACATGTGCAGAGCTGCGCGCCTGCTGTGTGCATGCTGTCTGATATATGGCACTGCACCTCTACACCTGCTAAGCTGTTCCCTGTGCATCAGTGCTGCGCACCCAAATCACTTCGTGCAGCTGCTTGCCCAGGCCAGCTCCTCCAGTCTGATCTGCTCCAGGATGTCAGATCTGCTTGCTCAGGAACACGGCAGCACAGCTGTTCTTTTGCGGCCTATTTGCAGAAGCCCGCCTCCCATTCGAGCAGCATTGCAGCACATGTTGGGGAGCCTTGCAGCACGGCCTGCACAAGGCCTGCATGCCTCCTGTTCATGGAAAGATCTTCCAACTGTGCTGGCGCTATGAACCCCACCGGCATTGGAACACAGACCCTGAGCCGCTGCAGCCTCTCAGCCAAGGTCTGCCCACCTGAAGGCATTGACGCAGCTCCCTGCCAATTGCCCGTTGATGCTGATGTCCGCAACTGTATCGATGCCTGTGAGGACCATGTCAATGTGGGGGTGTTCCAGCATGCTGGGAGGCACATCAAGGGTGCAGGAGAATTCCCAGTCCTCCTCGGCAGTCCACCTCAGGCTCTGCTCATTGTACCTGAGACATCACAGCGCAGCAGCTGGGGCTCAACAGATGCGGATGTATCTTGGCACCATCCGCAGGCACTGGCTCCAGTGGCACTCTGCAAGGCTGTAGGCACTGTTGCCTGAGGGCTGGTGTGAGCATCACAAAGGCAGAGCAGCACCTGAACAGTGGATCACCAATGTGACCTTGTTCCTGCAGGGCTTGCAATGTGTATGTCGGCAAGGTGACTGGCATCTTCAGGCTACCATTGGCATTGCAGAGCTGCCAACCCTCATTTGCCAGATCTCTGATCTCAAGGCTGGCGATTGCCAAGACTGGCACTGTGGCCATGAGGAGCCAGCAGCACACAGTACTACACATCACACCTCTCGCAAAGCCAGGCATAGCGCCAAGAAAGACGACAAAATATAGGGGGAGGGGCCTCTTTCGAAAATCTGGCAGCAAAACTGGAGCTCTCAATTGCCTTCTCAAACGATCACTTTCGGGGGCCTGAAGGTCTTAAGGATACTCTGCAGCTGGCCCTCCCATTGCTCAAGCTCAGACTCCTTGCACTGTGCCGTGAGAGTGAGCATGCGGTTGTACCGCCCATTGAAACCCAGGGAGACCACACTGAACAAGTGGCGCTCATCCTGGTCAGGCTTCCTGACCTGAAGTTTGCACATATCCTCTCAATACATAGAGCAGCCCGATTGTAGTGCCAAAAAGCCCTCAGACATCCCACAGCTTTGCTATGTCTCAGAGCTCAAAGCTTGCGGCCAAAAGCAGTAAGACTGCTCAACAGCACTTGTGGCAGCACCATGTGTGGCGTGCCAGTAGCACAGGCCAAAGCAGCTGGCTGTGCTGCGCAACCCGCACAGCATGGGGACTGCCCAAGCACTGCTGGGACAGCTCACCGTGTACTCAATATAGTAGCTGCCTGATCGCGACTTCGCCTCGACAAGAGAGGCCTCCTGCATGCACAGAATGCAGGCTGTGTATGGCTGGCGCCTGGCATGTGGTAGGGCACACTGCTCACGCTACCAGGCACGATCAACACCTGCGACACCACCAGATCCACCAGCAGCCCTCAACCCTTGTGGAGGCTTGCCTGCTTGTGGTGGTTGGCATAGGACATGCACAGCGCAGGAGGGCACAGGGGGTTGCCCAGGGTCAGAAGCTGCACCCGGGATGGCAGCTGGGGCCAGTCAATGCCCTGCACAGCAGAAATCCCCATTGCTCTGCTGCACCATCTGCAGAGCAGGAAAGCTGTTGCCCATCAGCGACAACCTGCATCGCAGGTCAGCTGAGGCCTCCTGCACATCTAGTGAGCTGAAGCAAGGCACAGCCCTGGCCAGGGGACCTTCCATTCCCCTGCTGCACAGCACATCACACGAGGCCACTCACAGCCCTGCACAACAGGAAAGCGTTGCTGTTCAGGCGAGGATGGTGACCCACCCTGAGCAAGCTGTACACATACAGGCGTCAGTTCATGCAGATGTGTAGCAGCCACGAGCTCTGGCTGCTGACGAGTTCAAGGCCGCCGATAGCAGCGACGCCCATCACATTGCCTGAGCACTATTCTGAGCGACTAGTGCAAGCTGGCCCAGGCTTTCTATGACACTCAGGCACATGGCCTCTGTGCTGCACAGCACATGGGGTCAGGGCCACCACCCACATTGGGACAGTGGTGCCTGACATTACATGACACAAGCCTCCATGCATCGAGAGGCATCACGAGTACATGCAAAACCATGCTTGAGCAGCATGTCCAACATCTGCTCCCCCTTGAGCCAGCATCTGCTGCCCCTTTGCTTCCTACATCAGAGCGTTGGTGGTTCCCCGATCAGGAACAGACAGAGACTCGATCTTGGGCAGTGCATTGCCCCACCTGCACTGGCTGCTTGGGCTTCCAGGGTGACCGGTTCATGAAGCTGCGGTCCATCTGCGCCACCATGTTGTTCCCAAACTGCTCAGCGTCCCCAAAGCTGCCCAGGTTGGTGTAGTCTGCAGGCGTGGGGGCCACAGCTGTCTGAGACAGTGCACATGGGGGGCACAGCATATACGCGCATAGGGCCACAGCACTGTCTCCCTGGTATGACCTGTTGGGCAGGACAGTGTACTTGCAGTGTGTGTCTGCAGGGGGGTCTGGCAGCAGGAGCAGCAGGTGATGTTGAGCTCTGTGTAAGGAAAGCAGCCACGCCCTGAGAGCCGGGGCAGGCTTTTTGACAGAACTCAGAAACTGGCGCAGCTGAACCAAGCTGGAGTGACAGTGGCGCACGCGGCCCTGAATGCAGTGGCTGCTCTCAGGGAAGCGGGCAAGCAGGCTGCCACCGTGGCAGTGTGCAGGCCGAGGCACAGCTTGCGGTACGGCAGTGCAACTGGGTGCCTCGCAAGCTCGCCTGCTCCCACATTGGTGCAGACCACTGTCACATTGGTGTCGCTGTTTCCGTCCACGTACCTGCAGCACAATCAGCGCGCCAGCCTGAAAACAGCTCAGAGCCATGAATGTCTGAAGTGCACAGCTACGTGCTGATGTCAGCCCAGGCTGCTGCACAGTACAAGACTGAGGGCTGATTGGCATGCACAGCCAGAACATTCACGGCCAAGCAGCAGAGAGCAAAGTGATTCTGAGGACTGCCATGACCACTGGCTCACCACGCTATTGCCCTGCGGGTGCCAGCAGCTCCTGTGAACCCTTGGCTGGCTGATGCCTGGCCTTCACCATTTTGCCAGTCTGCATTTGATCCAAGGCACTGTGACTTGATAGCAGGCTGCAGCCTTGAGTCACCGTTGTGCCGGCGTAAAGCACGGCAGGAACAGGAGTTAGGGTCCCGCTGTTGCAAAAGAGGGTTTGGCCTGCTTCAGCTGTCCTGAGCAATTGCTCAGGCTGCATCTTGCATGGGCAATTGGCTCACCACTGGGCACATCAAGGGAGAACTTGTCTAGAGCGTCCTCATAGTGCATCATGTCGCCTGCAGCACCTGCAGTGCACAGCCGGAGGATCCAACATATTCAGAGAAAAAGACAGCTGTGTCGCCTTATCACTTACTGGCTAACTGCGGTGCATGCAGCTGCAATGCTCCGCCAACAGCAGTCAGGCTGAGGAGCAGCTGCCTGCGCGTGAGGTCTGCTCTTGGC
Source organism: Asterochloris erici (assembly GCA_019693375.1). Lineage (NCBI taxonomy): Eukaryota > Viridiplantae > Chlorophyta > Trebouxiophyceae > Trebouxiales > Trebouxiaceae > Asterochloris > Asterochloris erici. The sequence goes on along the minus strand of JAAMXJ010000277.1, from coordinate 254,122 downwards.
TGCTGCTGGGATTGCTGAGAGCAGCGGACTGCTGGCTGCCGGGAGGCAGAGGCTCTGCATGCATGTTGCGGCCCTGCAGTCAGCAATGCAGCTCAAGGCATGTACTGATTGGCACACCTACAGGCTGCTGCACGCGCCCTGGACATGGAGCACTGTGCAAGTCAACACACTAAGCAAATGCAAGGCCAGCAGAGCTCACCACCTCTGAACCTGACCGTCCTCTGTGCACACGGGCAACTGCACAATGCCTGCATGGCCTGTGAAACTTTGAGATCTGGTAAAGGATTTCCTTAAACTGCCGGGAAGACGCAGCTTCGACTACCTTCCGAAAGCAATATGAGGGCAGCAGTAGCAGTGTTATTGCTGGCAGGCTCATTGTCTGCCAGCGCAGACCAATCAGGCTTGTCGAGGGTGACGCTGCACAAGAGGCCTCTGCATGCAGACGACCTGCAGCAGCAGCGGCAGGCCCTGCAGCAGCGCCTCCTGCAGAGCAACGGTGGGGAGGACATTCCTATTCTCAACTTCCTGGATGCTCAGGTGTGCTGTGCGCCTTTGCCACGCCTGGATGATCCTGATCCAGCAAACTGCATGTATGTGTGTGTGTGCGTATTGAGGAACTGTCTTGGTTGGGGGCAGTGGGTGCCAACTAGGGGGTGTGTGTGTGGGGTGAGCTGACTGTGTCAATAGTCATTGCTGGCTCCAGGGATGCCCTTGTAACAAGGCATTGCTGCATGTGCTGGAAGGATACACTCATTGCCTGCTTTTGACACTGCTGCACCCGTCACAGCTGCGGCCCTTTCAACGAAGGAGATCCAGGCACATCTTGCCCTGCTCATGTGCAGTACTACGGGGAGGTCGGGCTGGGTACGCCGGAGCAGAAATTCATGGTCGTGTTTGACACCGGCAGCTCCAACCTGTGGGTCCCTTCTTCCCAGTGTGGGTGGCTGCAGCTGGCATGCGACCTGCACCGCAAGTTTGACTCCAGCAGCTCCTCCACATACGCGGTGAGCTTGCACATCACTCCCTGCTGCTGGCCTGGTTGCTGCCATGGGTCGGATGCAGGTCACTGCCGCAGCAGAATGCTACTGCGCTACATTTGTGCCCGTACAGCAGACGGCTGACCTGGCTAGCACCCCTGGCATGACAGAGAAGAGTAGCACCTGTAGAGGCCCCTGCAATTTCGCTACCTGCCAACATTCCTCAAGCAGTCCTTGTCTCACAGCCTCCTCCTTGCACAGCCACTCCTTTGCTATGCAGGAGAACGGCACAGACTTTGCCATCCAGTACGGCAGCGGATCCCTGTCTGGGTTTCTGAGCGAGGACACTCTCAGAGTTGGGTCCCTGGAGGTGGAGCACCAGACCTTTGCAGAGGCAACTAAAGAGCCTGGCCTGGCCTTTGTGGCTGCCAAGTTTGATGGCATCATGGTGACCAGGCTGGCCCCACCTCTGCACATCCTGTACATTGTGGTCCCGAGAGATTTATTACAGTTCCACTTGAGCAGGCTCTGCTTTCACTGAGAGGTCTGCTGACAACTGGACTCAGCAGTCACTGCACCTGCAGCACCTCTGTGTGTGCCTGGCCCTGGTGATGCCCCACTGATGCCCCACTGATGCTGAAACTGTTGGGCCACCTGAGGTGACTGCTGTGAGCAGGGTGACTCCCCACATCAGAACAGGCGTGGCCAGCGTGGTGTCAGCACCAACAGCACTCCACTGCCGAGCGCAGGGGCTGGGCTTCCCAGAGATCGCTGTGGGCGGCGTGGCCCCTCCCTTCCAGAGGATGCTGGATCAGGGAGTGGTCAAGGAGCCGGTGTTCAGCTTCTGGCTGAACCGTGACGTGGAGGGGCAGCAGGGAGGGGAGCTGGTGCTGGGAGGCGTGGACCCTTCCCACTTCAAGGGCGATCACGCCTGGTGGGCATGTGGGCAGTGCCTGGCTTGGGGCTGGTCCTGCTCTGCCTGGCAGGCTTGCTGCAGAGGATCCACATCCTCCATTGGTGAGGAGGACTGCTTTGAGGCTGCCTCACCTGAATGTTTTCAGGTGACCCACTGCTGATGGTGGCACACGTCCAGCAGGGGCTGTGCTGTGTCGGCATCTATCATTGCCAAACCTCTTGACGTATGCTGGGCGCGGGGATGATGTGCCCCATCCAAGAATGCTGGACAGCGACAGCGACAATACAGGCGCTGACTGAATTTGCCTCAAGACAGCAAGGCATCACACAATTGCATGCATTTGCATGAGACAGAAAGGCTCAGCACACGTTCTCCTGCTTGCAGGGCCAAGGTGACGCGCCGCGGCTGGTGGCAGCTCGCCATGGACAGCGCAAAGGTGCCAGGCGCCGGCAGCATCTGCGAGGGCGGGTGCAAGGCCATCGCAGATTCTGGGACATCTCTGATGACCGGCCCCAGTGATGAGATTGCCAAGATCAATGAGGTGAGCCGACTTCTGCCATACGCTCGCCATGACCATGAACTGCCATGCACAGGAGCTGGCAACACAAGACTTGACAGGCCTGTCCCAGCACAATGTACTGTTCAGAGGTGCTGCTTTCCTGCTCTCCCTTGCTGTTGCTCACCGAGGCAGAACCATATTGCCTGGCTGTAGCACTGAGACTGCAGGTGGGGGGGTCACCTTGAATGCCTGTCTCCTCTGCAGGCCATCGGAGCTGAGGGCGTCATCCCCGCCCAGTGCCGCAGCCTGGTCAAGCAGTACCTGCCCCAGATCATCAAGATCATTGCCACCATGCCTGTCGACCAGGTGAGGCTTTCAGGGGCAATTAAGTTCTGTAAGGTTGTTTGATCTGCCTTGCAGCCCAGTGGAGCCTGCAGACGACTTTCATCAAGCTCCTTGTGTCTCCTGCCTGGCTAGCACTTGGTTCCAGAAATCTAGAGGCATGTTACAATGAGCAGCCTGGGCTTTTGCAATGCAAGTGCACCATTCAGCAGGAGTATACACCCTTGCCATCTGCCTCACAACAAGATGCTCTGCCAGCATGCAGCTGCTTTGTAAGGGTCCTGGTCATCTGCCTTGCGCTGCAGGTGTGCGCATACATCGGCCTGTGCGACGCGAGCGCCACCCTCCAACAGGAGGGCCCTGCCAGCAGGAAGCTCCTCCACCAGAGGCCGGACAGTGCCTTGATGCAGCGTTTGGCTGCAGCCCTGCCTGCCAAGCACAGGCAGCGCATGGACGCTGTTGCTGAGCGCAAGCAGCTGGGCGAGAGTGTGCAGTGCCAGTTCTGTGAGATGGCCGTGACTTACGTCAAGGTGAGCCCTGAGCACGTCGCTGCCAAGCACAGGCAGTGATCCAATGCTATGGCTCACAGACAGAAGTTGCACTGCTAATTTTGCAAAAAGGGTGTGACACATGTCAGGGTGAGCCCTGAGAGGGGTGTTGGCATTGTGCCCCGAGGGGGTGTTGGCATTGAGAGGTGGCTGGCAGCGCAAGCGGCTGTGGGAGCAATGCTGGGCAAGTGCTGCAAGGTGTGGTGACTTGCATCCAGACTGAGCGGCTAGAGGCCTGCTGCTTGTTGCTGCCGGTGAAGCGCTTGGCCTGCAGGACAGGTGGGCTGACAATGTGCTGGGTCATGTGCAACCGGGTTCTGCGTCTGCTGCTGCCCAGTGCGTCCCAGCTAGGGGAGCTTGACGCTCGTGAAGGCTGCCTCTTCCTTCACTCCACAACCTGTGGCAGTCAGGCCCAGTTGCTGATTGAGGAGAGGCTGGAGGCTGTGCAAGCCCCTGGGAAGCGGCTGATTGCAAAGCTGACAGTGCCTGCAGGTGATCGTTGCCGGCAACCGAGCCTTTGACCCAGTGTGATGCACTTGGCATCACGTCCACCTCATTCGTTTAAGCACGTACTCCAGCTGCCTGCAGGTTGCCCTGGCCAGCAATGAGACCCTGTCCCAGATCGAGGAGCGCCTGGAGGGCCTGTGCGAGCTGCTGTCCTTTGGCAGCAGCCAGGCAGTGGTGGACTGCGACAGGATCGACAGCATGCCTGACATCAGCTTCACCATTGCGGGCAAGGAGTTCCCACTGACGCCCAAGGACTATGTCCTACGGGTAAGCCCCTGCTTCCTTCCTGGTGTGACGATCAGACCCAGGGGCAGCACGCAGCCGGGCGCGGTGCCGAAGCAGGGTGCAGCTGGCAGAAAAGGTTCACCGACATCCAGGCCCTAGGTGTTGCACATGTGTGCCAGGGCTGCCAGTCAGTTGCTGGTGTCAGCTTCAACACCATGAGCAGGGAGGGCGTCCCGACGTCCATGTAGTCCTTCCTCCTGCACCACTGTCTGCAGGGAAGCAGGGCTGCCTGTGCCATTGCTGCGCAGTCCAGGCTGTGAGCAGGACATGGGGATGCCTTGATGTCAGGTGGGCCCAGTCCTCAGGGCTGTCCTGTTGCGGCTGCCAGGATTTGGGCCAGCCAGCAAGCAGCTTGCCCGACACCAGCGTCAGCTTTAGCTGCAGGTAGTTCCCCACACCCAGGGACTCTGGGGGTGAGCGTCTGCATCTGTGTAGCAGAATCGCTGAGCACGGGCGTGGCAAGCAAGCAGCTGTGCCAGACATCTGAGGCCTCTGTGCAGTAGGTGAGAGCCCCTGCTCACAGTGGACGATGAGCGGGGAGCCGGCTGCAAGCATCACGACTTCAGTCAGCAACCCTTGACCACCCATCCATCCTGTGCTCAGCCTCTGTCATGCAGGTGGAGCTCAGCAGCAAGAAGCAGTGCATCTCTGTCCATTGGGCTGGACTGGCCTCTTTCAAGTCCTCTGCAGGTGGCAGGTGGCATCAAGCATCACTGCCTCCCAAGCGCCAACAGATGACAGATCCCCCTCAAACCTCGCCCTCTGTGATACAGGCAGATGCAGGCGCAGCACTGCATCGTTGGCGTCATTGCGCATTGACCATGTCCATGGCGGCCCTGCAGGATGCTTGCTGCCTGTTGTCCTTCCGTCGAAGCCACTTTCACACTCTTCCCCCCCATGTTTAGCTTGCTGTGCCAGGGGAAGCTGGTGGCAAAGCAGATCCATATCTGGCTCCACGGGGCTGGGGGCGTATCTGCCTGCCCTGCAGGAGGCAGCCGGCGGCAAGCATCGCTGCAGTCACCAAGTTGGTGCACAGAGAGCTGACGCTTCTGTGCAGGTGGAAGCCGGCGGCGAGGAGCAGTGCATCTCTGGCTTCATGGGCCTGGACGTGCCTGCGCCGGCTGGCCCCATCTGGATCCTGGGGGACATCTTCCTGGGGGCTTACCACACCGTCTTCGATGTCGGCCAGGAGCGCGTCGGCTTTGCTGTGGCTGCCTAGACGCCTTCGTGGCGCTGCAGGGAGCGGTGGCTTGGCTTAGGCCTGGTGCAAGCCCTTCAAGAAGCTCCTAAGAGAGCTGCACCTTCTGGCCTAGTGCGCGCAGAGTCCACACAAAACTGCTTGACATTGGGACTGTATGTACGCTGCGGAACCCCAGAGTCAGTACCACCAAGAACTGCATAGGCTTTCACTGCTGCTGAACAGCTGTACTTGATGAAATGCACGTCGCCGATTTTAGGTGGCCTGGATACAGGACTGGTCATCTCTATGTAACAAAACCCTGCATATCTGTCCATAACCAAAGACTTTATGCCTGTGGAACCTGCCTAGATGGATCTGGGCTCTCAGAACTTGACGAGGCAACGGTTAGGATCTGGTTGGAATCAACTGCGGCCACCACTACTGAACGTTAGTAAACTTCACCAAACTCCATCTTTGGTTTTCGTCCCACAGGCGCTCTGTACATAAGTCCTAGAGTAGGAGCGTGGCACAGGCGGACATGGAGATGGCAACGGAAGTGGCAAGCAACATAACAGCCTCAGCCGGAAGCGTGCTTGACGACTGCCAGGGAGCAGCCGGGGGATCTGGCTCATACCTCGGTCATGTAAGGCCGACATGGCAGCGGAATCTTCTGGGGCAGTCCAGATCCTTGCTGTGAAGTGCTGACCAAGGCGCTCATGTGATTGCTGCAGGTGGGCCCTGGCATGGTCTTCCTCACCTGGGGCCTGTGGTGGGCCTGGAACGTGCTGAGGCAGCATGCCCAGGCCCAGGGCTCGCTTAAGCGGTATGCAGGCAATACGCGCAGCTGGTACAAGTTCCCCTCTGCTGGCCTGTGGGGCGTCCAGTACCTGGAGATTCTGCTCAAGGTGTTTGGCGTGTCCTTCATGCTCTTCATGGAGCTACGAGGCGACCACGACCACTACCTGTGAGTGCGCGGGGTGACCTGTTGCATATGCTTTGCGGTCACCGTGCTGGTCAGGCAGGCCCCTCCTCCTGCTGGCTGCCCATCCCGCCATGCTGCTGGGCATCATTCAGCCTGCTCTGTTGCTGTGGCCAGCCACCTGACATCATCAGGCACACCTGACGTAAGCCTGCCCCAGCCTGGTGTAAAGCCATGTGGCCTGCCTCAGTCCTCGCCCTGTGTCTGCCAAGGCGCATGACTGGCGGTCAGAACAAGGTCTACCTGGCGCAGTAGTCGAGTGATTTGGCTAAGATTTCCTCCATGCCTGTGCAGGAATCTGTTCTGCACAGACGGCCGCTTCTCAGCGCCTCACCTTCACAACTGGCAGCATGCAGCCAGCTACCCAGGCGTTTTCACTAGTGGTGAGCATTGGAGGTTTGCTGGGCTTGAGTTTCATGCATGCCCTGGCAGTGTGGCTGAGCCCCAGAACTGAGGCTCATCTTTTCACAATGGCTGGCTGTCCTTGCATTGAACGGCAAGGTTGGCTCATCATGGACTGCCAGCTCATGACAGCAACACGGTTACATGCATCGGCAGCGCCACACCACAAGTATGTGGCCAGCTTCAGCAGGTTCACTGGCGCATGCGCCAATGTAGTGGCTTTGAAACAGCCGTGGAGGTGCGTCAGAGCTGTCTGACATAAGAATCCACAACGCCACCATCAGTATGGGTCTGTGCCAGCAGTCTGGCGGACATGTTTGGCAGATGAGGTTGCCTGAAGATCTCTGTGAGCATGGCAGAGCCCGTCACCTTGCCACTGTGCGTGCTGACACCATTGGGAGCCAGCTCTGGGCATCCCTGTACAGGTCTCTGATGGTTGCAGCCTTGCACTTGAGTGGGTCTCTCCCGCGTATGCAGGTCTGGTGGACGCGCTCGGTACCTATTCGTTAGCGGGTCTGCAGGCGCATCCCTGTCTCAGGACCACTGCTTCTGTGCTGGGCATCGCGTGCCTCCCAGGGCCCCGCTGCAAGCATGCCGCCGGGGCACAAGTTGATCATGCCTGCAGGCCGGGGGTTGGGGGGCAAGAGCATCGCATGTCTCTTCAGCGCTCGATGTGCAAGCATGCTGCTGCCACATGATGGGATGCCTGCAGGCCTGGTGGACGCGCTGGGCATCTTTGTGACGCTGCCCCTGGGCACGGAGCAGATCTTCCTGTCCATGGCGTTTGGGCTGGAGGGCTTCCTGATGCTGCTCCACAAGAAGCATGAGGCCGTGGACCTCATAGCGCACGAGCTGCTCGGCTACACGATGGTTGCAGGTAGCTTCACCCTGGAGGCAGCATGCAGCTTCTGAGGTGCATCATGGTGGCTGCCAGTCCTGGGTGATTGCCGTCAAGCTGTGGGCTGAAGACGTGCAGGCAGCTACCTGGGTGACTCCACAGCACTGCTGGGGTACAACATGGTGGTTCATTGCTTCTGCCCTCCAAGTCATTTGGCCTCTTCTTGTCACCTGCCACCTGAGTGCCACAGCACAAACTGGCTTGTCAAGGTGTTTTGCTTTCTCCAGTTTGGCATGGGTGCAGGCAGCTTGGCTGCAGCAGACAAGCTTCCTGGAGCCATCAGCCGCCGCCTGAGCAGCAGCTGTTTCTCGTCTTTGACTGCATGGACCGTTGCGTGCTGCACACCTGCATGTACCCTGGCGCATAGTGGGGCTGGGTGTGTAGCAAGCCAGCAGCTTCAGCCAAGGTTCATGCATCCCAAGCTGCAGACCAGCTAGCCACCAGCCACAAGCTGCATGCTGTCAGTGGGGTCCGGCAAAACCTAGGCACTGCTGCTGCTGTTTTGCCATGAGCATTGCAGCGTCCCGGGAAGGCACACTGAGCTGCCTCTGCGTCCATTGCAGGGGCTCTCTTCATTATCCTCGAAGTTCGCAGCCCCAAGAGCTTCTGGGCCTCCTGCGGGCGGTGCCTGGCGACGATACAGCAGGGCATCTGGCTCTGTATGATTGGCCAAATCAAACACAGTGGTAAGGGTAACTCAGGTGCAACGGTTCCGTCTCACCTACTCGACCAGCCGGCTGCTGCTCCTGTGCCAGGCCGCATCAGCTGGTGCCAGGCCAGGCTAGTGTCTGTGGAGCACCAGACCAGCAGCGGCAGTGGCCCCTCAGCAGCAGCAGCCAAAGCTGTGCACACAGTCTGCACTCATCATGCATGTATTCATAGGCATGGATGCTTGTCGACACAGGGTATCGCTGTGCATTTTACTGGGTGAGCAGGATGGTGAGTGGTCAGGCCTGCCCCTGAAGGCTACAATGGCAGAGCTCCTCCCAGTCTGTGGGCAGGTCCACCACGGCATGGCGGTCCCTGAGTGTCCCTGACTGGGCATCAACAGCCTGCAGAGAACCATCCATGAGCTTGGGGAGTGCTCTCTGGCTGTATGTTTGTGACCAGGTCTGGGTGCACAAGCCCTGGTGCGCCTGACCCAGCAAGTTGGACTGTCTATGTGGCAGATGCTTCGATCTGTCAATGCTTCGATGACTCCCAGCAGAGCTTTGTTTCTTGTGTCAGCATCTCCTGCTCTGCCAAGCTCAGCAGAGCGCAGAGTCAGCCTGCTGCTGCTGGTGTCCTGGAGCTGGTGTGTCACCTTGAGACCCACTCAGCTGGCCTGGCGTGAGGCATCGCCAGCCTGGCGCATCAATGCAGCTGAAGCATGACCAAGCTTCTGGCCTTGCTTCAGGTTCCATCACCTGGGAGACGGCTGGCACCACAGGCATGGGGCCCGCAATGTTTGTGCCGGTGGTCTACGCCATGTTCGTGCTTGCCACAGCTGTCTTTCTACTTCTATGTGAGTAGCCCCAGCAGTTGTGTCAGCTTGCTTTGTTGATGTGTGACGATTGCTTGTCTTGGGTTTCTCTGTTGCTAAGTGTGGGCCCAGCAGTGGCTGCCTGCGACACGCCTGCTGCTGTCAGTGGTCAGCCTTCCCAGCCTCTGAACAGGTCTGGCTCCGCTCATTGTCACAGGACTAGTTTCATATGATCGTGGGGGTGGAGCATCTGAGCATCTCTGGCATGCCTGTGATTCGTCCTGCCTGCACTTGTACTGTCTCAGCTTGTCTGAAAATGCATCGGACTGCAGCTCTGGCAGATCTCTGATGAGGCAGTGCTGCCCTTCAGGTGTTCCACGCTGACTCTGCCGCTGTTACTGCAGTGCACCTGGTGCTGCAAGCAGTGGGGATCAGGCACGTAGCTTGCCTGTACACTCAGCAGCATGCCCAGTGAAGAGTGCCTGGCTTGACTCGTCTCTCCTGCCCGCCCTGCAGTGCACGTGGTGCTGCAAATGGTGGAGAGCAGGCGGGCAGCCCTGGAGCGGGTGTATGCCTCCCTGCCCAGCATCCAAAGCGATGACGCTCAGCTGCACCGTACGCTGTCCACAGCTGCGCTGCAGCAGCATGATGCCAAGCCGGCATTTTCACTAGATGGGGACTCGGCGCAGGAGCACTCTAGCACCTCTGATGCAGGTGGGTTTCTTGTTGCTGGTGGCATCTGGCTGGTCATGCTTGACAATGGGGGCCGCCAGGCTGCCAGCTTTGGTGGGCCAGCCCGTCAGATCTGAAGGGCCTGCTGCATGCCTCAATCTTCAAGCACTGGGGTATGTGGGTCCTGCCTGAGAGTGGGGCAGAGGGATGCAGGTGGGGGCAGCCTGTCTTCCGCTTGGCATATTGCCGGTTGGTTTTGTGTTGGGTGCAGATGGCCCTGCCTTCTACTGCAGGCTTCTGCCTGGTTGCCTGCCTGGATGGGGGCTGTGTCTGCTGCCAGAGCTGTGCCACCAGAGCTACGCTGGCTGCTGAGCTGGCGGCACACGACGGCTCTGCTGATCGTGACAGCACAGCTGGTGGTGGTGGCACGCAGTAGACTTTGCATGCACACATGGCGCCAAGTGGGTGTGCAGGTGTGTGTAGGCCTGGTCTGGGACTGTATGTGCAATGCTATCCTTGCTTGAGGGAGTGCTGGAGGCTTCATGTTGCTGCAGAGGGACCGTTGACTGGCACTTTTTACATGCAGCAGGCACCCCTCCTCCGACACTTGATAAAACAGCTGTGCTGCTCCTCAGGACATGGCTGGCCAGACCATTTGCGGGCAGCATGCCTTTCATTACAAGGAATTTCTGGTAGAATTCCACTGCTGCTCAGAAGGTGGCCCTACCGATTGCAGTAGCACTATGCTGTAGACTGTGCTCCTCTGTCAGGGGCATTGACAGGCCCCCGCTGGTGGGAGGTGTGCATGCAGACCCAGTGTTGAAGAGAACACTGGATGACTTACATCTGCATTGCTGTGTTGCAGGGGCTTCATCGACAGGCAGCATCGAGCTGCAAAAGGCCGCGGCAGGGCGGGCGCCGTCCCAAGACCCCCATCGAGCCCTTTGGAAGACCATGCTACAGCCCAGCTCCAAGAAGGAGCGGGCTGGTCACATTGTGTGATTGACGTCTTCACTCGCAGACATCGACTCCCCCTTCGTTTGTATATTGCCCAGCTCGCATAGAGTCCCAGAGGGCCCTTGCTGCGTATGCATGCCACATGGCTGCTGCGTACTCCCCAGGTTGATGCTACTGCATTTCATCCCATGTTCCTAGTGCATTTCAGGTCGCCGCTACTGAGACCTGTAGGTGCGATTTTATATCTGCTTTTGCTGCGCACTGCTTTGCTGTGTTGTACTCTGAATTCATTGGATTGTGACATGCACTGAGTCAAGAATGCTGGTGGCCATTCACTGGCATCCAGCAGAAGTAATTGCAAAGTAGATAGTCTCTCACACCTGCCTGCGAATGGCTTCCTTGGGAAAAATAACAGAAATGTGATGGTGAGAGCTGGCTCAAATTTGCAGGGTCATCATGGTGACATGGCCTGTCACTTTGAGCCCAGCTGGACTGAAACCAAGAAAGATGGAAAGTTGCCTATGGCTGCATTTTATATTCATTATTTGCCCAGCCGCAGACTCCCTCCTAATCCACCATGACTGTGTTTGATCACCTTTTTGCCTTGCTGCTGGTTGCATCGTCTGTGGTCAGCGTCCGCTTGCCTGACTTGATTCTACCCGGCGTCTCGTGGTCCCAACACGCAGAGGAGCACCCAGCTCTGCAAGCATTGTCAGACAACAGCACCGTGCAGAACAGCAGGCCTCTGATTGGCATCCTCTCACAGGCATGGTTCTTTGTCAGAATGTTGTCTGTCTGCGCCTGCGCTCTGCATGCGCTGACGTTGCTGCATGTATTCAGCAATGCATCATCATTGGCTGCTGCCTCAAAAGAGCATCTAGGGCTTTCTTGGGTGGCGCTTGCCGCCTGACTGGACTCCTGTTTGCCATCCAGTGCTGTTCTTGTTCCTGCAGGCATGCTACACCTGCCCAGGCAAGAGTTATGTGAGCGCAGGTGAGGCATTGATCAGTAGTCATGTTGCGACCTGCTGAGCTGTCAGCCCTAGCCGCCATGTGGCTCTGACCCCTGAAGCTCCATTCGCGCAGGTTATGTGAAGTGGCTCGAGGCTGCTGGCGGACGAGCAGTGCCGATCAGGCAAGGCCATGGGAGCAGCGTGGCAGCATGCTGCAGGGAGGACGACAGGGTCTGCTGCAAGCATGGCCTTGAAGCAGGCCCCACGACAATGCATCACCCTGAGTCATGCGTGTCAGGACGCGGGACTGGGTGACTGTTGGTGTCTGGGCTGACCCTGGCACATGGCCCCCTGTGGCCTGCCACATGCCAGCCCACCTTTTGGCCCGGCACATGACTCCTCAGGCTGGTGACATCTGCACCAGCAGGACATGCTTGCTGGGCTGCATCAAGCCTCACACACAAGGGGTGGGCAGGCCGCATGCTAACTGAGCGCCACTGCGTCCCTCAGGCAAGCCGCTGCCTGCTCACTGAGAGCAGCAGGGAGTGCCAGCACCCGCGCATCCCTGCCTCCAGCCAGAGAGCCACACCTGCTCTTCTGAGAGGAGCAGACTGGAATGAGACATCGTCCTGCCTGCTGGAGACAGCTTCAGCTCTCACTGCCCGCAGGTTCTACGAGAGCGAGGACGAGCTGAAGAGGCTCTTTCAGTCCGTGAATGGATTGCTGCTTCCGGTGAGCCCAGGATCAGGCCTTCCTGCCACAGCTGTCAGCTGTGTCAGCACGCCCTGTTCCTAGAGGGGACATCACTCGCTCCCCTTGCGGCATGCGCTGTGCAGGACGACCTGACCAACATGTGGGACCCTTCACGTGCTGGCAGATTGACCTTGACATGCCGGCAGTCACCAGCAAGCATTTCAACCTCACCTGGCCAGCGACTGAGTTCAGGCCTGTGCTGTGCAGGGTGGACTGACCGACCTGTGGTTGGACGACCCCTACGTGCTGGCAGCCAACAAGCTGTACAAGTGGGCTAAGGAGGAGAATGACGCTGGGCGCGTATTCCCAGTGTGAGTATGGGCATTTGTGTCCTGTCAACCAGGGCCCAGGGAGGCAAGTGATGTCGGGTGCCTCCGCGCCGTCAGTGCTGCCCACTCACGCTGCAGGTGTGGCAGTTCTCTGCCCCACCAGCTGTAAACAAGACCGAGTTGTTACACATGACCTGTTCCTGAGGCTGCACGCCCAGCTTCCGGTAATGCCCGCTCTGCTCTGATGCTGCAGGTGGGGCACCTGCCTGGGGCACCAGCTGCAGATGATCATGACGGCCAACGTGGACTTCAACGACCTGCTGGTCCCCACAGATGCCGTGGTGAGCCCAGCGCGAAAAGGTTTCGTCAACCTGTCGAACGCACTCCTGCTGTCACCCTCCCGTGTCTGCTTGGGATTGACGGGTTGTCATCAGCAGCAGGCCCCTTTAGCTCGGCTGGCGAGATTTTGGCAGGGGCGCGCTGCTCCCGCGCAAAAGCCACAGGATGACCTGGTCTGTGAGGAATAATGCTACTTATAGGCACGGTGGCATTGCCTCTGTAGGGGCCTGCTGATACCCACACATGCTGTGTGGAGTGGGGCGCATCTGATCAGGGGCTCAGCATGCCACACCAAGCTCTAAGCTGGTGGTGAAGCGCTGCCTGTGTGTCGCCTGCAGTCTGGTTGCCCCGATGCTGGCATGAGAACACCGCCACTGTGGCCCAGGTGCCGTGGGCTTCTGCAAGCTGATCCCTGTGCTGCTCCTGCAGTCCAATCCCAACACGCTGGAGTTCACTGACGCCGCAGAGAAGGCGCTTGGCTTCAAGGACATGGCGGTGAGTGTTATCTGACGTGTGTTGCTTTCACTGCTTGCCAGGGTCTCACACGGTGGTTGGCAGCTTACAAGACATCAGCAGCCAGTGCTGCCTTTACAGCTGTGCCAGGGGCCGGCACAGGTCTTAGCTGATTGCTGGAGCCTGGCAGGCGTGCTTCTTCCACAGCATGCCAGGGGCTGGCATGGTCTTTCCCACTCAGCCGCCTGGCAGCCAAGGCCTCTCATTGCCATGAGTGACCATCTGCCTGGCAAGGTTTGGCAACAGATGCTGCACGCGGTCCCTGTCGGCGTGATTGATTTTCGTTCAGGTCTCACTGATGCAATGTATCCTCTACCTGACTCCCCACCCTGCCCTGTTGCAGCCGGACCTTGTCAAAAAGCTGAGCGATCCTGCCCAGAACATTGCCATGGAGAACCACCAGTTTGGCGTCCCCCCCAGCCACTTCGACCGCTGGCCCATCCTGAAAGATGACTTTGTCATCATCAGCACCACCAAGGACAGGTGAGCGGGATTAGGTCTTCCAAATCGCTGCTGTTATGCGGCTGCACAGAGAGAGTCTGTGTGAAATGGCCATAAGGGAGCCCTGTGGGCTCATGCAGCTGTGTCAAGGCAGACAGGGACTCTGTCAGGTCTGCAAAGCTGATGGGACATAATACACCTTGCTGCGGATGGTTGGCAGAGTGTGCCGTGCTGCAGCACACTGCGGCCCTGCTGCAGACTGCGAGTATTCCACTGCCGAGCAGGCTGACTGGGTTAAGGGCTCACCATGGCATGCACACCCTCATGCCGGCTGCTGCGCTGTGTGTCTGCTGCTGACCCATCAAGTGCGACCTCTGCCTGCAGGAATGGCACCGAGTACATCAGCACCATTGAGCACAAGAAGTACCCCTTCTTTGGCACTCAGGTAGGCACAAAGCTGACCTGCATGCACCTGTTCTGCGTTCACATCGCCCTTCATCTCCACATGTAGACATGTGCTGCCTGGCAGTGGCTCACACTGTCTGTGCTGCAAGGTGGCCTGCCAGACCTTTGCCTTCACACCCAGCACCATTGCAGGCGCTGTCCCTTGGCAGATGCAATGCTGTGTGACACACAGTATGCTGTGCACTGCAAGCCGGCAGCCCCTTAAAAAGGGGAAAAAGTTTCAGAGCTGTGCAGAGGCATCGGGCATTGTGTCCTGCTTGCCCACCCACTCATTAGCAGAACCCAGGCGCACTGACCTGCAGTGGCACCCTGAGAAGCCCCCCACCGAGTTCAGCGACCGCACGATTCCTCACACCCAGGATGCCGTGCGCGTGAGTCAGCACCTGGCTAATGTGTTTGTTCACCTGGCCCGCCGCTCCCCCCACAAACCAGAGAGCATCGAGCAGGAGCTGGAGGATGTCATCTATAACTACCACTGGTGAGCCATGTTGCAACAGTGTACCCAAGCTCTGTGGGCAGCTTTGAGGAGCAGCCAGATTTAAGACGTGGGGTTGCACTTCTGTATGCTGGGGAGCCTTGCATTGCCTATAAGCCCTTGAGTGCCCTGGGCCCCAGCACTTTTGCCATGGCTTCTCTGCTTTCACCAATCTGGGCACGCCTGCAGCGTTGTTCTTGTGCTGCAGCACCTACACCGCCAGAGACTCTGTCTTTGAGGCCAGCTACGACGGCCCCGACAACACGTGAGTCCAAAAGAGACGCTGCCACATGATGTGCCCCTGTTTCGTGCACAATGATCAATCCCAGCTCACTGCTTGCTTTGTGCATACCGGCGGCCGCTGCCAAGACTGACACCCCTGCGTGCTAACCTGACAGGCCCAAACACGGGGCGGCAGCAACTGCGCCCCGCCAGCTGTGCCTGTCAGCATGAGTCTCACACATGCCCTGCATGCTGCAGATACTTCTTTGACCCCCCAGAGGTTGAGTCAGGGTCGAATAGGGTCATGCAGATTAAGGCAGGCAACTTCATTTAGAAGAGCAGTAATTGATCACACTTCTGAAGAATTCTTCAACACTTCATCCCTTGCCTCAACAAGTCCCAGTATGTGGTCTGCAGTCAGAGAACGCATGTCACCTCAGCAGCCCATTTGTTGCATGGCAGTCTGTGGAACCCCTGCTTGCTGTACAAGTGAGCACATCCAACAGTGCCAATTGAGTTGTCCTTGCATGTTGACTGAGTCTCACCTTACTTGACTTGGGCCAAGTGCTCAAGATGTCATCTGGTCTCACCCAGACTTTTCATATTGAAAGCTCTTGTCTACATACTTGTTCGAGAACTGGAACGGTGCCAACCAACAGAGCCTGCAGAGGACAGACGGCAGTGGCAACAGTCTGAAGGGCAAGACCAGGCAGCAAGATTGAGCAGCAGTGCAGCAGAGGCTAGGACACAGCACCGCGTGTCACCTTGGCAGTGGGTTTCAGCCAGGGCTCACCAGCCCTGTCTGCCAAGATGTAGGCACACATGCCCATGAAGAGGTGCCAGCTTCCAAGTGCCACTGCCACATTCTGCAGGGCAGCCAGCAGCAACTCTGCCCCAGGTGAAGATCTTCAGGCATGTCACCATCTAAGTCCCATTGTTGGAGCTCAGAAGTTGTCACTTCAGGGCAGGCAACACCTCTGGCAGGGACCCAGGCTGTCAAGCGCTGAGAAGCTTCTAAACACACAATGCAGCATTGAGGCGGTGCTGTGCCAAGTACCTGAAGTCTAAGCCAGCTTGCTCACAAGGGCAGATGCTGCGTCTGGTAACAACTGCCAAGCAGCACGCAATACGGACTGCACAGCAGGATTGCACGCGACCTCACAGCCAGCAAGCCTACAGGTCCACCTCCTGAAATGATGACTGCCCTCGAGCAATGTATTCACACTGGAAAAGTCACCACTGCAGAACCCCTTGCAGCTTGCCTGCAGGGTCAGCTCCTGCTCTTTGGTGATGGCTCCTATGCGCGACCAGTCGCCGCTGTATGCAGCGTCCACCAGGGCAAAGACTGCCAGTGCAATGGCACCTGCAGGTCAGCAGCAGGCACAGTGCAATCAGTGCTCCAGCAGCATTTGACAGTGCAAACATGGCAATGGCACCTGCATGCAGTAGCAGAGTGCGGTCAGCGCTCAGCAGCATTCAGCTGCCACCAGCAGGTGGCAGGGAGGCTGTGTACAGTGCTCAGCCGCCAGATGCTTGCAGGCGGCATGCACTGTGCTATCCAGGGTTGTTATAATCACGCCCCCAACCAGAAGTATCAGCCCTGAGTCTCCGACAAGGGCATGGGCCGCTCAGCATTCACTGGATTGACAGAGGAGACCCTTCTCTGGATCTGCCAGACCTGGTCTCTGCTGTGCACCTCAAGCCATGGCACAGCTGCAGTGGGGCAGGGTTCTGCCTGTGACCCTGGTCTGCACCTGAGGCAAAGCCGACCTGTGCTCACATGTTTTCTACCACCAGAGCAGAACAGAATCAGGGCTCAACAGCACCATCAGGACTGACACTGCTGCTTTTGGCAGGTGGCAGGGCACACGTTCTGTGTTCACTTGCTGTGCTGCAGTGGAGAGGGAGGCTGCAAAACTGGCAGGGCTGCCTTGCGGCCGGCACCTTTGGCAGGGGCAGCAGAGCTGCTGCCAGTCCAGCCGGTCGTCCATACGTATACTTGAAGGGTGCCGCTGCATAGCAGCTGCTCTGTGCAGGCAGCAGCACTGGAACCATGGAAGTCGCAGTGGGTGTCCTTTTTGAGGGAGCATGGATGCTGGGGCCCACCTTGAACATATGGGCTTGACACCAGAGGGTACAAGGTCTCTGCCGCCTGCACCAGCTGCTGGTTCCCGCTAGCTGCACACACCTGCATCACTGTGCTGCACTGCTCCTATGGTGACAGGGAAGTGCTGCACCATGCACTAGGTCTGTGGACGCTTGCAGTTGAGCAGGTGCCAGGAGATTGCTATGGCAGGATATATGGTAGGCTGCAGACCTGAGAAGCCAGCCGTGAAGGTTGGGGTCTGCACAAGTCTACGGTCAGCTTTGATGGGATTGGCTTGTCATGGTGTTGCAACACCCAGGGGCTTCTGGGAATCCAGCCTCTGCATCCAGTGGGGCATGTTGTGGCCTGAAGAACACCCATGCTGCTCACCCATTGGCATATCACATTCCCCTACCTTTCTATCAGCAGCAAGCGACTCAGCCAAGACTCAGCTGCAGGAGCCGTCGAAAGCCAATCTGAGGCTCCTGCTCCAGACTTCAATCAGGACAGAGTGATCTTACTCTTGGCCTGATTAGACAGCACACGCAGCGAGCAACCTGGGCGCCCAGTACTCGACCAGGTGGGCACCCTACTGCTGTTACTGCATATGTTGTCGACCTTCCTACCATGGCAGATACAAGACATGGTGGTCCAAGACATCTACACAGGCTTTCAAATGCAGAACCCTGCACTACTTTGTGGCACGTGCCAGCAGCACATAGCACAGGGTGACAGCATGGCGATGACTTGGCATTGGCAGCCAGCATGCCCGCTGCAGACAGTACTGTTGGCCACTCAAAGGAGCCCTTGGCAGAGGCGGGCTTGGAGCGGCATTCTCTTCCTCTGGACAGGGTGCAGCAGACACCTGAGCTCAACATAGCGATGCAGTAGCGCCAACAGCTGCCTGCAGGCTATGCTTGGGGTGGGGCAAGGAGCCTCCCAGGCTCACAGCTGCCTTACCCTGGGCACAGCAGCAGGCACCGCTGAAATCAGGTCATGCTGATGTCACCTGAGTGCAGAGGGAACCCTATGCCCCCTGCAGTGCAGGAGCAGAAGCAGAGCAGCATGTCGTGCTGCAGCTGGTGCCTCTCAACCCCCTTCGCATGCCACCATAGGTGTGCATGGGACAACAGGACAGACCCTGACCCACGGCTGTGGACTTCGTGCAGGCCAGTGATGGGACTGGAATGGAGCAGCATACAAACTCACATGTATTAGGAGACCCACAGCATGCACTGCTGGCGTGCTGGAGGCCAGCTGCACTATGGCGACAGCAGCAGTACCTTGATAGAATCTCAGCAGACCACAGAGTGCCTGCCTGCAGCCATGGGGCAGGAGCAAAGCAACATGTCAGGCGCAGCAGACCACTACAGCTACGTCCCCACCCTGGAGAAGGGGGATGTGGCAGCACTGGAGGAGCCTGACTCCTCCGAGTGGAGACGCCAGCCAGGAGCGTCGCCGATGAAAGAGGCCAAGGAAAAGCTGCAGCAGGTGCACCGCCAGCTGGGGTCGGTCAAGGTGGGCTGCACGGCAAGGGGGGGCCTCTGCCAGACAGGGGGACATGAGGCATACTGGTCTTTGGTGATGGATATCAGTAGGTGAACCAATCTCAAGTGCATGCTGCCATGTTGTACTGTCTGGATCATCTAGTGTGGACAGGGCTGCAGCAGGTGCACAGCCAGCTGTGATGTGTTGAGGCGGGCTGCACAGGGGTGCTCTGCCACAGACGCGGACGGAGCTGCAGTGGGTGCACTGCCAGCTGGTGTCAGCCAGGGTGAGTTGCACAGGGGTCCCCTGCCAGAAGGGCTTGAGGACAGGGCTGCTGCAGGTGCACCGCCAGCTGGGGTCCGTCAGAATGAGAAGAGCTGATCCCTGGCAGGGGTCATGTGCACATGGCTGGGAAAGGCAGCGATGGGAGAGCTGCAGCAGCAGTCCTGCTAGCTGTCTTTGGTCGAGATGAGAAGTGCCCTCTGTTGAGGTGGCAGAGGTCAGGTTGCACATGATGTGAGTCCGCACACCAGTGCTGCACCACACAATGACGGCCCTAGCTGACGCTTTCCCCCCACCTCCTCAGCAGTTGCAGTCGTCAGTAGAGCGCCCACCAGGAGTGGCCATGGCAGGTCTGCAGCAGGGTGCGGCCCCCAAGCAGCCAGCAGCCTGCTGCACAACACTGCATCTTGTGACAACATGCGCCCTGGTACACCTGCACTGTACCCAGCCATCCCAAGTCAAACATCCCCTTGGTTCCTGCGCTGCAGTCGCTCTCGGGCAAACGCAACGCAAAGCCCACAGGCCTCGCAGACCTGCAGCAAAACGCAGCCCCCCCACGCAGCAAGCCAGCTGTTGCCGGCCCCACACCCCCCGCAGCCTATGACCCCGCAGAGGTCCCTGAGGACTGGAAGAGCAGCCTGTTCGAGGCCGCTCAGCAGAAGTGCAGCGCTGGGGGGACAGCCGCCGGGACAGCAGCCGACAGGGCTTTTGGAGGGTTTCAGGCGACGCACTGCAGCCCTGCTGCCGCCGCCGCCGCTGCCGCCGCTAGTGCTCAGCAGCAGCCCGGTGGGGCAAGTGCTCAGCAGCAGTCGGGTGGGGGCGTTGCCTCTCAGGTAAGCCCAATCCCTGAAACCACTGGCGCTGCAGGTATCTGAGCATCATCAGGAGCAGTGCCGCTGCTGTGGCTGCGGCCGGTAGTGGGACTACTTCACAGGTAAGTTGCAGGCTGCTGGGAAGTCAGAGGTCTGGTCCTGTGTCCTTTAGAGACATTTAGGTTGGTGACTGCAGCAGCCTGCGTGGAGCTCATGGTCTTTAGCCTCTGGTGTGGCGGCGGTAGGTGCCCAACAGCAGGTGGTGGCATGGCTTCATGCTCAGGCGAGCAATTGCTGGGCCTTCTGGGAGGGCCAACACAGTGCAGCACTGTCTCAGGCTGCTGTCCAGCACATGCAGCCGCTACTGTCAAAACACTGCCTGCCACCCGGCCTGCAGAGGGGCCACATTGCTTGCCACAGACACCACAGTCCAGCTCTGCTCTTGTAGGCTGTGCCAGATGCCCTGGCTGCCCTGCAGGGGGGCCTTACAGAGAACAGGGAGAATGAAGCCCTGGGGATCATTTAGGCAGTTGCACTCGCATTCAGCCTGCCAGCTCCCCTGCTAGACCCCCTCCTTGCTCATCCAGCTGCCCCACAATGTGACTCGCAAAGCCACCTCTGGTTGTCAGCAGGGCACCAGCCATCCTGCTCCATCTGGTTCTTGAAGCAATGCGGTGGGAATCTTAGTTCCCTGCCCTGCAGGGCGGCCTTGGAGAGGACAAGGAGAACAAGGGCCTGGGAGGGAGTGAAGCAGCCTCTGTTATGTCCCAGGACGCAGAGGGCACGCAGGTCAAGCTGATGGGCACCATCAGCTTTGACGCTGACTATGTGCCAGGGGAGGCACCCAGCCCGCGCATCACATCTCAGGTGGGCTCCTTAGGGTGGGGGCGGGGGGTATTGATGCAAGGTTGGGGGCTTCTGGCATCACGGACTGTGGGGACTGCTGCCAGCCTCTGGGGACTGCTGCCAGACCAATGCCATGAAGCATCGTTGGTAGGCTCATGAAGTACATGTCGGCTTGATTATAGTTGGGCTGACACAGGCTGGTGCAACTCCCTCTCAAGGACCTCCAGCATGCTGTTTGGTGCGGCCGCAGGTGGTGCCACACACTGATGCTGTGCACAGCTGTGTATGCACTGCTCAAGCAGTGGCTCCTTTCAATCTCAGGATGTCTGGTGTGGCTGCAGGTGGCGCCACGCACAGACGCTGTAGTCAGCCCTTTGGACCCTCAGCACTCCAAAGTAGCAGAGAGCAACAAGGTGCAGCACTGCCTGCCTAGTTGGGGTCCGTCGATTTGCTGTCCGTGTCAGCATGTGCAGCCCTGTTGCTGTGGCTCTGCAAGCTGTGCTGTCCGTGTTGAGGAGGGCCTTGGACAGCATGCAGATCAGAGCACTTGTGTCTTGAAGCTGTCAAGCAGCTCCACGATGGTGGCCTGATGCACAGGGGTCGGGTGCCTGTCGGGTGCTGCAGCCTGCCTGCCTCTGAGCCAGAAGAAAAGCAGCATGCAGCCTGCTGCATGCTTCATGTTCACCTTGTCTCTGCTAAGGCGCTGCATTGCTGCAAGCTGCCAGGCTGGTCCAGGGCTGCATCTCCGCCGGCACCAAGCACTGTGTCTGCTGTGTGCCTGCTGCAGCCTTGTCTCTGGCTGCAGCCCAGTTTCTCCCTTCAGCTCAGCACTGTGCCGTGCCCTGTTTGGGGTGCAGGCACAGCAGCATCTCAGTGCCCCATCCAGAGCTTCACATCCGCCTGCATCCTGGGTGCTGCTTGAGAAGCAGGCCAAGCGGCACTTGTTTGCCTGAGAGTTGCATGCTGCCAGCAAAATTTGCAGGCGCCTGCATCTTGGGTTGCTTGCCCTGCAGGCCCAGCGGCAGTTCTTTGCCTCAGAGCTGCACGCTGCTGTGTTAGCCCAGCACTGCAGCCGCCTGCGCCAGCTGAAGCACATGGGAGCAGACCTCTCAGAGTGGAACAAGGTATAGGTCTGGGCACTGTGGCGATGTGGCTGCCCCTTCCTGTCTGTGCGGGAGGTGCGGCAGGCCTGACATGCAGCCTGCCGGTGCGTGCACCCTTTTCAAATGCTGGGATGCTGAAGACAGGGGCCTCTCCATTCTTGTCCTCTCTGCAGCAGGCCTGCATGTGACACATGCAATAAGAACAACGTGTTCACTGCATCATCTTTTGGGATCCGTACCTGACGTTTCGAGGCCTGCCAGATGGGGAGCAGGCGCCTGAAGTGCCTCTGCATGGTCTGGCAGTACCCAACAGCACGTGTCCACCTGGGTGCTGTGAGATGGACAGCAGGCAGGTAGCCTGATGACCTGGGCTGCAGCCTGGGCTTTTCAAGCATGTGCTGAACCGGCAACCCCTTCTGTATTGCATGTGCTGGCATCCCAGGCATTTGTCTCAAACAGGTGGTACCTCATATGCTGCAGGATGGGCAGGGATTGCTGCATGTGGCTGCTGCCCTGCGCAACAGATCCCAGGCATCCCAGACAGGTGTTTACCGTCATGCTGCAGGATGGGCAGGGACCGCTGCACGTGGCTGCTGACCTGGGCAACACCAAGGTGGTGCGCACGCTGATGCAGCTGGGGGCGGACAAGGACAGTCGGGACAAGGTGCGGCAATGTTCCCCCAGCCCCTCTCATCTCTGACCTTGCTTCTCGAAGCGATGTGGTTTGCGCAATGTCTCCATCATGCGCGATGTCTCCATCAGCCTCAAGCTGCATCGTGCTCTTGCCACTCCAGCGTGAGGGCACGCCTGCAGCCACTTGAGCCCAGCAGCAGGAGCTGGGAATCTAACCCTCGACAGTACGTGGGCAGAGGCGTATCTAGTGCCCATCAAACAGGGGCATGCCCCTGCAATTAGCAATTGAAGGCACGCTGGAGCAGCTTGCCATCAGACCGTTGTTCCTCTCACTGCAGAGCGTTGATGTGCTGCTGCACTCGCCCCATGCACTCCCTCTGTGATGGACTGACTGGTTGGTCTGACATCTGCATAGGCCCCACAGTGTTGGGTGTGCTCAGCCTGTGAGCTGCGTGATGCCGTCACCCTGCACTGCAGAGCACTGACACACCCTCGATGCACCAATTCGTCAGTGGTGGTGGTTTTGACCATGTCCTGTCCCCAGCACGTCCTTGTGCCCTGCAAAACGGGGACACACCCCTGCAGCTGGCCATTGGGGTAAGACACTACGACCATTGTGTGGGGCAGAACACCCTCAGTGACCTTGCAGAGCAGTTCCTTGTGCCCTGTAGAATGGGGACACGCCGCTGCAGCTGGCCATCTGTGGCGGGGGCTATGACCAGCGGGGCAAGATGGACTCCATGGAGCTGCTCATCTCCCACGGGGCCAATGTGGAGCTGCCCAACAGGGTGAGGCTTGCTCTGTCCAATGCTGGCAAGCTGCCAAAGGGGCAGGGATAGAAAAGCCTAGCAACATTGTGGGGAGCCCCTTTGCTGCTCACTGAGCTGCTCATCTCCCAGGATGCCAACTTGCAGCTGCCCATCAGGGTAGGGCTCTCTGCTGTTGGGGTCTGTCTCACCATCGACAGGACTTTGTGTTGGCAAGCTGCCAGATCTGTGGGCATGAAAAGCCTGGTCAAAGATATGCATATAGCCACACTGTTTGCTGTGCTGCTCCTCACTGCTGGAGCCAAGATGGAGCTACCCTGTGGGGAAGGGCAATCTCACTGCTGTTGAAGGTACACGGCGGAGGAACACAAGCTTGTGTCGGCATTGCCATCAAAATTGCAACATCAAATGTGGTGACACCAATTGTGCGCATGGTGCCATTGCTGCTTGCTGAGCTGCCCCTCTGCTGGAGCTGCCCAGCAGGGTTGCTGATTGTCCTAGACTTTTGTGCAGGGACACAGCATGCGCAGCTGGCAGCCTTTGTTGGCCTGCTGCTGACATGCCACTCAGGTGCAGAGCTGCATACATCGCTTAAATTGCGCTACCTTTCTGGTTCCCAGCTGCAGCAGGGGAGGGGCAGCCACTCGTTTCCCCTGCTCACAAGCAGCGCGATGAGATCTGTGGCCTGAACCAGTGAGACAGACTGCAAGGTCATGGTGGCGTGCTCAGACTGGGACCACCCACAAGGCGAGGGGTGGCTTGCACTCTCAAGTCCTGTGCCTCAGCTGAGGTCACCCTGGCGTTTCTGTTCGCAATATTCTTGGTTCATCATCGCCCTTCTGCCTTTCTGCAGGAGGGTAGGACACCTCTGCACACAGCCGCCCGCACAGGCAACATCCAGGCGCTGATCAGGCTGCTCAATGCCGGTGCACACCGGGCCCCCACCGACAGGGTGAGTGCGAGCAAGTGATGGGCTGCCCCGCTGTTCAAGCCTGCCTTGCAAGCTGTGCAACCAAATCCCCATCTGCTGCTGCCGCCATGAGTTGCCTGTGTCTCGGTGCCATGGCCTTCTGCTGGTGCTGAACCGTCATGCCCTGTTAGCAGCAGTGGCTCCTGGCTGGTCATGGCTGGTTGCCTTCACAGGCCAGCCATTGCTCTGTGCAGGGCCGCTGAATGGCCACTGATATATCAATCCAATCAAAGTGCCAATCTCCTGGCGCTGCAGCTTGTGTGGGTTGCCCATGTCGCGCTGTTGCTCAGTGATTGTCGCGATGTCGACCACCGAACAAGTGCATCTCACAACTTTAGCTGCCCACACGCAGCGCGTGTGAACCCTACATTGGGAGGCCAACACACACAAGTGCTTTGGCCACGTGCTGTCAGCCAATAGCAGCATGTCATGGCTCTGACTGCCCGTGTTGTGCAGGATGGCTATCGCCCAGTGGACCTTGCAGTGGGGGGTCACCACACAGACATTGTGGAGTACCTGAATGACGTGGACACAGCCGTCCAGTACACTAAGATTGCGCAATACAGCAAGTACCTCTAGCTTTTGAGGAGCTCCAAGGCATCTGTCACTGGCTGCACCGAGCGTCTCTGACTGCCAAGTGTATGACCAGGACCTCGACAATGGAGGTTTAGGTGCCCTAACCCGCAAGCAGTAGCTTTGCTTGTGGGGGTGCCATTGCTGCTTCTGTGCGTCTGACTTGGCTCCAGGCAATTTTGCTCTTGATGTCTAATGTGGTTGTTGTCTTTGCTCCTGTACACAATGAGCCCCAGCAAGTTGCTTGGATAGAGTTCCAGACGAGCTTCAGTTTCACACACCAAGGCCAGCAAGGAAAGTGTTCATCAGAGCTGTGCAAGGCATCAATGTGATGGCTGTGACCCTGTTGTCCAGGGCCTGCCAATAACGTGTGCTGCTGAGACTGAAGGCTGTTTGTCTGCCACCAATTGCGCAGCCAGGACATATACTAGCCCAGGTGCAATCACGCAGATGGTGTCTATAGCTCGTGCAGAGGAGTTGTCCAAGCACAGCTTCAGAACTGAGCAAAGCGCAGCACATAAAATTAGTTCATCAGCACAGCCCAGTGAGGTGGAAGAGCTCTCAGCAGCATTGCTGACATCATGCAAAAAACGACCATCAGCATTGTGGCAGAAGTCATCTTTGGGCAGCCATAAGGCAAGCTTCATGAAGTAGTCTTGGGATGCCAGCCAGCGCTGCTGGCAGCAGCACTGGAACCGTGAGGCCCATAGCTGCCACCCACATGAGCATGAAGGGATTGAGAGGGCACAGAATTGAGGCACGAGTGCAGAGGGACTTCACTGGATAGGCTTCCATTGCCTGACAGTTGCCAGTGAGAGTATGCAGCATGCATCCTGCCTGCTAGACAGCAGTCCCTTGCATCCTGGGGCATTGCTGCAGCTGAAAGTGCATACTTTGTCGTGGCACAGCTCGGGTGCAGCCATCGTGAGACTGGCACCATTACTGGGACCTAATTCTTGCACTAGAAATCAAATGCAGGACAGCACCAGCGCTGATCAGGTGCAAAGTTGTGCAGGAAAGAGTCCATAAAGCTATAGTTGGCCTCTGCAGGGCCTGCCCGAGGAGACGGCTAAAATGGAGCAATTGCAATACAGTCAAGGACACTGCCTGTGCGGACATTATCAAATGAACCTCACGATTGAACAGAGCTGAGTGCACAAGGACAGGCAGTGAATCGTCAGGCTGCCGTGGCCACGGGGCACTTGTGCACGAAGGTAGCCAGACATAGGGAGGCCTTGAGATACACCTCCGACGCCTGTTTGTCTGACATATGCAATGACCAGAAAGTGGTCACAGGGCTGACCGCCTCCTGAGGATCAGGTGTCCAAAGCGAGCAGCGCCTGCACTGGACCCCCGGAACTCATGCGGAGTGTGCCCAGTGCTCTCTCTGTACCGCGTCACGATGCGCTGCACAGCTGTTTCTGCTTCAGAGGTGGCCTCCCCTAGTATGCACACCGTCCCTGCATGCCACAGGTGCAGATTCCTGGTCAGGCTGCAGCGACAAAATGTTTGCACAGTGCAGGTCGTGACGAGACCAGAGAAGCCAGGACAACATGGGCGTGTGTGCAGCTTTCAGGCAGCAGGCAGTCATGGGCTAGGCTGACCCACTCAGTGTTGGCGGCACCAGTCCATTGTCATGACTTTGGCTTAAGTGGTACTAGGCAACCCCTGTGGCCGCCAGAAAGCAGGCGCTTGCCTCCTGAGCCTCCACCAGTGATCTTGGCTCCAAACAGGGCTGGCTGCTTGCCAGCGGCCAGTGCAGCTGCCTGCTCTGCCCGCACCAGCGCCACCAGGCGGTCAGTGCCCTCACTGCCCAAGCCACATCTTGAGTAGCTGGCATGGCTCTGCAGGGGAGCAAGTGTGGTCTGCATCCAGATCTGGCTGATGTGAGCAGCGTGGCTCAGGCTGAGGGCACGCCTGTTCTCCCTGGCAACTTGGGGTGGCAGAATGGATCCCTGGTATTGCTATGCCGGCCGGCACACTGCTCCTGTGATGCAGGCTTTGCCTTTTCACATCCTCCAGACAACTGCAAGGTGCCAGTGCACTTGCAGGCGAGAGCTGTACCCCAGAGGTTGTTTGCACTCAGTAATCTTGTTTGACCTGTAATCATGCCCGCCAAGCGCCCAGGCTGCCTCTGTGTGCCAGGTGCTGACTTGCTTCACCTGGTACATGAGCTCCCCAAGGTTGGCAACACAGTCAGGGTCGTCCAGGGGACCCTGCAGCATCTGCTGGAACAGGCGAACGCGGAAGTTCTCATGGATGGGGTGGGCTGTGGGCAGCCGCACTGCATAGGTCACATCTGGCAGCACCTGCGGGGCAGACATTGCCACATCAGCTTTGAAGGGACGGCATCATGAGGGAGATACATTTCTGGCTTGAGGTGACTTGCTCTGGAAAGGTCTCTGGCACACATCAGAAGGCAAAGTGCACACTTCTCAAGGGGCACCGTCAGCAAGCAAGACTTCTGGCTGGGGACAGTGTGTGTTGGCCAATGCAAACAGCTGATTTCAGCTCTTGAATCATTTGAAACCCTACCTCTGTAGCCGTATCATAGTGGCTGCCATGGCTTTGCAAGAAGTGGCTGCCCAGCATGGCCTCTGGCAGCCGGCCCTCATAGAACTGGGCAAAGGCTCCCGGCAGAATGTTCGTCAGGTAACCCCCACCTGCAGGCGGTCTGCTTGATGAAACCTGTCTGGGAGTGACAACTCACAGCAGAACTTGTGGTGCCAGGCAAGGCTGGAACTGTCAGTGCGTGGTTGGCACAAGGAGGCTTGCCCAACACCAGAAGACAAGCTGGGCAGTCAGCTGCCTGCAGCGCTGGCAACTCACCCACTGGCGTCGGTGACTCAGAGATGGAGCTGAGCTGATGAGGGCGCAGTCGCTCACTGCCCAGGCGCTGCAGCCTGCGCGCCTCCTCGCTGAGCATGCGCAAGCCCATGAAGGCTCCCGTGCGCACAGAGCCATAGTCATTGCCCCCCACGCTGTGGCGGATCCCTGAATGGTGCCCACAGCAATGCTGAGGTGTGCCAGCAGTCAACTCGCTCTGGGCCCAGGCATGACATGAGGACAACCAGAGCAACTGAAACAATCGTGAGTGCAGGCAGCCTCAGTGCTCCCCACAGCCTGAGGCCACCCACGCTTAGAGTGGGCAAGAAGAATGGTCATAAAGGGCCAAAGCGGTAGCAGTAAGAGCCTTGAAATCCCTCTGAAGGAGCCCACAGAACACGCCGCCTGCCGTCTGCTCTGCTGCAGGGCCAGACGTGCACCAGTGAACATGGCAGACCGCCAGGCTGGCATTGGGCCAGGCACAATTCCAGAAGCAAGGAGGCCTGCCGACTGTCAGCTCAGGCATTTTTACTACTGTCTGGCAGGCGCTTGGATGCAGCTCCAACTGCAAGCACCACCAAAACAGCCAGCCCACCCAGGAAGCAGGTGGATCAGAGGCCTGTGCAGCCCATCTCAAGCCAGTCTCAACGCCTCAGGTGCCTAGTGCCACGCTGGCAGCTCCCCTTGTGTGGGGTGGCAGATGGCCACAGACCTCACAGTGCATCATGTGCTCCCGTTGCCGGCTTCCAACTCCAAAGGTGCAGGTCCTTGGGTTTAGCACTGGTTGGGCTCCCACAGAGCTGGACCAGCCAGCCATGCCCTCTCCGTCTCTGTAAATGCCTGAGTCCTTAAACCCTCAAGCCCTAGATAACACAGCCTGAAGTGCCCCAGATGGCCACTATTGGCTCCCCACCTTGTGCTACACATATAAAAGTTTCAGGAGCTGCTTGTGCTGTGAGGTGTGAGGGTGAGTAAGGACTGACCAGACACCTCGTGGCATGAGCTGCTGGAAGCCCATGCTACAGCCCTCACAGCACCTGAGGCACCCCTGGCAGCTTCAACCCAGGCCTCCCACAGCTTGAAGTGCCTCAGCACCATAGCTGGCGGCTCCTCCCTTGCCCACAGCCTCCACAACAGCCTCCACAGAACAGCCCCACACCCGTGCCCACCTGAGTCCAAACCCCACAGCCGCAGGTGCCCCGGGATGACGACTGGTGGCTCCACTTCTGCCGGCTGACAGGTCATGGCCATGAGCGCACCCTCCTCCCCTAGCGCGGCCGCCATCTGATCCATCACCCCACATGGAGCGCCCACCACATTGTTCTCAACCTGCAGGGTGGGGATGTGCATTCTCGTGGCGTGTCTTGCCGGTCCAGCAGCCTGCAGGAGCCATGCACCACATCCGTGGCTTTTGCAGAGGCAGACCCTGGTTGGCAGACAATGACAGCCTCATGTCTTGCCTCAGCAGCTCACAAGTCTCACAGGCTGCTGTCAAGGCCTAGCGAAGGAGCCTGGCCAGAACAAGTAATGACAGATCGCAGCCTGCAGTTCATCCCCTTGCTGGCAGCCAGCACCTTGCCACCCCCCAAATTTCGCAGAATCCAGGATGCGGCAACAGGGGTGCCACCTTTGTGCCCACCGCTTTGTCATGGCACACAGAGCATTGGCCAGCGCTTCTCGTTGCAGAGGCTGCAGACTGCAGGCCTGTAGGTCCTGGGGTTTGTGATGCTGCCAGCTCACCCTCACCTTTTGGCAGAGCAGAGCTAGGTCACGGCCACTTATGTCCAGCTGGAGGGCGGCCACCAGAGCTGTCATCACAGCCACCTCTACCTGCAGGGCAGTAGGGTGACAACGTTCAGGGCCTGCATGCAGCAGACCCGCGCATGAAGTGTTGGGTCAACATTCAACTGCAGGTACCTCGAAGTGGCAGGCAAGCACGAAGGGCACCTCTCTGTCATCCACGTACAAGCCCTGGGTGGCAATGTGGGCACTGTGGTACAGCCAGGACAGAAGACAGCAACACGGGCACAGTGCCGGGGCACCCCAAGCCTGCGCCATTGCCTGGACATGAATCTACAGGCGAGACCGGCATGGCAGCGCACAAGCACCAAGACCAGTGTCGCAAGCCCTGAGAAGGGCTTGACGGTGTGCTGCTCCTCACTGCGGCGGACGAGCTGACCCCTTTGCCCTCGGGCACAGCTGAGTCGATGAGAAGGGACATGCCCAGCTGAAAGCGCACGCCCCTCTCATGCATCAGCACCACCAGGGCGCCCGCCACATAGGCCGCCCAGCTGCAGTGCACGGGTGAGGGAAGCTAAGCTGCAGCATAATTGCAGTGCTGCTTGGTACACGACCAGTGTGCAAGATATACAGGGACCCGCCCCTGGACAAATCGGCTTTCCAGACGTTTTGTAAACGTCGATTTGTCAACAAGCTCTGCCGACCTGTGGGCAGGGTCCTGCTGGAAGTATGCCCTTGCTACTGTGTAGGAGATGGGGCTCCCATCCGGCTGCAGCAGGTCGCTGAGCTCCATGTCAAAGGTAGGGCCGCGGTTGGTGTCGTCGGCGTGGAAGGACACCACCTGGAGCGCTGGCCGCGGACCTGCAGAAAGCAGAGATGGCTCCCGTCTTGAGCACTGCATGGTGCCGATGAGATGCAGAGCAGGAGGTGTGTGCTTGACAGGGCGGCCAAGCCACAGAACCAGCTCTCGATGGCCATGGGCTTCAGTGCTTGAACAAACTGTGAGGCCGAGCCACACATGAAGCTTGCATGATTGGAACAGCGCTACAGCTGGACCCACATGACACAACAACCGTGCTTGTCAGCCCTGCCTCAGCTGTGCCTCAGACTGGGACAATGGTTGCCCACAGCAGGCTGCCGCTCAGCACAGGCTGAGCTCGTACCTTTCTGGCCCTGGCGCGCCCGGACATGGCTCCAGAGGTGCTCGCTGCCGCCTGTGTGCAGCTGGCAGGCCACGTTGCACGCCTCAGCGGTTGGCAGTTGCAGAACCAGGCTGCCTGCACAGCAATGCATTGATGCAGAGTGCATGCTACGCTGTGGCTCCGACATAAGATTGCTGGTTGATGTGAAGAATGCCTATACCAAGCAACAAAGCAGACCCTGCTGACTGGACTGGCCTGCTAGCTCGACACCTGCCACAGCAAATGTGGGGCTGCTTGCGTTTTATTCGTGCCATCTGATGCCGCCCATCTCAAGTGCTGCACAGGCCTTCACAAATTGGCTTTTTGGGGGGACCACAATGCAGTCATTCACCTGAATAGTCAGCGATGCCCCCCATCACATCCAGGCGGCCCGGTGCCCTCGTTACCATCACGTCCCTCTGCAGCTCAGGTCATGAGCAGACATTTGCAGACATTTGCAGCAGGACACGCCTGAAGGCCATGCAGTGCTGTAGCATGCAGTCATCATTGTCACCGATGTGAATTCAGCTCCATAGCTGCTGAGCATGACGATGTGCTTTCAATGCAAGTTTGCTGAGCCCATTGAGGGGTGGTGAATGCACTACAGTTCTTAGTACGGCCTGTACGCTGTGTGGGCCGCCACCAGACACACTGCCCACCTGCCACTGGAACAGACCTTGGGCCGCCTGCAACTCAGGCAGCTCTCCCGCTGCAGCCCTCGGCCCGGGGGCGCCCAAGGCAGCCAGCATTTGCAGGAACCTGATCGTGTCAGGGCAGCGCTCCAAGCTGGCTGCACCTGCAGGGCCAGCTTAGCAAAGCTTGGTCCATAATCCATGCAGTGCCAGCCAGCATCTCCACATGTGCCAAGGCGGACGCCGATCCGCCAGGGAAGTTGGACAGTGTCAACCAAGCAGCAGCTCGGACAGCCCGCAGCATCAGCCATTCTGGCAGCGCTGAGCGTGCAGCACTGCTCTGCTCTGCCATGGACCACCGCTCAACCTCCAGGCCTCCTGCAGCCACTTTCCGAGCTCAACGGGGCTTGCGCCCCAGCTGGCCCTGCCTGTAATGTTCAGCATCATCTCACATGTCTGCAAGCCTCTTTCAAGGCAGTGCTTTCCTCCGCCAAAAAGTGTCCTTACCACCAAGTAGCAGCCTCACCTTTCAGCACTTCAAAAGTGTCCAGCACTGTCTTCAGTGAGGCCTGCCTTGCTTTTGCGCTGGTGGGAGACTCCCCCTGCTTCTCCTCGGGTATCTCCAGACCCCGTGTATACCACTCTGGTACCTCCACCTGCACTGCATGCAGACGAATGTCAGGGGCAATGCTCATCTGATTTCACTGTCTCTCCACTGCAGTGTGTCATACAAGCTGCTCTGCTGCACTGTCACCATTAGCCATGTGCAGGTGGACTGCATGGTCAGATTGATTGAGATACCGTCTCCTTTGCTGGAAGACGGCCAGATCAGAGAGGAGCATGCCCTCTATCTTATGGTGGACGTGTGCACAGGCCAGCCCATGCGCAGCAGGCTGCTGCCTCGTGAACTTTGCAGGAGCCAGACAGCACCATGCACGGTGGCACCATTGAGCACACTGACCTGGCCCCTGCGGGCATTGCGCTGCATCATGTAGCCCCAGACGACAGCATCACGCAGCCGCACCGACCCTGCCTTGCTAAGTGAGCGGTCTGGCCCTGTCCCTCTGGAGGCAGAACCCTCTGTTGGGGGCATGTACCCCTTGTCCTTGGCAATCTGCAGCAGCAGCTTGGTGGCCACTGCAGCACCGTTGGTGGGCTCCCTGCAGCAGGTTGGGGGTTGCAGCTATGGCACTGGTACATTGGCAACAAACATCAGGAAAAGCCAGCTTTCAGGGTTTCAGCTGAGCGGTGGACAACCTTCTCTAGCCAGGCCATGCAAACTTGAACAGCAGGTGGCTGCCACAGCCAGCATGAGATGCCTCCTGCAGCGCAGCTGCAAACCACAATCTACAGCAATCAGCCATTGTCAGGGTCTAATCGAATGCACCCTGGCAGCTGCCCTGTCATGCCTTTCCAACAGCCAGCCTTGCCGAGGTCCTAGTACATCTAGATCACTGCTTCGACCATAATGGTTGCCTGACTGAATGGAGGTGGGGCAGCCTGCTAATCTGGGCATCAACAACACGTGGGGTTCAAGCATGCTATGCAAGTACCTGTAGTGGGGCTTCATGGTGGCAGCCTTCTCCAGGAAGGGTGCCCAATTGAGCGCCAAGAAGTCCTTGCGGTTCATTTCCAAAGCAAAGCCATGCAATTCTAGCAGCTTGCGCAGGAAAGGCTCCTGCACAGAGTTAGCAACACTTTTGCGATATCGCCCTGAGCCACTGTAAGTCATGCAGAGTGGCTATGCCTCATGAGTCACAGACAGAGTGCCGCAAGTGCATGTGGCACAGCACCTGCGGGTTGATGCAACTTTGATCACAGGGCAGAGAGATTGTGTTCCACAAGTGCATCAGGCCGCCATGAGAGCTGCTGCACCCCTGCTCCACATCTGGCTGCTTTTTCTACCAGGAGAAATGCATGCAGCAAGCAGGGAGTCACTGAACAGCCTGCAAGTGCATCCAGATCTCCTTCATGCAAGGAGTGTGGTGCATGCTCCTGCTTATGAAGTTCAAAATTTAATTCCTGGGCTTCCACAATTGTTGCTCAAGTGCCTGTGGCTGCCTCCCTTTGACTGGCCCCACGTTGGCCTCTGCCCAGCACTGGTTTCTAACACCCATTCATCTGCCTCCTGGCAGGTAGCTTCAGCCCCCTACATCCCACCCAGCAGCCATGCCTGGGGCAGCCGAAGTCTCTGGAAAGAGGTGGCCAGAGGAGGTTGCCTGCATTGCCTTCAGCTTTCCCTGACAAACACGTCTGGGCATTAACCACTCCTTAAACTCAACTCACGCAACACACTGGCCCACCTCGTTGAAGAAATCTCGCCGGATGAATACAAAAGGCTTGTTGTGCGCCAGCACCTCTGACACGGTGCCATACCCAATCTTGCCCACCACGCAGTCGCATGCATTCACCTGCAGCAGCAACCAAGCTGGGCTGCCGTGCTGCCAAGAGGTAGCGCAGCAGGCTGCCACCAGAGGCCAGTGCCTATTGCAGGCCACTGCTACCAGCAGCTGCATGCTTGTGTGCATTCCCTGGGCAGAGCACCTCTGATTTAATCCCACACCCGTTCTTGCCCACCACGTAGCTGCATGCATTCACCTGTGCAACTGGTTGACCTACTGCTGATGGCTGGCGTATCCGGCTGCCCGCATGCACCAGGCTGTACCTGCCATGCAGGACCGCGCACAAGCCATGCCTGCAGGGATCAGGAGCCTGTGCTAGCCACTGGTCATGGCTGCAACGCCAGTCAAAGTGGAGATGCATGCAGCACCTCAGCCTGTTGCCCACCGTCTCTCACCAGGTCTGGAGTGTAGGAATCTCCAGCAGCCAGCTGGAAGTTTGGGGGGAGGGGCTGCGCTGTCAGGGGCCTGCCCCCGCTGCAGATCACGCACACCCAGCCTGGCGGCAGCGTCTCCTCTGTCAGGCTCCAGTTGCCCGGCGGTTGGGCGCCAAACATGAAGAGAGCCAGCTTGGTGGCAGGATCTGGCAACTGCAGCTCCCGTCGTACCTGCAGCACAGGAGGGGCTTGCTGGCCCTTGCAGGCCACACCGTACGTGTGCCAGTGCATCGTGGCTGCCCTGGGCCAGGAGCAACCCGTCCTTGATCTGTGATTACTGTTGTGATGACATTGCCTATATCAATGATCTGTGGTTGCCATGGGACCACTGAAGTCAAAGAAATACACCTCCTCCCGACTCCTCCTCGCATGCCTGACCACCAGGGGCACGTCCACCACATCCTTGAAGGCTGGCATGGGGCTGTAGCCTGGCAGCCTCAGCACCACATCAGCCTGGGACAGGTCCTCTGCCACCTGCCACACCTGCAGGGGTCACCAGGAGATTTGACAGTCTAAGGATAATTTACAAGTCCCAGCATGGCCATGTCTCCAGGCACCTCGAGAACAACACCTCAGCCTGTGACAGGTCCTCTGCCACATGCCGCACCTGCAGGTGCTGAACACGTACACGAGTGACTTCAAGACCAGCATGTGACTGTCGCCAGGAACAGCGTCAGCCTGCAGGAAGTCGTCTGCCAGATGCCAGGTCTGCAGGAAAAATTAGTGATGGGCTCTTATCGCTGCAGGCTGGCATGGGGCTGTGGCCCAGCCTCCCAAGCACCGCATCAGCCTGGGAAGTGTCCTGCCACACCTGCTGGCCACACAGCAGGTAGTCTGAGCTTGCTCAGTGGATAGAGCACCATTCTGCAGATGCTTCCAGGCTGTGGGAGCTGCCACGCCTGCATGTCACGAAGTGATTCCATTGGGGTGCCTGCAGACGGCATCAGCACAAATGGCCAGCCTGGGAAAGACCTGCCATACCTGCGAAGCAGCTTACATGACACTGACTGAGCACATGTGCAGCCAGGCTCACCGACCCCGCCACTCTGCAGGCACAGCAGCTGTTGGGTGGACCGTCAGCAATACAGGCATCAAGTAGAGAGGTTCAGCCACCTGCTGGGCCTATGTGCACTCATGGTGCACATGTGTGTGACATGCAGCAGTACTGGGGTACACAGTGGCCCCAGAGACCAGTTCACTACAGCCCAGCAGTTTCACACAGGGACATCTGAACTTGGCCCACATCTTAACGAACGGACAGCAAGGGGAGCAGCATCCCTCCTCACAAGCACGCAGGAATTGAAGAGGCGCTTCAAGAACAGGTGAGACTATGCTGAAGTCTTGAGAAGCCAGTGCATGGGTCTCTACAGCTCACCATGTTGCGCCATTTGCTGGAAGTCCGGCTGCAGTACTCACTGAAGACAAAGTCTGCAGGGCAGCAGTTAATCAAGCAGATTTGTGAGCACTTGAATTAGGATGAGATGGTCGCCTGAGCGCCATGCACATCAGGCATTTTGGCGCCAGCGGCTGCATTCCCTTTGGGCAGGTGCGCATCATGGGCGCCACTTATACTATGTCTGGGGGGGTTAAGGCAAAGTCTGATCTGAACAGTCTGCACCTCATGCAGTGCAAGATGCTGGAGCTGACAACCACAGCGGCAGCATGGCAATGCCACCGCAGACGTAACCACATGATGGGCTGGATCCACGGTGGCAGTTCGAACTCAGCTTATTTGATCAAACCCAAAAGCAGGACATTGTCACTAGATGCAAAGCCCAGCTGCTGCTGGAATGCTGCAGCATCTAGCTCATGGTGCACATGCAGCTTGGAGTGATGTTGCAGGCAGCTGTGACAAGACCCACTTGCAGGGCTGCAAGGTGTGGTGTGGGCTCACCCCAGCTGAAGTTGCTGATGCATACACAGGGGACCCCCGCCAGCTTTGCAGCAGCACAGGCCAGGGGGACTGTGTCAGAGACCACCAGGTCGGCCCGGGTTGCCTTGAGCCAGCCTATCTGCAGGCACAGTGCACTTGCACGCTGTAGCAGTCCCAGAGGTCTGCTGCTTCGCCCATGTGGCAGCACAGGCTGCCAGCACAGGCTGGTGCAGCTGCTGCCGTCCCAAGCCGCCTGCAACTTGGATGCTGCAGTGGCAGCAGCCCATGTAAAATGCTGCTGCGGCACCCTGCATGTAATCTAGTCGCAAGTCCACGTCAGTGCATCTTATTGCGGTCTGCGCACATTGGGCCTGCAGGCTGACATTGTGCAACACTGAGGCAGCTGTAGGCCGACCTCTGTCTCCAGCATGCTCTCCCTGTTGGCCACAGCAGTCTGCCAGTACACCTCCAGGGAGGCCTTCATGTCCACACTGCAGCAGCTGACAGCAAGTGGGCAAATCTGGGTTTGAGCTGTGGCTGAGCATGCAGCAGCCCGCTGGTAGGGCACCGGCAGTAAGCGGGTCCTGGGGAGTCGGCCAGCCATGTCGCCTGCTGGGCAAGGCCCGACTGCCCAGAAGCAATACATTGCGTGCTGCAATGCATGTCGTGTATGGTTTGGTGGAGTTGGCTTGTTCTAGATTGCGAAGCCAAAGGCTGCGTGCACCAGCTTGTGGCATTGCTGAAGACTGTATGCTGATGGGCCAGGGTTGTGCTCTGTATGGCACAGCAGTCCCACCTGAAGGCATCGCTTTGCTTGCTGCCACTGTCAAGCACTGCCTTGCGGAAGGAGAAACTGCAGCACAGAGCACAGCTTGTTGGAAATTACCTCCCCTCAGCAGCAAGTGAGGGACCCAGACAAGAGCTTGTCCCCATTGGCCAATGGCAAACCTACCTTGGCGACTTGATCTCCTGCTTGAAGAATGCTGCAGGCGCACCGCTGACAGCCACAACTGAGTGGCCAGCCTGTGTCAGGTGCTTGGCGATCTCGATCTCTCTGGTGGCATGACCTGTGCGCATGACTCTATGCTTGCAGTGCCCAATCGTGATTCTGCCGGTGACGAGGCCAGGACAATGCACACTCACCCAGGCCGTGGCCTGTGATGTAAAACACAATCAGGAGGCTGTCTTCCATGTTCAAGATCCCGGACCGCGCGAGAAATGCACCATTCCCGGATCAGACAGTACTGCCAAGAGCCAACAGCACGGCCAGCGTTCTTGCATACAAGCTCTGATACATGTAGTAGTCCTCTTCTTGTTACCCGAAAAGGCGTTTTCATATCAGCAACATCCACAGGCCTCAGCAAGCCTAAAAAACATCCACAAGGACACTGTACATTACGGCCATGTTTGTGACCACTTCAAACTTGCATCTTTCAGCAAACAGACAATCAGTGGTGCTGAAGTATACAAGTGAAGCACCAGGCCTGCTGAATCAGGCTGGCAGCTACATGGCAGTCATGATACAGGGAGATGTCAACCGCAGACTCATGCATTACGTTATGAAGCTGGGAGATCATGACTGGGCGGTACAGAACGCATCACACCCTTGAAAGGTCCCTGCAAGCACTAGCAAGACAGATGTCTGCTGTGGCTCTTATAAATTGCCAATGCCAGAGTGGTGAAGCGTGCCACCCGGTGGCAGACACCATGCAAGGCACAGGCAGCTCTGTACAGCTACAGCCGACAGCAAGCCACCCGATTTGTCAGCGCACCTGCCAAAGATCTTAGTTCTGACCCAATCAAGGGAGACAAGACTCCTGCAGCAGCAGTGAGTCAGCTGCAAACATCAACAGCAAGACTGCGCAAGTCACAGCTCAGATGGCAGATGCATACGGAGCGCAGTGCACCACAGCATGTATACTTCTACACAGCTGCTGCGCTCACATGTTCCTGAAACTGATCTGGGAAAAGGTTTCGAAGCCTCGCCAGGCGAGAGCTGCAAAGAGGCATGGCTCAGCAGGTCACCTAAGCAGCAGCTTCCACAGGTAGCACAAACGCAACATCACTGCCCCAGATTTCACATTACGCTGTCAAGGCTTGATTGCGGTGATGTGGCCACAGCATGCTAGCTTGCATGTGTTGCAGCCTCAGTGAGCCACATGAAGCTTTGCTGACGCTGCTGTCCTTTGTGTCAGCAGCCGCAGCAGGCAACTTGCATGCAGATCGAACCATGCTCACCTGCTGTGAAGCCTGTGATGGGGCCTATGCTGGGAACGTCCATGACAGCCTTGTCAGTTCCGATGTAGGCCAGACTGCCCTTGTGATTGTCTGCAGAAGGACATCAAGTGCAAGGTCAGACAGGAGCAGCAACGGCTCTGACGTGCAGGGTGTCCTGAGGCAGTTCCACGCCGCAGCGACCTGATGAAAGACAAGTCCAGAGACACCGTTTGCAGCTCAGCCTAGTTCTCAGCGAAGGTTGTGCAACATGTCCTTGGACGACTCATATCCCAATCAAAGCATCCAGCGTGGCAGCGCTGTGCGCCTGGGGTCTGCACACTGCCTGAAGAGGGACCTTGTCCAAGCTCCAGGCATCTGACACAGATGTGCAAAGCCAATCAACTTCTCAGACAGCAACAAAGCATGGGTGTTTCTCATTTGGCCTTAATAGGAGTCACCAGAGGCCACAGAATCTGCAGTGCCAGCAGGTGAGAAATCACCCCAGGAATTGGGTCCAACTTCACGATCTTTGCACTGGACCCGTGTGTGCTGTGCCCACACGGGTCAGTAGCCGTCACAGAACAGGGCATATGCATAGCGTGCAGCTCACATTTGAAGGGCTGGGTCTTGGGTGGGAGCTGGCAACCTGCCGCAATGTCATTCTTGTTCAAGAGGTGGGCTAGGAACTCGCCCTGCTGCTTGGCCACCTGCGGCAATGGTGGCAGCTTTGGCAGGTCAGCGATGCAGAACATGTAGAGTGAAGGACTAGTCTGGTTGCTGGCCTGCAGCCACCTATAGGTCGCAGGTGCCAACATGAATCTCCCCTCCCCACCCTTGCCCACAGATTGCCAACTGTGAGTTGGACCATGGAGCATGGAGCACACACCCTGCTGCTTGGCAAGACCAGCAGGAAAGGCATGATGGCGCTGAAGCAAAAAGCACAGCATGCCACAGCTGGCAGCAGCCACACAGGAAGCCTTCCATGTTTGCCAATCTGGAAAGCAGCTCCCTCACACAGGCGTCCTGGCTTCACGCACTTCCCTTGCAGATCGCCCACATTGGCTGCATCCTGCTATGCAAATTGATCTGGCCCAGCAACACTAAGGTTGTACGTCTTCACAGGACACAACCACACAGGTACATGCATGCAGCCTACATAAGGGCTGCATCTGGCTGGCTTGGTCGAGACCATCACATGCAGCGCAAGCTGCGAAGTGCGCACCATGCCCCTCTGACTGTGCGCACAATGCGTGCATGCCCCTGTCAGATGAACCCAGCATCATCACATTGCTTGGCGTCATACCACTGAAGCGGACCCCTTCCTTTTGCGTCATACCACCGCACACTCCCCCTTCCTTTGGAAATAAAGGCATCCACAAACAGGTTGCGAAACCCTCGTGACAGCTTGTCCAGCTGCTTCGTGACAGGCAGCACTTCCACGCCAAGGTCAGTCTGGCCTTTTGCCAACAGTGAACTGGCGCAGCAGGACCCAGAGTCCCCTCAGAAGCCTTGCAGACAGCCTCGCCAAGAAGCAGCTCATCGCAGTGCCCACCTGCGCTGTGGCTGGCAACGCCCGCAGGCCCTTGTCGATCTGGCCCAGCAGGCCCTCGAACTGCTCCCGCGTGAGCTCGGTCTTGTCCGTCAGCTCAGAGACAGGGCTCTTGGGCTGGGCAGCAGTCTGGCCGCCCTGCAGGGTGCTCCGCACCAGGCCGCCAAAACGTCTCTGGCCGTACTTCCTGCAGGCAGGCACGTGGACAGGTGGGCAACAGAGTGGGCAGGTGCCCAGAGTCGGCAGTGTGCTCTTCATGAGGAAAAAGCTCCACGAGAGCTTCTCTGGCTGCTCCCCCAGTCTGCTGTTCTCCTTCCTGGAGCATACCTACACGCAGGTGTCCAGCACATGCGCGGAGAATCCAGTAGTTTGACAGGACAGCAGCTAAACAGCGCTCACGCGTCCAGGAAGCGGGAATGCTCCTCCAGGTGGCTGTACTCCTTGCTGGCTTCCCTCAGCAGGTTGCGCAGCTCCTCCAGCCTCAGCTTGCCGTCCTGGTTCAGGTCGGCCTTGTGGAACAGGTCATCCGCATGCTCCAGCGACTTGGGCTGCACAGCATAAGAGAGGCGTCGCGCGTGTGGGTGCAGCAAGTAGGCGCCAGTCACAGGGAAGGCCCCAAGTGCTTGCCCCAGCGATGTGGCCTGCAAACGCTGAAGCAATGTAAGGAGGCGGTAAACGTACAGCACGCCTTCCTGGTCCAGCTGGGCCTGGTCCATCCAGGGCTTGGCATCTCAGCAACAGGGCTGCCGTTCAGGCTGGGTGCTGCATGGCTTCATGCCTTGAAACAGCCTGGCAACTGCATGGCATGTGGACTCAGCCTGTTCAGGGAGCGCACCAGCAGGGTGCCACCGAAGAGCAGCTGCCAGACTTAGGCCCCAGGGGAACTGCAGCAGTGCATGAGGAAGCAGCACAGGTGGGCAGAGGCGCTGTATGGGGACGCTGTATGGGCGCTGTATCGGATAGCCCACAAGCAAGGGTGATCTCAGGTCCAGATTGTGCATTCATGCCCTCTGGGAGGTTGACCTCAGCCCCCGCTGCTGCACTTGTTGCACTTTTTCGCTGGGAGGGCCTCTCAGGTACCCTCAAGACTTAAGCAGTGAGCAGTCCACACCTGTTCAATTGTCGCGGCATCGCCAAAAGCGTAAATCGAGCCCTCGCTGCCCTTGACCCGCAGGAACTCGTCTGTGATGATGCTCCTGAAGTGGTTCTGTGCGCCCTCAGGCAGCTTCTGCTGCAGCTGCAGGCAGAGTGGGAAGATCAAATTAAGCAACAGTTGGCTGCAGCTGCTGAGCAACTGGCAAAGAAGCTGCCTGAGGCGAGGTCTGGAGACCCTCACCCCGCTCCTGTTGGAGTTGCAGGCAGAAACCAGACAAGGTGAGTTATTGACAACTTTTCAGGACCTGGCTGCACAGGAGTTGCTTTTGTGTTGAAGAAGTGAGCCTGCCCTGCAAACGCTCACCCTGCAGCAGTAGGCAGGCATGGACGCAGAGCAACTCCATGTCACAAGCACTGGAAGCTGTGTGTGCTCTTAGGCAGCATTCCCTGACCTGAAGATGTGCGGCCGACATGAGGCTAGGTGGTGGCCAGAGCTGGTAACTCATGCAGGGTCCAAAACAGGACAGCCCTCGCGGTGAGCACTTGAGCAGCCAGGATTGCTACATCCTCAAAAGCTGCTCACATGTCACCAGGATCCCAACGAGACATCTCAAGCTCTGCTGCAGGACCACTGCAGTCAGTTGACTGGCACGAGCCGGCCGATGTCCCCAAATAACCCGAATGCAAGCGCTGCCCTTCTGCATGAAGCAGTGTGCGAAGGGCTGAGGTGCTATGAGCTGACTCCTTGTCAAGGGTTGTGCATGGCCAGGCAAATTGTTTCACAGGCCACAGAATGGGGAGTGCAAATGCTTGACACCTCAGAGCTGCTCGTGCTGAGCTGCCTCCTGATGGAGGCATAACCACTTGACAACAACACCGCAGGAACGGGATGGGCTCAATCCCAGGGAACAAGGGCTTCCCTCAGGCCCCATACGCTCGCAGCCCAGCTCGCCTGCTTGATGACAGGGTGCATGGCCACCCCTGTAGCCCAGACGCAGGCCCCAAACTGAATGTCACGCTCATTCCCAGAGTTGTCCACCACGCTGACGGCGTTGCGCCGCACAGACTTGACCTTGGTGTTAAGCACCAGCTGGATGCGGTTGCGGGTGAAGATCTTGCGCGTGTACTCGCTGATGCGCCTGTCGTCTGCAGGCAGCCAGACAGGGTCTCCCCTGTCAGGTCACTCAAGTTTGAAGGCTTCTCAGCAGTAGACCCTGGAATGAGCCTGTCCCCTGCACTTCAGAATGCAGTTGGGGAGGCACAAGAGCAGACGCAGAAGACTTTGGGGACCCAGCTTGACAGAAAAGGTTGAACTTCTGCGAAGAGTGCCCAGGGTCTGTAAACCAGGTGTCCAGCATCAGCCTGATGAGACAGGCAGGTGGCAGCGTGCCAGCCACGCACACGCCATGCGCAGTCCCCAGACACCATGCAGACAGAGGCTTGCTGAGGCACTGCTGCCTGGCCTCACATGTGCTGAGTACGTGATCCTGCAACTCGATCACACTGATGACGGCCTCTTTGACCAGCTTAGGGTAGATCTTGGAGAGATCGCTCTCTACCATGTCGTACAGCTCCGCTGCAACCTCCACGCCAGTGGGGCCGCCGCCAACAATCACAAAGCTCAGCAGTTTGCGCATCTCCTGCAGCACAGGGCGGCGTCGGTCAGTTGCAATCCAATCAGGTGCAGCCAGCCGCAGCCTGCGCAACTCCTGCAGCGCATCGGTGTTGAAAGCTGAGCCACAGTGAGGGGCACAAGCACAGCAGCCAATGCGTCCGCTGGCCCGGCAAACAGCAGCTTGCGCTGAACCCTTCATGTAATGATGGCAGTCAAATGCTCAGCAGTACACCTCACACAAAGGCCATCTGCCTGAGCACTGAGAGGCCTTCAAGCAGGACAATGGCTGAGTCCCCTGCAGGCCCCTGCAGGCTTGCTGGGCTTTGGGGTGCAGCCGTCACCCTCAAGCACAGCAGCTACTGGCCAGCATCAGGGGCTTGAGCAGTGGTTTTGGCCTCTGGACAGCCTGGCACCTGCAGCCAACATCAGAGTCAGGCACTGACAGCAGCTCTCTCAGCTCCTACAGGGCATCGTCACAGTATGACACTTCAACCATCCAAGTCATGTTTGCCATAGTATAAAGTTGAGTTTGCTTGTGTTCTTGTTCCTCGAAATTTAAGCAAGAAATTGCTTGAAGCGGTTGCATCTGCTGCAGCAGCAGCTGGCTCATCTCCAGACACTGCTAGGCCAGAGCCGCGCCCAGAGGAGGCTGCTCACATACCAAAAGCAGTGCCAGGCCTGTTGGGGCGCACATGGTGGCATTGCTCGTGCGCTATGGCCCATGTAGCAAGTGGCTGCTGGCACGGCCTCATGGGCAAACAATGCACAGCAGTCCGCAGAGCAACGATGGTCCAATTCCGGTGCATCCAGCAAACTGGTGTGCCACTGACCTCGACGGAAGTTGCTGGGAGGGAGGCCCGCTCAAAGCACTCAGACACCTGCAGCATCAGCATGCAACAGCTGACTCTTCCAGGCTTGAGACAGACGAAGCAAAAGCAGCACAGAGCAGAGGAGCATACAATGTAAAATGGCGGTACTCTGGGTGCGCGATGGAAGAGCATTGGTAGCATACAAATCAGAAGGGCAGCAGAGTGCTGCTGGGCTGTGGTAAATTTAACATCAGCTGAGAGCATGCAACTCACCTGCCTCCGCAGCTTGGCGGCGTCTGTGATGCTCTTGAAGAAGAAAGTGTGCTCTGACACACCCTTGATGCCAAAAGTGTTGTTGATGGACCCGACACCTGCAGCAGGCATGCTTGACCTCAGCTGAGCTGGAAGTCACCTTTCACCCTAGCAGCTGGTATGCAAGTCCAGGCCAGCCCAGAGATGAGTTCCAGTTTGCAGGGTCAGGCGAGATATATTGTAGACACGCCTGCTTCACCTGGTGCAGCAGGTGCAGCGGCCACCAGGAGCCAGGCTGGCTGCGCCTATATCAGTCATCAGACACATCACACAGTGCCAGAACAGGATCTGTCCTGTCGCAGCAGGGGCTGGCGGAAGCTACCGAAAGCAGGAGGGTCTTCTGGCTGAGGAAGGCCTCACCAAGGTCTGGAAGGTGTCTTGGGGACCAGGAAATGACTGAAAAGCAGTGTCTCCCACCTAGCACAAGGATGTCGTATGGCACTCTGAAGCAGAGCTCATCCATGCCTG
Source organism: Asterochloris erici (assembly GCA_019693375.1). Lineage (NCBI taxonomy): Eukaryota > Viridiplantae > Chlorophyta > Trebouxiophyceae > Trebouxiales > Trebouxiaceae > Asterochloris > Asterochloris erici. The sequence continues at coordinate 210,356 of JAAMXJ010000277.1, read as the reverse complement.
TGTCCTCAGGGAAGCACGCCACCACCTCCTTCTTGATAGGGTCCACTTCAGTGCAGGCTGCCTCAAAGTATTCAGCCTGCAGCACACAGCAATGGTTGTGGGACAGAAGTCTGACGCAGCTGCAGCAAAAGGGCTGTAGTCCACTGCAGCATGCCCCAGGGAGCCATGCAGTGCACGCCGCCTCAAAACTTCACAGCCTGCAGTTTTACAGTCCTCACTGCAAGCCGCCCCACAGCATTTGACTTGTAGCACACTGTGTAAGGGGCAAGGAAGGTTTCATGCAGCAAGGTGGTCAGCGGCAGCGGCAGTCGAAGAGGCTGCTGCAGGCTTTCCAGCCTGCTGGCGGCTTGCAGCAATGGAGGGCGACAGCAGCGTTTGCGCCTCAGTGCAGGCCAACTCAAGGGCTCAGCGTGCACATGCCCATTGGGGGTGAGTAAGAGCTGATGCACCGCTGCAGAGTGATGCCAGCATGGGTGCCATGCGGCATGAGAAGTGACCTGTGGCCTACCAGGCAGAAGCACGCGGTGCCTGCACAGGGGAGAAGGCTGCCCGAAAGCTCAGCTCGCAGCACAGCAGTTGCAGCAGCAGGCCCTGTGCGGCTGACGAGGCAGAATCACAGCCCCAACATGGCCATCAGCAAGGCGTGTCTTGCAAAACAAGGCATTAGGGTGCAGGGTTTGTGCCCAAAGAGGGCTACATGGCATGCTGCCCCTTGGATCACTGTCCCAATCAAGTGCATGATGTATATACATATGTGTGTGTTGATGTGCAAAGTGTAAGTTTCTGAAACATGAGCCAAGCGACTGGGTCACTGCCCACCTTGCCAGTGATGATGCGCCTGACAGGCTCCACGATGGAGCGATCTTCCACAGTCCCAGTGGCCACAGCTGGCAGCAGCGGCGTGTCTGCAGAAATCATGGCATGATGGTTGCTCCCAGCTGGAAGTATCAAGACAATGGCGCGATTTGGAGGTGCATGCTCTTGGGCAGTCCAACATCAGCACACCACGATGGCGGGCAAGAAGCTTGCAGCAAGACATGCACATTTCTGGACTAATCAGCCATTAGCAGCACTTGCCGCCTCACAGGGTCGGTTTTGCACTCACAGAGGAAGAAGTTGCGGGGTGAGACCAGAGTGACGTCGTAGCGTTTGCTGCAGGGCAGGGACTGGAGGGCTCAGCTGCTTGCTGCACAGGGTGAACATGCTGCGCACCAGCCATGACTGACCGTCCTGCTGCACAGGCTACTCACTCAGCAGGGTAGACAGGATCCAACTGCTCAGCATCTCCGGCTCTGCCCAAGCAGAGCACAGCAGCCCTCAATGCACCACCGCCCCTGACTGGCTCCAGGGCAGCAGCCCCGATGCCAACCTGACGAGCAGGAGCTGTCAGATACTGGGCATCAAGTCCAGCCCCGGTAATTTCGCAACCCGTCATGCGCTGCTGGTGGTTTTGGGTGCTCAGCCCAGGCTGCTCACCTCTCCTTCTTGCTGAGCGCCTTGACGAAGCTGCAGGCTCCCCAGCCAGACCCCAGCACGACAACCCTCTGCTTCCCAGTGCCTGTCGTCTTATGGCTGTCCCGCACAACAGGCACCCCAGCTGGCTTGCCGTTCCCATTTGCAGTGCCCTGCAAAAGGGTATGTGTAAGCCAAGCCCTGCGATTCCTGTCTGGCAGGCTGCCATTGGAGGAGGACGCCTGCCCAGGGGAGAGACATCTCAGCACGCGCGGTAGATGCACAGCCTGTGCATGGTGTACCGCACTGCGTACAACAAAGCCAGGTCATGCATGCTAGGGCAAAACCATCACCTCTGATTGGGGTGCAGGGGGCTTCTCTGTGCTGATTGTTGCCCTTATCTGAGGCCTTGCAGCCCTGTGCTGCTGCCTTCTGTATCTGGTGGCAGGGAGAGACTGATACCGCCCTGCCAGAGACCTGGTTTGAGTGGGCATGAGGCCCTTTGATGAGCCATGTGATGCCTGCATGCCTGGCTGCCTCATTGCTGGTGGTCTAGCCAATCAGATGTGGCCAGGTCAGAGCAGATGGTCTGCTGATAGGACCGATTGCACGGCAAGCAATCGATCCGGCCAATCGGAGCAGGCTTCGGGTCTGCCGTTGCCCTGAGATGTTATGTTCGCAGCGTAAGCGGTGGGTAAACGGTGGCGGGTCTTTGCTGAACACGCTCTGTTGGAGCCATCGGGAGATCTGCTCTCCAGCTCGACTCGAGTAGGCACTCTGCTTGGCTTCTGGCCATACGCTGTTCCTGCAGAAGTGGAGTAAGGGAGCGCTGACAGAGAGAGAGATGGCCTCTGAAGAATTGCCCGCCCTGGAAAGGGACACATTGTTCAGAAAACTCAGGGCCAAACCTGAGAACAAGGTGTGCTGGTTTCAACAAATTTTCCAGCTCATGCAGACGCTGTTGCCGTCAGCAGTCTCCTGCAGGTGGCCTCAGGGTTTCCCCTGTAGCAGATCATTTAGCGGCAGCGCCAACTCAGTGTTGAGCCAGCTGTCAACCTGGCAGCCAGTGTTCCGTCTGCTCTGCTGCCATCTGAAGGTGCAATACGGCTGGTGACTGACTGTGAGAGCTGGCTCTGTATACTCTGTGCCTGGCCTGCAGGTCTGCTTTGACTGCCCAGCCAGGAACCCCACCTGGTCCTCTGTGCCCTATGGCGTGTTCATCTGCCTGGCCTGTGCCGGCGTGCACAGGAGCCTTGGGGTGCATCTTAGCTTTGTGAGGTAGGCTGAACTCACCTTGAGTCCATTGGAGCAGTGTGAAAATTGCTCCCGCCCCCGGTGTCTCTTTGTGCACTGATGCTCTTCGCTTTGCTGCTTCACCAGAGCAGGCACGCTTCATGCTCATGGAGGGCAGCCTGGCAGTTGACAGCGTGTCTGCTGTAAGTAATGGGCAGATGTGCTGTGAGCCGGCAGGCAGCAAATAGGCTGCCAGCGCCGCAGTTTTTGTGGCGGCCTGAGGGATAGCGGCTGGGATGTACCAAGCAAGCTGTGTTGCATTCAAGTCAGAGCTTGAGAATGATGAAGAAGGGCTGCAACCCGTTGGAGCGCATTAAATCAGCCTGTCCAATGGAGGCAGAGTACTGGGGACATCTCAGCCTGACAGCTGACCTGTCAACCCTGCAGGTCCACCACACTGGACTCTTGGACGCAAGAGCAGATGAAGGTAACTGTTCACTGAAGGCAGCGTGCCACAGCCACTGCGGCACATGGCAGGAGCCCGTTGTGGGGCCGCTGTGCTCTGCAGTTTCCACACAATGCGCGTGCCGCCATCCTGCTCTTTGCAACAATAAGCAGCCAGGGACCTTGCAGGCCTGACATGAGATGCATGGCGGTGCTGTGCTGCAGCCTGAATGGTGGCCAGCAGCTCCTGAAGAGTCGTGCCTGACACGTACTCAGTTCTCATGTAGCTGATGCCGTGCCCCCACCTGCAGATCTCTGCTGTTGGCGGGAACCAACGGGCGCGCACTTTCTTCAAGCAGCATGGCTGGTCCGAGCTGGGGTCCGACAAGATAGAGCAGAAGGTGTGTGCCATATCTGGGGCCGGGCCAGCACAGTGTCATTGCGGCTGCTGTCCTGGCCAGCAGCATGGTGGCAGGTGACCTGATTGTCTCCCCGGTGTCCTGTCTGTTGCGCGCTGTACTGTGCACCGCCTGCGCGGCGCACCCGTGAAAGCAGCAGCAACACCTGCAGGTGGCTACCTGCTGACCTGAATCGTTTCCAAGTCGACACATTTGTCGTGCAGTACACCTCCCGCGCAGCGCAGCTGTACAAGCAGCAGCTGGAGAAGGACGTGTCTCGATTTGACACAGCAGAGTATCTGGGACAGGCAAAAGCGGTTGAGGGCTCCAACAACCGCCCTGCCCCCGTGGCAGCAGCCGCCCTTGAGGTCAGTGCATGTTGTGGAGACCATGCTGGCCAGCAGGGTGACCACAAAATTGTCAGCCCAGCTCGCTGATGTGCTCCCTCCACCTGTAGAACTGCAAAGGACACAAGGTCCGTATCAGAGTCTTCAGGTCCTTCCCTTGGTGTCCTCGGCCTGGTCACGTTTCTGGTGCATCAGGCTGCCTTGCTGCTGGAGGCAGCAGCTCATGGGAGAGCAGCAGACACTTTCACATGTGCTGTGCTGTCAGAGCTGGAGGTTGCTTGCTACTGCACTGTAAGCTTTAGCAGAAGCTCTGTTGTTCCTGAAGCACAAGCTTTGCTGCCATGAGCACAGCAGAGAGGGCAGCATCGTGCTGGTGCTCATCCTACAGTCAGAGAAGTGTGCAAACATTGCTATCAGTGTTGCATGCAAGAGCACAGCACACCATGTCTGTGAGAAGTCCTGCGTTCTCTTGTGTCACCTATCTGGCTACACTTAAGAGCCCACACACTTGCCTGCAGGTCCCGATGATGTGCCAAATACAGTGTACACCTGTCTGCAGGTGTCAAGTTGTGCCAGCATAGTCGTTTGCCTGGATGCAGCACACACCTCTGCCCACTTCAGGTTGCCAAAAGGGTACGCACGTTCTCCTGCAGGCGCCCCCTGATGCCAGCAGCATGGCCAGCGCCAGCAGCATGCAGGCTGAGAATGGGTCGCTGAGTGGGCCGACCGCATTGGCAGAGGTGCTCAGCGAGGCAGCGCCACCCAGCAGCGTTGCCAGCGTGTCGTCTGCCCAGGGTAGGAGCATGCTGCAGATATAGGGGCTGGCTGGGGTTTCACGACGTCACTCACCACTCTGTTGCTGGGTGAAGGGCACAGCCCTTGATACAAATGAGCCAAGCATTCTGCGCCGGACAACAGTGCTCAGTGAGGGGGCGGCAGCCAGAGCAGGCACTTGGGGTGGTGGTAGGCTCAGCACGCCAGTGGGCATGTGTGTGTGTGGTGGAAGCAGCGGTGGTCCCCCTGCACAAAGGCTGAGTGTGCAGGCAAGCCAGTAGGTGCCCCCAGACCTCTGCAACACTCAGCTGCCTCGCCCACCAGAACACTGACCAGTCCACAGCTTGTCAGCTCCCCCCACCGGCCGCCAATCAAGCCACCCATGGAGGCCTTCCTCTTGTCTCTGCAGTCCAATGGGGGCAAGCCCTTCTGCAAGGCAGCAGAATGCATCGCCTCAGTTCCATTCAGAGTAGCCATGGGGTCAGCAGTGAGCCTGGTCTCCACCTGCAGGGGTGAGACCAGTTTCCAAGCCGCCTGCCAAGCCGCGACTGGTGTCTGGGCGCCGTCCTGTGCACAAAGCGGGCGGCCTGGGCATCAAGAAGGTGGCCCGGCCAGTGGACGAGAGCCTGTTTGACCAGGCTCCAGAGGAGGCGCCTGCCCCAACACCTGTTGGCATGGTGAGCTGCACGTCCGTTTTGGCTCATCAACGAGCCTCTATTCAAGTGCCTGCGCCCACCTGATGGCCTGCATCGGTACCTGCCTGTGTAATTAGCATCTGTTGGCACAGCCAATAAGAGGGTGGTTTACTCTTTTGTTGCCCAGGCTGCAAAGAAGTACTTTGCCAACCAGAGACATTTTTGCCCTTTATCGAAACGTCTCTGATCAATCGCTGGCACCACTGACGCAGGCTGACCCCGCCCGCATCTTTGCAACAACAGCGAGCCCGATGCATGGGTGCCTTGCCAGCTTCTGTTCTCGATAGAAGACAAGATGCTGTTCTACCTCCTCTTGCATGTTGCACCATCCCAGCCTTCCAGTCAGAGGAGCAGGATGCCCCCTGCAGCCCGCGTCACAGGGAGCAGCCGCCTTGTCTATGGTGCACTGTGCACTGCATCTCACAGCAGAGGGTTTCAGTGGTCTTCCTCTGCTCTGCACCTGCAGCCAGAGGAGAAAGATGCCCCTGCAGCCAGCACCACAGGCAGCAGCCGTTTTGCCTACAACATGCTGGCTGAGGAGGATGAGGCAGTGAAGGCGCCTGGGGTGGCCCGGGGCAAGGACGGGCACATTGCTCTGGGGTCCAGCGACTTCTTCAGCGACCCCCTAGGGGGTGGGAGCAGCAAGGCTGAGGGCAGCACAGGTGGCAGAAGGTGGGCCGCTGCATTGAGCCTACTGGTGCTGTTCTGCAATTTGCTCGCTTGATGAGGCGCAGGGATGGCAGCAGTAGTGGCAGCCTGCCTTTATCACCTCTATCATCCCCAGACAGACGATCATATAGCCCTGGGTTCCAGCAACCTCTTTTCAGTCAAGAGATATGGAAGCAATGGAGTCTTGAGTGCAGTTGATGCAGGCGAGATTAGGGTTTGCTGGAGGGTGTTGTGAGCGCGATGGGGCGGGACAAAATGGCAGTTGCAGGGTGGTGTGCTCATTGTTGCTCAACACATTGCCCTGGGGTCCAGCACTGTCTCAGCCACCGTCAAAGAGGCGTGCCAGCGCCCAGCAGACAGTTGATGCTGGCCAGCGCATGAAGAAAGCTGGTTGCTCTGGTGTCTTCTGGTATGCAGAGGATTACAGCATGAAGGGGTAGCGGCTGCAGAGGCAGTCACGGCCCAGCACATAGGCGAGCTGAGCAAGGCCAGGCAAGCTCACATGCAGTTCTTTTTATGGCCTGCTGTTTGGGCGATGTGCACAGGGGCAGCATTAAGGGCAAGGAGGCTTGGCATGCAAGCTTTCAAGTCTTGCTGGCATCATGCTGCGGGGGGCCAGCATGCAGGGCAAGGCAGATGCAGAGGCAGCTGCAGGCCAGCAGGCACCGTTCTGAGGCAGGCAGTGCCAGGCATCTCCACAGCGCAGGTGTGCAAGCTTGTATGCTGAATCGCAGCCAACTTGAAGGGCAGCTGGCTGTCCAATTCATTGCAGCTCCATGTGCGTTCATAGTTGCCCCTGCTGCAGAGGGGCCAGCATGAAGGGCAAGGCAGCTGCAGAGGCAGCCGCAGCTCAGCAGGCTGCTGAGGCAGACGAGGCTCGCAGGCGCTTTGGCAATGCCAAGAGCATCTCTTCTTCCATGTTCAATGAGGAAGGCGGCGCCGGGAACAATGACTATGAGCGCAATGCGCGGCTTTCAAAGTTCCAGGTGGGGCACGTCTGATTCAGCGGCATACAAGTCAGCCAATTGACCAGGGCATTCAAGGTGTTCATGAGCAGCTAGTGGCCTCCACAGCTACATGTGGGTGCTTACTCATGTGAGGGACGGTCACAACACTAGGTCAAGCACGGCACGCAACTCCTAGAAGGGTGAAGTGAGGTCACTGCGGATCGGTAGCTGCATGAAGACTCCTGGCTGGTGGTTTCAGAGCTGCAGCTGGTTGGGGGTGCTGAGTCCCTGGAGTCATGTGTCCTGGGCTCACCGGTGCTCCTGTGCGGGAGTGTCTGAGCAAGGGGTTTAGCACTTAAGAGCGCAGCTTGAAATTCTTCCAAGCTCCCAGGAGGAGCTGTGCTGCCAAACCAATGCTGCGCTGCTGATGTTGGCAGGCTCCCTGTCCATCAGCAATGCTGAGTGCTGAGTCCCTGCTGCTATTGAGGGCCTGAAGTGCTTTGCAGGGGGCCACCTCCATTTCGTCAGCAGACTACTATGACAGGGACGAGTCTGGCCCCAGCTCCTCGCGACCAGGCGACTTGGATGCGTCTGATCTTGTCAACAAATTGTCCCTACAGGTCAGGCAGTGCTGTCAAGCTGGAGAGGGCAGCCTTGCCCTGATGTGAATCATTGCAGCCTCGCAGAGCATCTTTGTCCAGCTGAGAAATGCTCAAGTCAGCCCTGCAATGATTTGGACCTGGGCGTGCACTCCTGCCCTGCTTGAAGCTTGGGGCAGGAGGCTTATGTATCTTCACACAAGCAAGCCTTGAAGGCTCAAGCTGCAGACCTGCAGTTTGCTGTGTTCTTACGAAGCTGGGCAAAGAGTAGCATGAACAGCTGGCCTGAGAGATGTCTGGTGGTCTCTGACCGTTTGACCCCTGTGCACTGCAGGCCAGGCAGGACGTGCAGCAGCTGAAGCAGTATGCTTCCGGCGCCAGCAAGAAGCTGACCAACATGGCTCAAAACTTCATGAAAGATTTGCAGGGTGGCTATTGAGTGTGCTGTCCCTGAGTCCTGGTCTGCCTTGATGTCTCCTGTTGAACTGCTAGTTTCAAACAGCATCGCATGCAGGTGTAATGTCAAGCATGACCAGCTGCAGAGCAATGCAGTTCTGCCAAGTGATACTCGGCAGACACTGTGGTAGACTAAACAGTTGAGCAATTGCAGTGGCTAATGGTCCTCAACAAGTGCTGCAATGAACTCGCTCACACTGACTGTGGGCTCATACTTTGCGCCCTTGAAGAACAAGGCACGCAAGGACTCTGCAATGGACACAAGGCTGGACTCCCTGATACGATCCACAATGTATGAATCAAAGTCAACTGCTCTAGACATGCAACTCCATTTGGTGTGCATGGCGAATCTTTCTGTGGGTTTGATGTGGGGCAATTCCTTCCAGATGAGGTGCCCCCCCTGTGGCCACAGACAGGAAGCAGTACATGAGGCTCTCCAGGTCTGATGATGTTGTCTGCGCTTTACCCTCAACCACCTCTAGGGCCATGAACGCTGGTGTTCCTGTGCCGATCTGCACTGGCACCTGCAGACGATGTCAGAATGTGGATCAAGATGCCCATGTGTGCTGCACAAGGCAGAGCAACACCAAAAGCATGTAGCTTAGACAGCTGCCCACACATGACAGGCAAGGCGTGAGCATGTGGCCCATGGCAACAGCTTCTCAGGCACTCAATTTGAGTGCTGGTCTTCAACACACCTCTGGGCCTTCCGGACGACGCATAGTGGCGAGGTCAATAATGGTGGCATGTGTCTTGCCATCCTCAGCAAGGGTAACTGCAATGTTGTAGGGCGAGATATCGCCATGCAGATAGCCCTTGCCGTGCAGTTCCTTCAGTCCAGTTGCTGCCTGCACAAGCACGTGTCGACATGGACTGCAGAGAGAGTCTCATCATTGAACAGTGCCAGGTATGCAGACCAGCCTCTGACCTGTAACAGGGTGTCTTATGTCGCGCAGAAAGCAGCTCACCACATCAGAGGACCTGGCCCGCTGATACCACTGCAATGCCATAGCAGCTTGGAGGGACTTGCCTGCCTTGTTGCAGCCACAATGCTAGTGTGGTCCCTCAGGCTGGCAAAGGGGCTTCCATAGTCTGGCATTGCCAGCCACAGCCGACCATCTGAAAGGCCTGTTCCCAGAATGGCTGGCATGTGAGGGATGGGTGGGGCAAACTCTCCCAGGGTGCTGAAGGCGGTAATCTGCAGAGGCACAGGTGACACGGGTCAAGTCGTGCCATATGGTCATGGAGGCTCAAGATGAATGTAAGATCTGGAGTTGATGTTGGCACTCAGCCCAGCTGAGCAGCAAGCTGGACGTGTATGGTGTGAGGCTGCACCAGTAACAAATGGCCATAGTGCACTGACCTCGTCGCTGATCCTGTTGCTGCTCTTGAGCACAACCGATGAGCCTGCTAAGCCATCAACAGTGCCACGCCAGACGTCTGCAGCGGAAGTAGTTGAGCTGCAGTTCCTGTGCTTGACATTCCAGGTCACATGTTCCAGGAAGGTGACCAGAAAAGTTGAGGCCGAGTCCGACGCACCCAGCTCCACAGGGTCAGGCGATCTGGAGGGCACATAGCCCAGGCGCTGCTTGTCGCTGCAATACAGGCGAGCCAGGGCTTGCAGCCCCTCAGATTGAGGATCTGCTGCCAAGGCCAAAGGCCCTGTGCGTCTCCTGCGGTTGCCCTGCACAGGAAATGGACTACAGTCACGGGTGCAAAGAAAAGGGATCTTGACAATGATAAAGGTAAGCACAGGGGCGCCTTGTTGCACCAGCCACTCTGTGCAAACAGCCATTAAGCAAGCTCACCACAAAAATCTCAAGCTTGCCTGAACGTGCCAGATGTCCACAAAGTCTGCACCAACGAGCCCTGCCCACCATGACCCTCGAGAGTACTGGTGAGGCTGGAGCTGGGTGATCCGCTGAAGTATCTGGAACGCTCCATGCTGCTGCGCTGTCTTGCTGCCCAGGTGGGGCTTGGCCTCAAGGAGGGAGACCACGTTTGCAGCTGCCTGATAGCGATCGCACAACAGCACATCTGGCTTGGCAGAGATGGCCCTGCTGCCGACCGTCAGCCCATTATTGTGCGTGTCCCATAGCACAACAGGCTCGCGGTCCCCGGGCTGCAGCTTGAGCAGCTCTGAATGGCTTTCTCTCATGCTTTCTAGCACCTTCATGAGGAGCTTCTGGACAAGGGCCTCTGCGTCACCCTTGGCAGGCAGCTTCTGCAGCCACGCTCCAAGAGCAGCTGAAGCCCTGCTCACCGGGTGGCATCTGCTGCTGGGTCCAGCTCGCCCAGGAGGGAAGAACCAACCAAATTTGTGCTGTCCAGGAGGGCTTCTCCCTGCTTGCTCTCCGACTGTGTCGTCTGCTGGGCCACTGCTGCTTGCTCTGCATTTGCAGAGACCAGCAAAGCAAGAAGTAGAGGCTTGTGAAGAGCAGTGAAACCTGCTCATCAGGAGCTCAGGTCGTGCCAACATCAGCCAATCTCCCAACAGCCTCAGCTTGCAATGGTGATGCAGGCATACTACACCAGGCCAGCTTCTGTGAGGCAATTTGCGGGACCTCCATGCAGGCGACAGCATGCAGCTCAGTTGCACAGTCCAGGTGTTATGGACAAACAGTTCAAAATTCCACCTGTGTGCCTAGGCTTCAGGGCCTCCACCAGCCCTGGTGACCGGCCATGGACAGTGCCTCCTGTGCGGCGCAGACTAGCAACCGCATATCAGCCGCGTACAATGACTTTGATCTGCAGCTCTACTTGTGTTCCACTTGTGTCGCTAGGCGAGGAAGCCACCTAATGGGCCTGGGTTGATGACATGGCCACCTCAGGCAGTGCCCCACCTAAGCAGGGCTGCCTGCTCGCATGCATCACCCAAAACGACTTCTGCAGCCTTGCTGACCTTTCTCACCTTCAGCTGTTGCCTGGCCCTGCATATGCGATGGTATTGTAGTGCAGGTCTGCTGTCCTGGGCTGTGCAAACCACACCTGCAGCCTAGCTGCTGCAACAGACAGCTCCACCATCAGCATTAGGCTCGCCCTTCAGGCCATCAACAGGCCCAAATGGGATTGCCCATGCACAGGTCCACCCACGAGGCACCTTGGATGCAGGACAGGCGCCCTTACAGCCCTGCCGAGCTGAAATGCCCTGCAGATCCCACCCTCAACGTTTTTGCTGTGGCCACAGCGCACCAAAGAAGTCATCAATCTCACCAACAGGCACAGGTTCTGAAGCACTCACACAGCCTGGCAGCAGGAGCCACAGGAGCGCCTCCCCTGAGGCTGTCTACACCAGCTGCAAATCCTTACCTCCAAGATGCTTTCAGCCTTGGACTGAGCGGCAGAGTGCACACTGCACTCAGCGCATCAGGGACATTGCCACAAACTAACTATGTTTTTGGATCAGGTGCAGGCAAGTGTCCCTCCCATAGGAAGATCACCACATGATCTGCATTGTCAACTTGCCCCACAGGACAGAGGCAAGGGTATACAAGCACCTGTGCGAGGCTTCTTGCTGGGGCCCGCTCTGGGGCCCTCGTCACTTTCGGCATCACGAGGCCGTTTGCCTGCACAGCAAAAACATCAGCATAGTGATGACTTGGTGATGCCAAAGTCAGCTGTTGCAAGCCACTTGGACACAGTTTGAGGACACTAACAGACCATCGAGTGACTGCAGATCTCCCCTGTGGCCTAAAGTCCCAAACAATCACGAGCCTGGCAGGAGTGGTGCAAAGTGTCTTGCTTAAGGCATGCTTTAAGCAGTAATAGACCAGCCCCTTAGCCCACCCATCACCTCCAGATGTTGCCAGACCCAAAGGCTTCAATGCCACACAAATCATGGCCGCTGCTGCAAAGCAGCCCAGCAGGTACACAAGAGCACAGGCACAGCTCACCTGTGCGATCAAGCTCAAGAGCATCTACATGGCAGTACCTGCACTGCGAGCAACCAGACTGCGCAGGCGCACCACAGCATGAGCAGACCTCACCAATGGCTTAAGGCTTCCATGAAGCCCTGCTGACCATTTCAAGAGTATGCATGCTGATGGGACGTCCAGCCTGAGGCAAGTGGCGTTTGACAACACAGCACAGACCCATGATGCTGGACCTCACCTGATGTCTGCCTGTCGATCTGCATGAGCAGGACTTGTCTGTCTCTCTGCAGGATTTCTCTCTCTTTATGGAGCAGCGCCACCCGAGCCTCATTGCAGTCTGCGCCTTTGTCCCACTCTTTGGCTGCCAGCCTATTGTACTTGTCCAGCTGCTCCTGGAGCTCACTCAACGTAGACGAAGAAGACCCTGCCATGTTGACAGGGGCTGCAGGTGACAAAGACAGAGGATTGGTCTGGCTCACATCAGCTAACAGCGATGTGAAACGGCACACTTGAGCAGACAGGCAACATGTGAGACAGCTGTCCTTCATGGTTGATTTGACAAACAACACTGTGTTAAACCGCCATTGACGTGTTAGGTCGGGAAGCGCCCCTCTAGTCGCCGTTTTAAGATCCCAAGTCACTTGACTCAACATGCCACAACTCATGGTATCCTATGGCAAAACGCCCTGCATTGTGTTCTGCTCTGGCGTACAGTCTGTGACTTGAGGCATGGCCGCATGACTTGAGTTCTGGGCTCTGGACCTGATGCAAGATTAGCTCGGGAGGCCAGGACCAGCTTGGGCTAGGCTCCTTGGCTAATGGATTCGACTGCAGGGCCTCGACCAGCTTAGCTTACTTGGCTCATACCCTGCTGCATGCTTCATTGAGGCCGTGACTGACTGGTTTGCAGGGCTGGAGGTGACAACTGTTGCTACTTAGAGCTAAGCTGCTTCTACTTAGAGCTTAGCAATCACCCCTTCAGGCAGAGCTAGAGGACACAGTCCATCTTCATAACTCATAAGACCACGTATAATCCTCCCTGTCCCTTGCGATTCAGGAGGGGCACGCAAACCCAACACACAGAGCCATGTCTGCCCCCAGACAACCCTGGTGTGGGTGTGCGCCTGAACTTCACTGACAGGACTGAGAAGTGCTAGCACTAGCTAGTGCTGGCTCAGTACTTAAGTACTGAGCCAGCACAAGACGCTTTTTGCAGCTCCGCAGAGGGGGGTGTACAGGCTGCCGTGTCTGCAGACGGAGCACCCAAGTGCCTCACGCCAGAAGCAGCTGAGCAGGAGTTGCTTGCGCGCTCAGCGCCCATGTCCCTGCTGCCAGCGCCGGCTCTGGAGGCGCCAGCTGCCACCTCACGGCTGCAGGACATGCTTGACCTGCCGCTGCCATATGTTCTGCACACTACTGGCCACAATGTGCCCTCTCAGGAGCTGTCTCGGCCCAGAGAGGCCTTCAGGGCAGCGCAATCATCAGGGTCCAAGGCTGCAGGCGCTGAGCAGTTTGGGGCAGAGCAGCAGCAGGGAGAGCTGCCTGTCAGCAGTCAGCAGCCTGGTGTGCAGAAGCCCAGGCCGAAGCCAAGGGCCAGGCGGCCAGAGGCATGCACCAGCCCACCCAGCAGCTGTATGCCTGCTGCTGCGCCAGGAGGCGAGCTTTCTCCTGAGCATGAATGCGTGGTCTGCCTGGATGCCCAGCGCTGCGTCATGGTGGCACCCTGTGGCCACACACCCTATTGCGTCGAGTGCGCAGAGCAGCTCTGCGGACCTGATGGCATTCATGCGCTAACCAGGGGACATGTCTGCCCGCTCTGCCAGGCAAAGGTGTATGCAACTGTCTCCAAGACATTCTACTGATTGCTGAACAGCTGATCAACTGGCGACATGCCACCAGCAAAGGTAGCAAATTGACCAGAAGCAGGGAACATTTCAATCTGGTGCCTTGATGCAAGCTGGCAGCAGACAGGGTGTTTTATGGTAGCACATGGCTGGGCAAGGCACCATGTGCTCAGGTGTTGTTAGTTGCCTTACAGTGCTGGATGGATCTCTCAAGCATTCTCTTCACACATTCACGAGGCAATCGCTCTGTTTCGACCAACACAACCATGTCAAGAATGTGTAGAACAACAACTTAGAAAGGGACTTAAGGTCTTGCAAGATGCCTGCAACCCTAAGGAGCTGCCGCATCAAGATATAATGCCAAAAAAAAATTGTCGCTCAGCTTGCTGTTTGTGCTCGTCAAGCCTTGCCAGAACCACCAAGCCTCAGGGCCTGCAGGCACGACAGACAGATTAGGTTTGACGGTTACGATGTTGCAGAGACACACAGCCACATTGTGCTCTGAACACAGCTTACACCCACAGTCAAGCAGCTGTGCACTCCATCATGTCTGTGCAATCCTACCTGGAGGATTCGGTCCTTGCCAGGTGCTGGGTGAGGGCCAGAGTACTGGCCTAGCTGTGCCTGCCCATTGGCAGTTGCTAGCTTCACCAGAATGTCCTGAGCTGCACCCTTGTTCTCAGGTTTGCCTTTCCAGGTCTGCAGGCGCCAAAAGGTCACTACCTCAGCCATGAGTGGCTCCAGCGCCCCTCCACTTTGTGATCATTTCAGGGTGCTGGAAGTCCACTCAAAGCCATGCAGGGCAGACACAAAGCATTAATCCCTGCAGGCCACTGTGTGCCCCTTGCAGCCAGGCAACTCCTGGCCGCACTGACAAGCTCAGTTCGACCACCTTCAGGGTCGTATCTTGGAGGGCCCTGCCGTATGAGAACGTGAGCGACCACGGCGCATCTGGGCAGGCATCCTGCAGGGTCAAGCCATCCGTGAGGAGTTAACTTCGTCAAAGTGCGAGCAGGTTGGCATGTGCAGGGCAGTCGCACATGTGGGCGAGGTACCCACGGGCAAGATGCAGGATATGCTGCACTCTTGCATGCATCTGTGCAGGCATTTGGACCACACTGCAGCTACAGCATCACACTGGAGGAATCTTGTGGGGCCTGGCAGCACAAGTGATGGTTCACACCGACAGCCTGTCCCCCAGACTGACCTGCAACACCTGCGGGCTGGGCGCAGAAGTACACCCCAGCCCCAACAGCACCAACATGCAGTGAGGGGAGCTTGATCGTGCCAAAATCATCTCAAGAGCAGCCGTGCAAGTGTTGCTTGTGGTGAACCCCTTCACAACTTTTTGCTAATGCGTTGCATGGGCAAATTTTGGCACCTTTTTATCACCTCCTAGCCCAACAGATTCACAGCTCTGGACCTTCACAACTCAACAAACTCTTGGGATCGCCTCAGCAGCAAAGCAGCCTCTCGCCACCCGATTTCCAGTGTCAGATGGCGCAAACATCTCACAATGCTTTACACCAGCCCCTAGCAAACTGCTGCCAGAATCCACGCCCACACTGACCTGTAGGGCCTGCAGGTTGAGGGTGCTCTCCTCAGCGCTCATGCCGCCAGAAAGGAAGTGGATACCTGGGACTGCGCCAGGGATGGTGCGCAGCATCGTTCTGACTGTGTACTTTGCGACGTCCTCAGGGGAGGCAGAGGGAGCGTCCAGGCCTGTGTGCAGGCAGAGCAGTCTGACTACTGAGGCTCTGACGTTGCAGGCAGACTCTCAGGCAACAAGACTGCTGCCCATGATGGCCATGCCTCCCTGAGGAGGCAGAAAGGGTCTACAGCCCTGCAGGCAGTTGCATGAGAGATGTCTGAGCTGTCCAGCACTCCTGCACCTGGGCAGAAGTGCGTCCACAACTTTGGTGCAGGCACCATGGGTATCGTGGCCGGCAGGTGATTGACGGAGGCTCATGTTGATGGAACTCTGGTCAGCGGGGTGCTGGCTTGCAACTTGACTTTGGCAGACATGTCGTGTCCCTCTCTCATGCCTGCAGCAGCAGACCACCTGGAAGGCAGACTGTTGGGCTTCAGCATAATGTCAGGCGCTTCAGCATGGACTGGCAGCCAGTCGCTTGTGAGGCACCTTTCTGCGCACGCCCTTCGATACATCGCCTGCCAGGGCTGCTTTCGGCAGGAGCAGGGCAACAAGCAGGTGCACGGCACTTGCTGCAGTCACAGGGTCAGCTGCCCACCTGGGAGGCACATGTTGGGCTTCAGCAGGATGCCTGAGAGGTCCACGTTGTACTCGTTCAGCAGCCTCATCACGTGGCTGTATGTGCGCTCAGACCTGCATGCAGACGAGTGTGCTGGGCATGAGTGCAGCAGCTGGATGTGCTTCCACGCTGCAGCTGGGACATGACTGTTGGGCAGAGTCCAAACATTGCTGCACGTATGACTGCCACCTGCACAAGGCAACCACTGGCTGAATTCTGGTATCCAATGCTGAAGCCTGTATGACCAGAGGCACCCCTGCTCACTGTCTGCGCAGGCCAACAGCATGTGCAGGGGTGTGCTCAGATCCCACAGAGACTGGAGGTGGGGCACTCGCAAGATGTCAGCTGCACAACTGGATGAAGGACCTCACCTCGTCCTGTGCGGAATGCAGGCAGGGGCAGGACAGCCGTGCAGAGACTGCCCTCCTGCAACAAGCTGCTCATAGCGGCAAGAGAGGGTCTCACTGAGTCAAATTGGCAGCTCAGAGCAGCCCTGAGCAGCTCAAACCAATGCGGTACAGAGGCTGACCACACTATTGTGTGAGGGAAACAACGACAAAGGCACATGCTGAGCAGATGTCTGAGCAGATGTGTCTATGCTTGTTGTCATAAGGAGGTCTCAACAGTGTTGGCTGCGCTACAAGCACCAGTAGCGCAATGTAGATCATGGATGAATCTGAGACTGATCACAGACTGGTGCACTGACCAACCCCAAGCAACCACAACAATGTGAGCAGCCACAGCGTTGTGAAACCCACCAGCAAATGGCCCAAAGGGCCCCAGCCAGTCCTGGCAAGACAAGGGCCATGTATGGCACAGAAATGAAATAGGCCAGTGCGCTCACCACCAGTAGGCTGTCTCCTCAATGCTACAGTCGCCAGTCCTGACAAGACAGGCACCAGTCACAGCACTGACAAGCAGCAGGCCAGCAGGCTCACCAGTAGGCTGTCTCCTCAATGCTGTAGTCGCCAGGTCCCAAAGTGACCTCAGGCTCCACGATGGGCACAAGGCCGTTCTCCTGCATTGCATTGAGGGTTGCTGCTTGGTTAGCGGCGTACCAGAGAATGGCTAGCTCCACCATGACCGCTAAATGAGAAGATTTGTTGAAAACTGCTGTTGGGCATGCCGCAGGTGGAAGCCTGGGGATACAAGTTGTTGTCCAGCAGGCTGGAGAGCCTGCATGTGCTAACAGGCAGCAGACCCACACTGAGACCAGGGGTGTCATTGTTCACGGTCAGAACCATGCAGCAAAGGCACCCAGTGGTGCAGGCACATGGTCCCCCAGCTGCCATTGAGGGCAAGTGACAAAAGAAATCCAACCAAATGGGATTGCCAGGCTCTAGTAGGTTTGCCAGATGTTCCAGCAACAGGGGCACATTGCCAGCGCATCAAGAGCACTGCAGATGGGGGCAATAGATCTGTGGTGGATGAGCATCAGCAGCCCCCAGCAAGTGCATGTCAGGCCGTCGGGGCCAGCTTACCTGAGCAATCTGGGCATAGCGAGCGAGGCCATGCGCATTCTCGAGGATCGCCATGGTCGAGGGACAGCCGTTGCCAACCTTGAGTACTGCCCTCCACTTGGCAAAGCGAGCACCTGCAGGGGCAATAAAGCAGATGCTTCAGGCCACAGCCGTGGCCCACCTCCACTGCTGCCCTCCAAACAGCAGTCCACAGGGCAGGGCGTGCCAGGGACCCCTTCAGAATCAATGACCTTGCCCGCCAGCAAGCTGATCTCCCTACCAATTCTGCAATGACGTTGCAGAGCTGGCATGCCTTGCGCAAAGAGCGCCACCTGGCCCGCCTTGCTTCCTCTCAACCCACGACTGACAGGGTGAGACTAAGTGCTCACCCTGCTTGTAGTACTCAGCACACCTCGAGCCCAGGTTGTCTAGACCCTGGGTGCTGGTCTCGTCATCTGTGCCCGGCAGCACCTGCACAAGCAAGGTCAGTTAGACTTTGAATGATTCAAAGGAGCAAGTGGTCATCTGCATCACAACATACTGGCAGCAGGCACCCCGATGCAAGGGCAGTTAGCCGTCAGGAAGACTCCACACCCTCGTCACTGACAATGCCTTGCTGTCCTCAGCTGACAGTGCTTTGCTCTCCACAGCTGTGGCATGCAGCTTCTGCAGCCTGTCAAGCAGCACATGCCTGGCTACCGCCTGCTGAAGTGGCCCCCAGAGGCAAACTTGATGCCTGGTCAAAGACCCCCATTGCTTCCAGATTCCTCAGCGATGACTTTGCATCCTGCCCAGCACAGTGTGCAAGGATGCCAGCTGACCTGGAGGCCAGTATCAACCTTGATGCCCGGGACAATCCCCTGCTCCCGCAGGATGTCCACAAAGGGCATGCCGCCTGCCGAGCTTTGGTACAGCGTCTCCTCAAACATGATGGCACCTGCAGGGAACCCCATGGCACCCTGACTGACAGGTGAGCTGTGAATGTGGCACATTTGCAAACAAGCCGCCAACAGCTTGTGGCTGGCTGACTGCTTGCATGAGGGGTGACGTTTCTGTATCTTTATTCGTGCATGCTTGTGAACTGCACAGAGTCAATGGCGCTGCAGGTGCTGTGGGCAGGCACTCTGGACCGTCAGTGTGGCAGGGCCAGATGCGCTGCGCTGCCTGCCTAGCCCAGGAGCTTTGTGGGGCCCACATTGCGCAGTCATCGATCCACAGGCCGCGTGCCCAGCAGAGTGCGATGGCCAGATGCACTCCAAAACACATACACAGGGTGCACACCCTGAATGCTCAGCAGTACGGCCAGCTCTGCAACAGGCCCTGCTCCAGATGTGCCTGGACCCCTCAATGCTTGTTGACTGCAGTAACACCAATCCAGGCCAGAATCAGTGTGCAGCATTCGACAGGCTTGTGTTTACAGCTGTGCCAGCCCCACCAGGCCAACATGTGGCACCCCATCTTCACCTGAGGGGTGCGCACCAAGTCAACAGCCTGACCTGGCAGCCGCCGACCTGTCGCAGAAAGGGCGTAGCACCACCATGGCAATGTGACCCAACACTGTGCTGACCTGAGATGTGCTTGCCCAGGCCAGGAGCTGTGTACAGCAGCTCCCTCCAGTCTCGGCGGTTGTCATCTGTGTTGTCCAGCTCTGCAGCCAAAGTGGCAATAAACCACTCTCGAGTTCAGAGGCGCCCGTGCCTACCCTGAGCTGACGGGGCACGAGACAGCTTTGTCCACCAGCGACAACATAGAGTACAAGCAACAACTGGCTGTGCTCAAGGCCTGCAGGCAGGAGCAGCCTGCTGGCTGCCACCCGTTCCCATGCCGCACATGTGGTGTAGGCATCAGATGAATTTCCTGCTCCTGTAGCGAACCTTCACTTGAAACGACCAGTCAGTGGTAAAGGTCCGCAGCAGACAGACACTTTCAGGTGCTCTGCCACCAAGCTGCCATCAAACACTCTGTCCAGGTATGCAGGAGTAGCCAGTCCAGGCTGCACCTGACTGTCAAGGTTTGAGAGACAGGTGCTCTATCAAAAAGATGGCAGGCTGGCTAGGTCTTGCCATTGTAAGTGCATGAGGACGAAGCATGCCACCCAAGGGCCCTGCCAGCCTCCAGGACTCACCAATGGCAGCCAGCCTCTTGCCAGTGGTAGCATTGCTCTCATCAGACGCAAGGATGCCCTTGCCACGAGTTGCTATGTACCCTGCATGTTGCAGGAAGCACTTTGTGCACATGGCCTAGCACAAGGCTCAGGGAAGCCAGCAGCAGCAAATCCCTGTGGCTGCGGTGCTCACAGGGAGCAAGTGGTGCTGCTGACAAGCAAACGAGCACTGCTGTAGCAGGTTTGCTGCCCTCTCCTGAGCTGAGCAGCTCATTGGCCAGCATCAGGTGCAGTGAGTTGGCTGGCCGATATAAGGGGCTTCCATGGCCAGCACCTGTGCAGTATGTAAGTGGGCCCGTACAGATACACTCTCTCCGCAAGGCACTGCCCAACTGGGTCCGCCGTGTTGCTTCGCTGTTGGAGGAGCTGCACGCTGTCAAGTGCGCCTGACCCTCATCAAGCAGCAAAGCAGAGGCTGACCGGCTGTCTTCCTGAGCTCGTCAGCATAGGGATTGGCTGCTGGCAGAGCTGCAACCACCATGGCGCGCCGCGGGCTGGCGCCATGCCTGACTGCACCATTCCTCCTGCCCTGCGTTGACCAGTTGCCTCATTGGTCCTTTGGCAAAGGCAGTTGCTTCTCTGCAAAACACGTCAGCCTCCTCACCTGCCGCAGCCTTAGTACACACTTGTGCGCTCCCAGAGTAGGTGCAGAGGACTGCATGATGGGTGCCGCTGCTTTTTGTTGTCCTGCAGAGGAACAACTGACTCGATCACTTGCCATGAGGTGGTGCTTCACAAAGGGCACAGAGATGCTTGTGGCCATGGCTGAACTGTTGCATTACCTGGTGACTGTATGTAGGCCTGCATAGATCCGCACACTTTTCCTGAACAGCTGCTTCGCAGCTTGCTGAACACAGAATGTGGTTTTGGAGATCTGACCTAATGGACGATCACGATTTTAGATTCCAAGTCACTGGCCCCTTGGCGCGCTCTCAAGTCATTAAAATGCATCATCCAAGTCACGACAGGGATGCACCACAAGTACAGGTGGCCCTCAAGCAAGTCACTGAAGCATGAGGCACAAAAGAAGCTCTAAACTCTGCCTCAAGTCACTCAGCAAACAGTGGGCACATGGCCCTCTCTGCGGAGATCTCCCGCGAGATTGCCAAAAACCTAGTTGGGGTTTCCCACAGCTGTGGCTTATCAAGGGATTCAGTTAAGCAGATTGACACCACAGGGGCAAGGCAGAAGCATGTTGCAAAGGATGCTGGCCAAACTGGCTGCCTAAATTATCACACAGAGGCACACTCTCCGTGGGCCTGCTGGAAGGAGCGATCAAGCTAACAGAAGATGCTGACAATGGTGCCCTTTGTAAAGAAATTTAGAGGCACTGTACCATATCAAAGGATTCAAATAGGCGCCAAGAGTTCTCAAGAGCATGACCAGACCATGTTTTCCTTTAACAGGAGCAGCAGCAAGATCTGCATGAATTGAGACATAGTTAAGATACTTGCTGTGGATGATGAGGTCTGGTTCCGTGGCAAAGAACTTGCCATGGCTCTTGGCTACAATGACACCAGAGATGCAGTTCAAAAACATGTGGACAGTACTGACAAAACTCCATTACATCTCCTGGTGCAAAGTATGCGGGGTAAAACGCCCACCATGAGCCACGCGGAATCACAGTCACTGTGGGTGAATGAGTCTGGGTTCTACTCTCTGACATTTGGCTCCAAGCTACCGGCAGCCAAAGCATTCAGCAAATGGGTCACAGGTGAAGTGCTCCCATCCATTCGCAAAAAAGGCAGGTATGTTCTGGATGATGAGCATGCTTTGCTTGAGGCGTATGATGGCATGCCTGTCATCTATCTGGGAGATATAGGCAATGCCTTGCTCAAGTTTGGGTGGTCAGACTACATCAAGGTGAGGGTCAGGGATCACAAGAAGGACTTTCCTGAGTTTACATTGCTGCGAGTGTTCTCAACAAGCAACAATCCACAGGTGGAAAAGCTCCTGAAGGAGCACCCTGAGCTGAAGCCACACAGATTAAGCAAGGAGATCAAGGGCAAGAAACAGACTGAGTTGCTTGCATTGAGCAACTCATTCAGGCTGAGCCATGTCGAGGCTATCATACTCAAGGTTATTGCCAAGGCGCCCCCTCCAATCTTGGAGGACATCAGAGAGAGTCTTCAGCTGCAGATGCAAGACAAGGACGTGGAGCTCAAGAAGCTTGATGTTGAGAGCAAGAGGCTGGAGCTGCAAACCCAGCTAGAAAGGCGGAGACTGGAGCTGGACCATGTCCCACAAATGGCAAAGCTGCAAGCGCATGTTGGTGACACTGACATGGATGAGGTGGATGCTGTGAGTTGCCATGCGGCGACGCAGAAAATTCTGTTTCCCAGCTCTGCTCACGAGCTCAGTGGAGGTGCAATCCTGGCGCCTTCCAGCATGGGAGCGCTAGGGCCTAAGGCCTGCGCGTCGTGGCATATGCCACTCACAGATGAGCCTCCAGGGGTGCAAGCTTCCCAGCCTCCTGAAGAGGGGCACACTGTTGAAGGTGCTGCCTTACTGCCAGTGCAGGCTGCTCCACAACCATACTCGGTAAAGCTGCCTCACACTCTGGCAGAAGTTTGGGAGATGTACTCACATGAGATCAAGCCACGAGATGCAGCATTGATGATGGATTCCAAACAGACCTTGTATGATGGAGCCCTACCTCGCAGAAAGGCCTTGAGCCTGCGTGTGATAGCAGAAGAAATAGGGAATCGCACAAGGGTGCTGGGTTATGAGGCGGCCATTCACAGCCTGGAGAAGATTCGACTGACAAGTGTCAATGCACTTGCTAATCATCTGTGTGAATACCAGTTTCGCTGCAAGGAACCAGGAACACCAAGCTGGAAGAAGGCCTTGACATTGTGTCCAGCTGCATATCCTACCCTGCATGCTCTAACAAGCCAGATTGCAAAAGGTGCCTTTGATTTGGCTGCCAGTGAGGATTTGCTGTCAGCAGCACAAGAAGAGGCAATGCAGAACAAGGAGCTGGCTGCCCGCTTACAGTTGGTGACAGAGTGTGCAGGTGATGGACCACGGGACACACCAGGTGTCATATATGCAAGCAGATGCTGGTTGCTGAGCTGCTTCACTCCATGAGCTGTGCCACCTTTGAAGAAGCATCAATTGAACACGACATTGCATGTTCAGTAATTCAATGACTTATTTAGTGTATGTTCTTGAACTTCTGCTTGATCTCAGCCGAAATCGTGACTGTTGGTGATCTCAAACGACGGATCAAACAGCGCACGGGCTTCTCAGAGCAGAGCCAGAAGTTTCCTAATGCTCATGTGGGAGCAGTACAGCTCCATGCACAGCCTGATGACTTTTTAGTCACAGACGGCTGCTTGCCAGATGTGCTGGAGGTCACAGGGTGGGTAAGGCGGCTATAAGAAGCACCCGACGTTTTCAGTATAAAAATGTTGGTGACTGGCTGCTCTGCAGGCATTATGCACGCCCCAGGGAGCCAAACCACAAACCACCTCTTGTTTGCATGCAATAAATGTCCCTGATCTTGTCTGCCACGGCAACAGGCAGCCCAGACCTCAAAAAAACATCCTGAACAAAGATGGCCTCTTTTGTCCAGAGCTCAGTGACAGCATTCCAAGGGCAAGGAGGGTGTTGCGTGCGTAGCCATTTCACTAAGCCAAAATCACCATGGTTAGCAGCATTCCAGCAAGTTTGCTGGTCCCATGAGCAGTTGGGGTCTTGACGGCATAACCACTGCAAGACATCTCTGTGCCCTTTGGATGCAGCAAAGGTATAGACTGTCTTGTCAATGGTGAATGGCGGATGCTGAGTCTGGGCCCACTCAAGTGCTACAAGATCACCATTGGCAGCTGCCACTTGCATGAACCGAATACAACAGAAATGGTTCAAGGGGCAACCATTCTCGTGAAGCCACTGCAGGATGCAAATGTTGCCAACCTGTTCAGCTGTATTGCGTATGTCGTCAGCGTTCCACGGGCAAGGTGGCATTTGCCTTCGTAGCAACTGTAATTTGCCCAGCTCGCTGGCCTCCACAGCGGATTCACATGCCTGCTCATCCAACGGGCAGCCAGTCTGTATGAGCCACTCCACCATGTGCAGGTCACCGCGAGACACAGCCCCCCACATTGCAGATTTGTCCCATGGGCATGGCAGATGTTGTTCTCTGAGCCATTGCAAGACGGCTAAATCCCCCGAATTCACAGCCTTTAAGAAGAGGTCTGTTCCTACTCCTCTCCACTCCATCATCTGCAGATCAACACCGGATGTGAGAATTGGCATTAGAGAGTCCTCACGCAATACAATCACATACCTTAACAACCGGTTGTTGCCAAAGCCATTTCAGGATGTGAAGGTGGCCAACAGCTTTCCACATGATTCGATCATCTACCAGAAGTTCCCTGTCCTGCTCAAAAGCCATTGCAGAATGTGAAGGTGTCCGTCGGATGCAGCCTCAATCACTGCACACCCTACTTCATGACCTGCATGTGGATCTTGAGTTGCTCATTACAGCAGGCACGAAAAAGGATGCCACCTAGTCCCAGAAGCCAGGCTACCTGGAGGATTGCTACTATGATAACCCCATGGTGGCACAGACAAGTTCGCGTGCGCCCTGGTCAGCTCCCCATGAAGCTCCTTGACTACACCCAGCTGACCATCTGCCGCAGCGCGGACAAGATCATGCATCCCTGTAGTTGAGAAGCATGGCACGAGTCACAGGGTATCAACACACCTCCACAGTTAACACTACACAGATGAGATGTGTCAGGCACATGGGGCTCACCTCAAGGTGTGTCTGCTTTGCTGCCTGGGGCAGGGCTAACGCGTTAACTGGGCGTGGCCAGCACAAAAGGTTGTGTAACCCCTCTTTGCAGATCAGCACTCTGGCACACACGCCGGCATGGGCCAAAATGGAAAACACATTTTCCGGAACATCGGTCAATTTCCCCATCTACACAAGCAGACCAAAGCAAGACAGTTGAATCTGGAGAAGTGTCCACAGGATCATCAACACCACTGCCAAGTATGGAGCTGGCAGCTAGGGCGGTCCACACAAACTGACCCTGGGCCATGCAGGTGGCTGCTGTAAATGTGGGCTGCTGAGGGGTAACTCCCTCCCTCCCATCTGACAGCCAATGGCATGCTGCAGGCCCAGCCCCAAGGAGACCAACCACACCTCCCAGAGGACTTGCTGGTCTCTGTCCTCAGTGCGCTGGACCATCCCAGTGACCTGCTGGCATGTGCTCGTGTATGCAAGGCATGGAGACCAGCCAAATCCAAGGCTTTGATGCCTAAGCTGCACCTGGAACATGATGACCTTGCTTGGCTGCTAAAGCTGAGCCCAGCTCAGATGGCAGCTGTCAGGGAGGTGGAAATGGACTTCTTCGGGGACACACATGAAGCGGCGACTGCCAGTGTCATGCTCTTCACCTACATTTGTGGTCGCCTACCAATGCTCCAGCGACTGGCGCTGGACGGTGTTGATGCATATTACAATCAGGAGGCTTTTGCAGAGGTGCGTTGCACCTTTGATTCTTGCTATCTTCGGCAGGGCAGATCAAAGCATGCTTCGTGCCATATGCAGATGATCTGGCAGGAGAGAGAGTTCAAGATGTTTTCTGCAGTACTTCCTAGCTCGTTGCGTGACTTGCACCTAGACGGTGGCAGAGTTTCGCTTCCAGATCTGGGCCACCTGACAGCCCTTACCAGGTTGTACCTTTGGGAGACAATTATTACCCCTGCCAGAGGAGAGCTGCCCCCGTTGCCTGCATTGCGAGTTCTCAATCCTTGTTGTGCAGTTTACCTCATGCAGCATGACATGCAGAAGGAATTTCCCGGCCCCCAAGATTTTGGCCTTGCCTCCTCGGCGCCACTTCTCACTGAAGTCCACTTGTGGTTGGGAATGATTTCTGCACCTCACAAACAGCTTGCCACTCTGGCTCCTTTGGCTCAGCTGAAGACCATTGTGCTATATTTTGATGCTTATAGATGCGCATCCTCAGAGGACCAGCTGCAGCCTGACACCCTACTCTCGCTGCCACCTAGTGTCACAAAGCTCGTCCTTGTTGAGTTTGACAGATGTGTCCCTGCTGTTGCGTTACCTGAAAATGTTGCTGTTGTACATGAAACCAGGTATCCCGAACCACATATGTATGTGTGAAAGCTTGACGTTGTGCTGTGGCGAATCTGTACGTGGCCAGTCTTTGTATTCAAACATGTTGAAGCTGTATCTCTGCCTTGGTATTCACTGAGGGCCGGCTGGGACGCACAGTGTCATGCCAAGCAGGTCATAGCTCATATGGTTCTGCAGATACATGTCAATGAGGGCTTTTCAGGCAGATCTGATGGCAGTACCCAGCCACTGCCTCTAAGCTGCTTCAGAGATGCACCATGTTGCTGGTATAGACCAACAGTACAGAAGTGATGGTCACACCACGCACTAGGTGTGACAAACTCGTCATTGAGGGTGCTATATAACAGGACAGGTTTGCTCCATCACGTGTAGGCATGAAGTGTTGGTTTTCATCGTGCTTCCTGCATCAGCATGTAGGCTGCTTGAGAAGATGTGCCCATTTGCCAGCCTTTTCTGCATTTCCATCCTTTAGTGCCAACAGCTCTTGCATCTTGGTGGCAGCATCAGTGCTGATCCAGTACTTGTAGAAGTAGGTGCGCGAGTCTGTGCCAGTCTGTCTCTGGCTGGTACGCTTGGATGACACTGTCAATCCGATGCTGTCCAGAATGACTCTCACTGTTCCCATCACAGCTGTTGATGTCTCGCACATGGAGCCTTGCTCACCATGCAGGGCCTGGTGCAGCAGGGTGACTGCAGGCAAGCCAACATATCCCACTGTTCGAGTTTGAAAACTATTCTGTAGGCTTGTGGTTTTCAGCCCAAGGACAGCCCTTGCGGTCTCCCCTGGACCCCCCTGGCCAGACACGCTGATCACGCCTAGCCAGCCGCTCAGCCCCAGTGCTCACCCTTTCAGTGTCAGCATCATACTGGGCTGCCGCCTGAGCGTCCAGGTGGAACCCTTCATCTTCTGATGCTTGCGAACGCTGGGCAGGGCAGAAGTGACCTCTTCAAGAGGAACCTTGCACATCTCGCCCAGCGCTCTGAGGCGCTCCTCCCCCTGCAGAGCGGATGATGAATGCTTACGCAGCGGGGAAGAGGAGGGCCTAGTACCCATGTGTGTTGTGGCTTTGCAGGGCAGCTTGCTGCTGTGACCACACCCTGCAGCTGCTGGCTGGGCAAGACAGCACAGGTGAGGGTCAGGGCAGCATGTGCTAGCCCAACACAGCCTGATGTGCGCTGGTGCTGTTTCCTGGCGGCCCAGCTGTCACACTCGTGCCACTGCCAGCTTGCTACCTGTTTGCCACTCTGAACCAGCAGAGGAAGGCTGTGCAGCCCTGCCTGCGCATGGCGTCTTAGTCGAGGCTGCTTGCAGAGGCAAGACATTCCTCGGCAAGGTATGCAGAGCAAAGCACGCGTGGCACTTACAGCGGCCTGTCCACCAGCAGTCCAATGGAGGCTGTGGCTCTGCGCTTTAGTGAATGGAAGGCTAGCATCCAGCAAGCAGAGAAGCCCAAAAGTTTGCAAGACCAAGCCATGGCAGAACACCACCCTCACCTTCTCGCCGCCCCTCATAGCGACATCCGACACAAACTCCTTGGACTGCAGGGCAAAACAGTGGGCTGATGCTGATGGTGGTTTGGACTGCTGCCCATGCAGATGGGATTGGACTGCTGTTAATCATTGCTTGACAAAACACAGATGAGCATGCTTGCACAAAGAAAAGGCGACTGCTGCATAAGGGGACATGTGCTAAAATGTTGCTTGGCAACTGCTTGGCAACAGCCGGCACGGCACATTACTCAAGAAGCTGCAGCCCTGCAGCACTGAGTAGCCGCACAGACATATCACGACAGATATGTAATGCAACAGGGGTTAGACTTCACCTGAAGGACATCGTGCTGAACGCGCTCCTGTGCTTCCTGTCACGCTGCTGTACAGCCTTCAGTCGAGCCTGCAGTGGTGCAACAGGAGCAGGCTGTGATGCAGCAAGCTGAACATGTCAAGGGGAACCACTCCCTGCCTTAGAGGGGCATGAGCCAGGCCGGTGAGCGCTGGGCTGGCTTCAGCACTGCAAGGCTGACTGAAACTGGGCACAAGCATGAAGCTTGCTGGGCTGGGCCTTCCCAGCAAACCTGCACAGCTGTGCGACAAGAGCCCATGCACTTCGTACAGGGCAGTCTGTTCCATGCAACACAGCTGCCCCCCCATGGAAGTGCTGCCGTCCACATACACAGCTGCAAAGCTGCAGCCAGTGGCGGCATTGAGAATTAAGACCCCAGCCTGAACTATAAGGGCTCACCGTCTGGCTCGTGCCTCCTCTCCTATTCAGGTCAGCAAAGTCAGGGTGCTCGTCTGACTCAAAGGTGTGAATGTTGTCTACGTGTACAGCCTGCGCCGGTTGACGCATTTGATGGCGTGGAGCTACGATCGCGTCGTGCCACTCCTTGATCATCTTGACCTGGAAGTCGGCCAGGAGGTCGCTGTGCAGCAGCTCCTCTGCCAGCTGGCTGACGCCATCTGGCAGGGTCTCCATCTGAACGACGCCCTGCAGGCCATGCAACGCATGGGTTGTCACCTACTGTGTCCAGGAAGCGCCCCACTCCCAAATGCGATATCTGGGCAAGGCTCTGCTCCCAAGAGGGAGGCAAGCAAGTGCGGCACCTACTCCTGAACCGCTGCTTACAACCACTCATCTCCTGAGTGCTCGCCAGACAGCTGTCCCAGATTTGGACCAAGCCACGCAATCTGGAAGTATGTGCAAATATGAAGTGTAGCAAAAAGTATGAACAGGAGTGCAGCCTGTCATGTATCTGCCCGCAATCATGCAGCCATGCCTCCTGGTGCTGGACAAGGCAGAGGCAACCATGCGCACGACGTATGCGCACAGTAGAAGCGTGGCCCACGCCAGCCATATAGGGCCCAGCCTGGGCCTCACGCACCTGCATTCGTTCCCTCGGTAGAACACTTGACCTCTGCTTCTCTGCATCCCGCATCAGCTTCATCAGTCTGCCGATGAGGGCGACCTTCCTCAGCTTGGGCTGAGCCCCCGGTGCCTCTTCGATCTTGGGCGCCTTGCTGAGGTCCTGCAGGGAAGGGCAGCACTTGAGTGGCAGTGCAGGATGCAGGTGCTTAGCTCGCTGCAAGCCACTGCTCAGCATGCAGGTTGCCCTGAGAGGGCTAAACGGTCCTCAGCAAAGCTGCTGGGTGCCTCCCTCCTCTGGCGCTGCCTGCAGCTGTCAGAAGGGAGGCAGCCTCAGGACCCTGACAATGCCGTCACTCCACTCACAACACCTTCTCGTCGCATGAGAAAGCTAGCATACTCCAACCAACAACGGGAAGCTAGGCATGGCAGTCCAGCTCGGCAGCCTAGGGCTGTGACAACGCGTGTTGAATGTGAGGCTGGGTCAGCCAGGAACATGTCCGAACCTGACGCACACCTTCTCAAAAGCCTCCTGCTGGGGGTCCCACCATGAGTCAGGGTCCTTGTACTTATCCAAGATGCGCTGCACTTCTTTGATGACGATCGCCAGGTCATTCTTCACCAGCAGGGATGCCTTGATGTAATAGGCCAGGCAGACCAGGGAGGCATGCTCCTTGGCGCCCTTCAGAGCATACTTTATGAGCATGTAAGCTTCTTTGACCTGCGCACTGGCCAGCACTTGAATACGCTGCGAGTCATGCTCCCGTGCTGGGGCTCGGGCGGCAAGGGCGCGCTGCATGGCTGCCTCCATGAACTGAGCAAAGGCCAGTTTTGTGCGGAGCTGGTAGGACAGTGCGCTGGGAGAGCATTCCACCTGCAGGCCAGCAAGGGACACACTCAAACACAGCAAGCCGAGACGTGGAGTCATTCTGTCCGCTAAGGCATGCGATGCTGTCCCAAAGCAAGCACATGCTGCGTTGCAACTGCCCAGTACAGTCTGCAGCAGGCTGGCTGACGCACTGCGATGGCAGCATCGGCCCCTTGCTGGTGCAAGCTTTGATATCAAGAGCAGCATGATCTGCCAGTGGACTGTGCGCCGAGGCAACTAATCAGCAGCGCTGAGGGCTCACCAGCTTATCTGCTTCCGGTACCATCTGTGCAACAGCCATGCCCTTCCTGAGCTGCTTGTACACCTTGTGCGCAATGTCCTTCTGCTTGGCAGCTGCAGGGCCTTCCCCTCCAAGGTCAGCACTGGCTCCCACAGATCCCTTGGCCTTGGCACTGCCCTTGCTGCCCTTAGATGCCATTGCACCCTGCCTTGCTGTGTCTTTCCTCTTAAATCGGCGTTTCACCGCAGACCCCCCTCAATCGTAGCACGGGACGCCAATTGGCGATGCGTTACAAACAAGCAGGGACCTCAATGTCAAAGAAGGAAAGGTAACACCTAAGACCTATGCGACCAAGCAATTTAGCTTTCCTTCAGAAACACCACATGAAGCATGGACGAAGTGCAGACGCAGAGAGTGATATCCCACATTGACCTCGACGCATTCTGTAAGTCCCAGTATCACAGCAATGCTGTGACAGCATGACACCTTCAAGCAGCAGGGGTGCGCATCCTTGCACTGAAGCTGTCAGCTCCTGACTGCAGATACTCAAGTTGAAGTGAAGCGAGACCCCAGCCTGCAAGGGAAGCCCGTTGGGGTCGTCCAATATGTAAGGCAACGCACTGCACTGCCTCCTCCGGAGGGCCCATGCAGCTGAGCCCTGGTGCTCCATGCAGAACCCATTTGGCGACCTGAGGACGATAAGGCCTGATGAGGACCGAAAGTTTGCTCACAGCAATGGAAGCCTCATCGCAGTCAGCTATGAAGCGCGGGCAAAGGGCGTCAAGAGGTGGGCTAGGCTGGCACACAGACGTGCAAGCACCTGCAGCCAGACTCTACAGACTGGTGGCCATTGGACTCTGCTGATGGCATGGCTCAGCGCAGTGCAGCCCAACACAGCACGCCCTTGCACCTGATGCTTCTGTGTCAGTCAGTCGCCTCACACTGTCCACAGCATGCTCTGTCTCTGTCACACATGCGCGGCACTATGCCAAGGCAGCCAGCCAGCAGCATGTTCCTTCTTTGCTCGATGGCATGTACTGTAGTCATTCATGCAGGGATATGTTGGGAGCATCCTGCCAGCAAGGCAGACCCACACCCAGCCAGCAAAGACAGTCCATGCTGCATGACACAGATGTAATGCTCCCTGTGTCTGCAGATACTGCTGCTCAGCAACTGCATGGCAGACGCTGCCAAAGACTGCCCCGCCTGGTCGGGTAGCATGGGAGCTTAAGACTCCCATCTGCTGTGCTTGGCTGCAACTGTTGCTGACGCCAGGAGACAGGGTGTGTCATGGCCAGGCAACACTCTCTCTCTATGTTGCATGCTGGAACGCTGCTGTAAGGTGCATGGGGAACATTGCCGGCTGGAGGGCATACGGTGCCCTTCAGCAAGGCGTGACAAGCAAAACGCAGCACGCCTCAGCTGCAGTGCTGCCAGGTCGTCTGTGGCCTTCATGCCTGACCGGCATGCCCCCCATCTGCTGCTGCAGGAACATGAGGGGGGATGCTGCCAGGAGGGCATGCCCCAACATGATCCTGGTGCAGGTCCCGACCGCGCATGGCAAGGCAGACCTGACCATCTACCGCGAGGCAGGCAAGCAGGTAAGCTGGCCCTTACAACGCTGGCAAGCAGGTGGGCTGGCCCTTAGAACACTGGCAAGCAGGTGGGCTGGCGCTTGAAACATGGGCGCCAGGGGAGCAGATTGGTGCCCGTTGCGCAGGGAAAGGCAGACCTGACCCTCTACTGCAAGGCACGCCAGCAGTGGGGTGTCGCCCTGAAGGAGGCACATGAGCGCAGCCACCACTGCCATCTGGCTACGGTCAGGAGGGGCACAGGCCTTTTTCTCCCCTGTTGCAAACAGCCAGCAGCTGAGTTCAGTATGACCTCTCCACAGCCAAACCATACATTCCTCTCTTTCCATGCACCATGCATGCTGGAGTCACAGGCATGCATTTTGTGAGCATTTTGGCTGGGCACTGCCATGTGCACCTGGCAGGGCAAGCTGGTGCCCATCGCGCATGGGAAGGCAGACCTGACCATTTACCGCGAGGCAGGTAACCGGGTGGGCTGGGGGCTCTGGAGTCTGACACAAAGGGCGCAAACTGCTGCTGACTGCGCTTGGGAAGGCAGGGCCGAGGGTTCCCACGGAGGCAGGCAAGCAGGTGGGCTGGCTGTGGATGTGGTCACACAGGGTGGCTAGGTGCACAGGGGGAAGCAGACCTGATCATCTGCACTGAGGAAGGCAAGCAGGTACTGAGGCTTTGGCCATGTGAACATGTTGGTCGCAATTTCACCATCTGGAAAACGTGAAGGCAGGCACACCTTTGGGCACATGGGCTGGCATCAATATGCTGAGACCTGACCCTGCAAGCCAGCCAGCCACAAAGTGGCGCCAGAAGTACCCTGATGCCTTGCCAATCTGCAGATGGCTTGCCAGCCGTGAAGTGCGCTGCAGCCTGTGCTGTGGTTCGCAGCACAGCCATGCCCCTCTGGGCACCTGATTATTCCTGTCTGATGGTGCCAGTTGCATCAGCTGATGCTTCCTGATCGTATGCGTCTTGCATGCAGACGCTGGATATCACAAGCATGCTGGCTGTGTGAGTGCAGTTAAGCATCGAACATCAGCTCCCGGCATCAGCTTCGCCGTGGACCCACTACCCACTTGCAGCTGGAATCAACTCTCCCTCTGAACCTGCAGGAGCACATATCCTCTGTACACCGCTGCTTTGTGAGCATTTCAGTATCAATGCCAGGCGTGTGATGCAGCCCTGGGTTTCCACTGCGTCACTCTCATCTGCAGGTGTTGGACATCCTTGGCACAGTGGCAGTTTGTGAGCGTGCCAGTATTGATGAGTGCTACCTGGATTTGACAGAGGAGGCCCACCGTCGCCTGGCAGCTGCTGGAGGCTCGCCGCCGCTCCCAGTCAACCCCGAGCAGGTCCATGTTGCCAGTCTGGTAAGCCCCGGCAGCCATGGTGCTGTCTGCTAGAGGCAGTCAGAGCGCAGCAGCGCACAGGACTCCTTCTGTGCAGCAGAAGCGCTGCTCAGACATGTGGTCAGCCTCCTTCCATACTACTACTGGCAGGCATAGTGCGGCGGGATGCAGGGACTTGATGTGCGTACCCGCCTGAGGCAATCACCCAACCTTGTGTGCTGGTCCCATGTGCAGGTGGGGCTCAGCAGCACAGCAGAGTGGTGGCAGCGTCCAGCCGAGGCGTGGCAGCCAGGGGAGCGCCTGCTGGCCTGTGGGGGCGCAGCTGTGGCTGACCTGAGGGCGGCAGTGGCGGCACAGCTGGGGTACAGCTCTTCTGCAGGTGGGAGGCAGTTGCCTGACCCCTGCCGGCCGGCCTGCCATGCCCCAGGCCGCCGCCTGCTGCTTCGTGGGAGATGCAGACTCTGGGCTGAAAGGGAACACTACATGCGCATCAGGATGCCATCGACCTGTTTACTGCATGCCTGCACAGGACACCCTCAGCTCTCCCTCACACCCCATTGACACTGCCATGCTGCCCCTGCAGGGGTTGCGCACAACAAGATCCTGAGCAAGCTGGCCTCAGGGCTGCACAAACCCTCCCAGCAGACCCTCGTGCCGGCCAGCGCCATCCCTGAGCTGCTGCAGGACCTGCCCATCCCCAAGCTCCGCCAGCTCGGGGGCAAGTTTGGCGAAGAAGTGAGCGTTGAACAAGCTTCACAAAACATACATGAAAGACCCTTTTGGTGTCACCAGAGATGTTTGTCTTGCTGCTGTGCACAGACCCAGAACCCGCTAATGTCTACAACAGGCTGTCCTTGCTCTCTGCAGGTAATGGCGGCGTTTCGCATCCAGACAGTAGGTAAGAGATGGCTGCAGGTCTGCTTGTGCCCATCTGCGCGCTGCCTGCATGGGCGCAGGCTGTTGGTCTAAGTCTGGTCAAGGATGTTGCATCCAGCTGTCTGAAGGACTCCCTCTACAGGCAGGCAGCCTGCTCTGCCTTCACATTGCTGTTGGGCAGCAGGAAGCTGTACACAATAGCACTTGGCAATGCACCAGGGCTGGCCGCTGCAGGACAGCTGGCAGCGCTGCCCATCCCGCGCCTGGAGACCCGCTTCAACGAGGCAGATGCCCAGTGGCTCTACAAGTTGGCGAGGGGTTGTGACACTGAGGAGGTGGGTCTGAGTGCTGCCGCACTTGCGAGTGTGAGCGCCATACTGGCCATTCATTGCCGTGCTAGCAAATGATGTGGTCCCTGCATGCTGCATGGAATGGGGGCAGGGCACGTTTGAAGGAGAGGGGGGCCCAGAAGTGGTAAGCGTCACTGTGAAGGGCGCGGCAGGTGCTGGCGGCTGGCTTGCTGCCTGCCATCACTGACAAACAGGGAGGAGACAATGTTCTGCAGCTCGAGTGTGCTGGCCACTGGTTGGTCCCTCAGCTGCCGTTATCTACAGGAGAGAGAGTCACCGGTCAAATGCCTGATTGCAGATCAAGCAGCGCACGCTGCCCAAGTCCCTGAGCTGCGGGAAGACCTTCCGCAGCCAGACTGCGCTGACCAGGATTGATGACGTGCACCACTGGCTTGAGGAGCTGGGCAAAGAGCTGGCCGAGCGCGTGGGGGAGGACAGGTGGGCACCAGGGCTTCTTTAGAGTGTGACCAAAGAGAATTGACTGTTGAAACCGAGCTGAGGCCTCGTCTGTGAACAGATGGGCTGTGGCTGCATCAGGGTCCTGCCGGGGTCGCGAGACATCAGTGACTGAGAAAAAGCTGGCAATGAGGGTGGCTGAGGACAGGTGGCTGTCGCTGGTGTGGGGCCATCCCAAGGTGGCAGAAGTGAAACAGCAGTTCACAGAGCTGGCAAAGCGCATGGCAGGAGAAGTGAGCTCTGGCTGTGCTGTGGCGCTGGCTGGGTTACGCGTCTGGGACTGGATGGCTGGAGGAGCTGTTCAGAAGGTTGTCAGAGCGTGTGGCTGTGGTCAAATCGGGTGAGATGGGGTGTGACAGTGTGGGAACTCCAGGAGGGCTGGGAGGGTGTAGCTGTGTGCTGCATGGAGCTGTGCGTTGCTGGTAGGCAAGCTGGGCAAAGGGCCGGCATGGGCGCGCGTAGTGCTGCAGAACTGTGCGGAAAGGTGGAGTGGTTAGTATGAAGGCTGTGTGGCGGCCTCTCAGGGCTGCTGGTGAACAGCTGCTGGAGCGTGGGGCTTCAATCAGGTGGGCTTGACGCCCAAGGCATTGGGCAACTTTGAGGAGCTCAGCTGTGCAAAGGACAGGGCGCAGGGGATAGCTCAGAGTCACTGGCTTTATCATTAATGCCCCTGCCAGGGCTGCAAGACTGGGGGAGGTTGCTGCTCCAGCTGCCCAGCTGACACAGGTACTGACTGCCTCCCTTTGGCCGCATCAACCCAGAAATGCCAACAGCTGCCCTGTGGCTGCAGGAAAGCACACGCCAGGCTGCCGCAGCTGCTGACGGTCTCCATCTGGACCCACCCTGGCTCCAACCCCAAGGAGTGGCAGGGCAGTGGCAGCGTGAGCCGCTCATGCGCTCTCCGGCGCCCTGAGGCTGGAGCCATTGCCGACGATGCCACGCAGCTGGTGAAATTTTGCTTGTATATCGATGCATCAGGCCTGCTGAGGAAGGTTGTGCTACTTCTATGTGATGGATAGGAAGGCTTCTGATTGACCACTCAGGACATGCTCTGGTCCTAGCAGCTGTGGCGCTAGCAGCCACCCTGAGGCTGGGGCTGCGAGGCCAGAGGCGATGCACAGGATGTCACGCTGCTGGTGGAAATTTGCATGAATGATGTCAGCTGCCAGGCCTGCTAGGGAAGAGTCATCAAGAGGAAGGTTCACAGCAGCAATGTCTGAGGTCTTACTACCCAGGAGCTCACTTCATGGCAGCGCGCAGGGTCTGAAACCATTACAGCCACGCAACCTGTGAGACTCCACTGCAAGGCTTCGTTGTCTCACTCGTAAAACTGCTTTGCTCCCGGGACCTGCTGCAGGGTATCCTTCGCGATATGCAGCCTCTGGTATGCTATTGCAGCTGATGCTATGCAGCTGCTGAGGCTAAGGGCTGTCAGGGGGTCACAGGCGCTCTTGGATCCCCCTGCTGACGCCCATCTGGGTCCTCAACGCACCTTTGCTGACTGCATCCCCCTCTGCCACTGACTCGGCCGGCTGCCGGTCCTGCAAGATGCATTTTTGGGTTCTAGCCTTGGCGCTGCCCCAGGTCCTGGGTGCAAGTACGCCTCACTTTGCTGCTTGCCTTGGGGTTCAGCATAAGGCCTGCACCTTGCAAGGCTGCAGCCTCATGTGAGGATGCAGCTGAGTTAATGCACCCCTCTGACCCATCGACTCAATCCTTCACTTCTGCGACAAGATATTCCCAGGGGTGTAGCATGTGGTCTGGCCTCTGCTGGCTGACGGTGTTATTGTCATGCAGCACAAGCAACGGGCTGAGGCACTGGCGCAGCGTTGCGCCATCATAAGCGCTGTGCTCTTCAAGAATGAGTCCTTCAGCATGATCCCTTGACATGCGAGTGGCTAAGACACCTCAGGCTTCCCTGCTGCGGCGTGCAGGTCAAGCGCTGGGCAGCAGACCAGCCCCAATGGCAGATCACTGCCATGTTCATTGCGGCTGCAAATTTTGTGGCAGCTCCGACAGGTGAATGTGAGAGGTGTTGTGCTCGACTGGGACGCCAGGAGCACGCTGATGGTGCATCGCTCCTCTGGCCCTTGACAGCCCACAAAGCGGTCCTGCTTGTGGCACCGACTGCAGCAACAGTGCTTGCTATTCAGGCTGAGGCAGCTTCATCATGAACCGCATGGTGATGCCGGATGAGTGCAAACCCTGGACCTATCTTGGCCAACAAGTTCCTTGCCTACAGGCGGTTCGCAGATCACTCGCTTCCTCAGACAGAGGCCACCACCGCCTGTCCCTGGCATCCAGTCCACAGAGCATGGAGTGGAGTCTGCTGAGGCTGCTGCTGAAGTGGGTTCCCCGGCAGCGCTAGGTCACCAGAAAGGAGCTGCAGCTCCTGACAACTCTCAGACGCCATCCCCTCAGGCCGTCAAATGGAAGGCAGCTGCAGCTGTGCGTGAGCCCAGGCAGCAGAAGCTGTCCTTTGGCGGTAATCAGTCTGCAGCTGGCGCACAGGCTGCACCGGCTGGAAAACAGGCGCCAGGCCCCTTGCAGTATGAAACAGGGGGATCTACAAGTGTCTGGCAGGCAGCAGCAGCAGCAAAAGCTGGGGCTGTGGCATCCCCAGCTGCTGCAAGGCCTGCTGAGGAGTCAGCAGGCACCTGTGATACAAGTCAGGCAGCACCAGACACGGGGCAGGAGGGCCCTGACCAGCCTGCTGCAGAGCTGACTGAGGCCGATGTTGATGCTGATGTGTTCAAGCAGCTCCCCCCAGATGTGCAACGTGAGCTCAGACTCTCCTTCATGCACGCAGCTGCATCAGCCCGCCTCAAAGCGGGCAAGCAGCCGCAGCTCGGCACAAAAGCTGCACGCCCCATAAGTGGCTTCTTCAGTCAGAAGCCTGGGCAGCCCACCAAGAAACGTAAAGTCTGACAAGCCCCTGTTCTGTTAGTTTCCCCTCAGGTCTGTTTCATTCCTGCTCCTCAGCTCATTTCATCATTCAATTCTTCATTTGTGCTGACTTCAATGTACTGCCAGCATCGCAGCACTGACATGTGGTGTGAAAACGTTCACTGCATCTCAAATTGAAGCAGCTCCTCCAGATTGTGCAGTCCGTGACATCAACCTGATACTATGCTTGCAGCCCTGCATAAACCTTTGGTACTGAAGTCATCTCACTCCCAGGCACAACCCTCTGATTCATGTCGAGGCAGGCTCCGTTTGGGCAGCCAGTGACGAATTTGGCTTAACCATAACTGAGAAGGGGAAGGACAAGATTGCAGCTATTGCTGTCACTAGCATGACAGATTAGCCATTGAGTAGGGGGCCTGCTTGCCAGATAGGCTCGGCCAAACGTTGACTTCTGCAGCTTCCATTACAGCTTCTTGGCCGTGATGCAGCCCGGCTCAGAGCAGCACTGCTCACAGCCTCAGCTGCACAATGCAAGCAAGACAGGCAGGCAGCCCCTTGATCCGAAAGGGCTCGCAGCCCCTTAACATCCTGGCATGCTAAATCTGGGGCAAAGCCACAGCTCCTGCATAGAGCCCTGCTGTGGAGGTTGACATTGACGGCTGCTGGTACTAGTCAACTGCTGCAGCTGCTGAATGCAGCCGCAGGCAGCCACCAGCTGGCCCTTCCCTGGCTTCAGGGTCAGCTGCTCACGTGTGATGTGTACCAGCTGCTTCCTGATGGGCATTGACCTCCGACCAGCCATGCAGCCCAATCATTCACACGCCAAGCATCAGCATCACAGCAATCATGGCGCGCCTTGCCACCGCCTCAACCTTGCTTAAGACCAGCTGCCTCATCCTGTTTGCAACAGCAGCTGTGCTTGCATCAGATGACCACACATATGTCAATAACCAGTCCTCGCGGCCTATACGCGCAACCACTTCTTACAGCAGTGGCACCTCCGAATTTGTCAACAGACTCATCCAGCCAGAAGCGCAAGGCAAGTGCACACGCATATTCTCCACATTCAAATGCTGCTTCCAGTTTTTATTGACATCAGGCACCAAGCTGCCAGCCTTGTGACCTTTTGCCGCAAACTTCATGCTTGCTCATGCTTCTTGCCAGGCCGGTCGCATTGCATCTTGTGCCCACATAGCAGGGGCAGACAGCTTCCCCCAGCCTCTCAGCCTCCTTCCGGCACCTGAGATGCCATGCGGTGCTGCAGATGGTGACCAGTACACCGAAGGCCTGGGTGTCATCGACCTCACACTTGCAATTGATGGATCTCCAGGTGGGCACTGTGCGTGCCATGCCCACAGACGCCTCTGCTTGCACAACACTGCCCTGTCTTGCATGCTGTGAGATATCTGTCTGCCAGGCATGTCCGTCCTTAATCACCCAACTGTTTGCAGGGATGGAGGAAGTGATCCCAGCCGACAGCTCTGTCATCCTCTTCGACAACGACAACACTGGGGGTGTGGACGTTTACCTCAGTGCCTACGGGCAGACAGGCCAAAAGACCGGCAATGTGATCCTGAGCTTGCCTGCACCGCCGCCACCTTCAGGTGCGCTGGTGCTGCCTCACAGCGCAGCTGGGTGGCTGGGGTCCTTGGCCTCGTGCTGGGTCTGCGTGTCTTGCCCATCAGCAGCTCTGGGCAGGTCATAGTTGGTGATCAGCCAATGCCTGCTGCTCACAAGGGCTCATTGTCGGCAGAAGAGCACTGGGCTGAGTATTGTGGGGCGCATCACGGGCATGACTCAATGTGATATTGCATCAGAGTCATCATGCATTCCCAGCATTGCTTCTCCACTGCTGCCATGCTGCCCTGCAGATGTGGACTTTGCCCTGTTTGTGCTCCCTGACTCCGACAACGACGACATTACGATCGTCACCGACCCCAGTGTCATCAGCCAGTACCCGACCCTGAACAATGAGGCATCATGCACCAGCAACTGTCTGTTCAAGCGCAGCAAAGACAACATTTTCATCATCAGTTCCACCTCCAAGCTCTTCCGTGACTTCACCAACATCGTCGCCATGTGGAGCCAGGACAGCATTGATTCGTCTACCGGCGCTCAGTCGGTAAGCTTGGAAGACTTGTCTGACTGGACAGACCATCACCTCCAAATTCTTGCAGATCACCTGATGTGCACAGCTGCTGAAAGGATTGCCAAAGCTGTAAGGCTTTTGAGAAGCCCATGAGCAGCGTCTCCATGTTGCCAGATTCTGACCTGAACAGCTGTTGCACTGCTCAGTGACAGCTGTTTGTACTGCCCAACGCACACAGCAACATCAGTTTGGCAGCAGCTGACAGCCTGAGGATTCTCACATGCAGAACCTGGTCACATACCAAGGCACGGCTGGGTATGGTCCCCTGCGCATTGACAGGTCAGTCTGGGTTGTTGCTACATTTGATGCTGCTGTTGCGCGGCGACTGATGAGGGCCTCACTTGTGCTGCTGCCCTGCCGTGCAGGCAGGCTGTAAACATCCAGATCCCTGCCCAGCATGGCACGACCTACAGCTACAATCTGTTTGCCGTGCAAGTCGGAGGGGAGACTCTGGCCTCAGTGCGAGTCCCTATAGGCAAGCCTTGTTGTTGTGCTGGTACAGCTCTTCCTGCGCTTTCCATGCATGCACCACCTACACCACCTGCAGTGGGTGCTGAGTGTTTGCCCTGCAGCGCGGGTCAAGCACTTAGCTCCGTCAATCCTTGCATCCTTGGGTCACACACGGAAGCCTCCCTCTCGCTACAGGTTTCAATGTAGGTGCACGCCGAATCAGGAACGCCTTCCTGGAGTCGCAGCGGCGCGGATCAACAACCACTATTGCTGTGCCATCCAACGCACCAGCCCCAGGCACACAAGGGACAGCTCCAGGTGTTCGTGGTCTGCTGTGGTTGCTCATTGCAGCCGGAGCCGCCATCACCTCTGGAGTCTGATCTGAGAATGATCACATCCAGAGGCATCACAACGAATCCCCTCCCAACACGATCAACTGCTGGCCTCAAGAACCCTGTACACTCCCTTCTACACCCCAATGAAGATTATTGCCTTCACCACCAACTGCTGTCCTCAAGATCAATTGCGTGACCCTAGGGTCACGCAATTGCAGGCCTGCACACTTCCTTCTGTACCTCAGTGAAGATTATTGTAAAGCTCCCCACTTACATCTCCGCAAAAAGCTCACTGTCAGCAGGTTGCAGCCTGTGGCAGTGCTGACAGACCTTGAGAAATACTACATGTTTTTCTGGCTGCTTGGGGCCGGACATTTGTATGAGTGCCATGTGCCAGTTGCAGCACCAGCGGGGCCAGGTCTTCTTTGCTTCAACACTTTGCCATGATGAGATCAGTCACATAGCCGTGTTGCGAGGCTGTGAATACGTGATGCATGTTGCCAATTGAACACAGGCATATTCTGGAGCACATGCTACCCACAGATGCATTTAAACCAAGGTGACATACGGTAAATCAGGTCGCTCATCGCAATCAGGTCACACAGCATGACTCAAACACCGATGTTTCAGGAAGCCGAGCAGTAACGGAGCAATGTGCAAGCACTTGGGGGAGAACTTGATTGCAGCTTGATGAGGGCCTGATTGCAGCTCGCTTCCAACGCTTCCAACATCATGGGGCGGTCTCTGGACATATTGAACAGCTTCAAGAAGAAGGAGCGGGTCCCAAGCGTGGCAGAGGTCGCCAGCCCCATGGAGCTCAGCAAGATTGGGGCTCAGCATGGGACATATCACAATCCAGAGGCGTCACCAGACTCTTTCAATGATAGAGTGGAGCAGGTGATGCTGACTTCGATCATCAAGCTGATCTTGCCGCGTATCTAACCAGGCCACGCTGTGGAGCATCTGGCTCAGGCGGCGCTGTTGGCAGTCAGGGGTCTGGCAGGCCTGCAGCCAGCCAGGCAACATTGACATCAGCCCTCACTTGGCCACCAGCATGGTTGTGCCTCAAGTAACCCAGATCAGACAGGTATAATTCAGCCAGGCTGCAGGACCCAGGTTGCCCTGATGCACTGCGAAGCTCACCAATTCACCAGGTTCAGTGACCGCTGAAGCCACAGTCATGCTGCAGGTCGCGCAGCTCAACAGCGACCTCAACCGGTCCATGAACCGCTCAGCATCGCGGCGCTCCTCCCGCACGTCTGAGGCCAGCCTCGCGGGGCCGGCGCTCAGGCAGAGCCCCTCCCTGCTTCGGCGGACCACCTCCCTGGTCAGGCAGCCTGTGCTGCACAAGACGCTGTCCAAGTGAGTGGCACGCACTGTGCTGCGTGAAGCCGGTGGGTGTGAACCGTGTCTCAGGGCATGCGCGCAAAGCCCTCCCTGCTGCGGCATGCCAACATCTGTCTCGAGCAGCCCATGCCGCAGAGATCTTCTTCCCAGTGGGCACCCTGCCTTGCCTCAGCTCAACATGTACTGCATGGGCGGACCATCACCACCTGTCCCCTCCAGCAGAGCCCCTCCCTGCTGCAGTGGACAGCCTGCATTGTCAAGCAGCCCTTGCTGCAGAAGAGGCCGTCCGAGTGAGCACTAGTGACAGCACTTGAAGTGAAGTCAGCGGGCAGCTTGTCTTGCCAGAGATGCTGTCCAGAGAAAGCCACCACCCTGTTGGTGCAAACTGCAGCCACCGCACGATGCAGCAGCTCCAGGTTGGGACAGGGAAGGTTGCAGGAGCAAAGGCTGTCTAGTCAGATATGTGCACTTCACTGCCAGCAAATTAGCTCCAGGGCGCGCTGTGGCAGCATTGCAGCAGTAGGACTTGGTTGCCACCCTTAAAGCGCAGCCTGTTGCACCGCATAAGCCCACATGGCAAAGGTGGCGAATCGTGAGTGAAACTGTGCTGCACGACTGCCACCGCATCTTGCTGGTCACACAGGACAGCCACGGTGCATCATGCAGGCTGCAGCTGTGGCTTGCATGGTTGCGCTCCAGGACTGTGCACTGCACCTGACACTTCCCCAAACTGCCTGCAACGTGTTTTCCTAGCACGCTCTAGAGCTGCACACTTCCTGTCGCTGGCTATGGTGGAATTTGCGTCAAATCTGCCTGCGAGTGCAGTCTCTCCCTTGCGCTGCAGGACTGCCCACTACCTGTCGCTGGTGGTGGCAGAGAACCCTGTTGAAGCCCACAGGGAGTGGAGGCGCAAGCAGGTGCGCACATGGGGCTGGCCTGTCACTGCATTGGTGGGACATGCCATGTCTGTGTCTGAACGCCCCTGGTGCGACCAGAGATGAGG
Source organism: Asterochloris erici (assembly GCA_019693375.1). NCBI lineage: Eukaryota > Viridiplantae > Chlorophyta > Trebouxiophyceae > Trebouxiales > Trebouxiaceae > Asterochloris > Asterochloris erici. The sequence continues at coordinate 167,843 of JAAMXJ010000277.1, read as the reverse complement.
CCAGTGGGGTGCATCCTGGCAGACAGGACTGCTTCAAGCCTGGTGTAGATCAAGAGTGGCGGGGGCATTCTTGGGGGGCTCGGCACTTTTCGACGTGCCGAGTTCTGACAGAAAAGCTGCTGAAGTTGGGGTGACAGAGCCTTGAAGTCTGAGATGCCTGCTGCAGGACCGGTACTGCAAAGGCTGCCCTTCCAGGAGGAGAATTAGAGTCTGGCAGGCTGCATGGCGCCATGAGCCAAGCTTTGACTTCCTGCTGCAGGATGTGAGTGGAGATGCCCAGCTCCAGGGCAGGACCTGGGCCTGCCAGGCTGCTGTGTCTGTGACAATGCAGGCAACCAACCACAGGGCTGTAGAGGGACGACATGCTGGCCGGGCTTGGTGTTACTTCGTCATACTGAGCCGCCTGGAGGGGACCTAGAGTCTGGCAGGCTGCATGGCAGCATGGCTGGAATGCAGCTTCTGATGCAGACTGAGAGCGAGGATGCTGAGCTCCCAGGGGGGGACCTGGAGTCTGGCAGGTTGCAGGGTGGCCACCGACGCACAAGCGAAGTGGGCCGGCGCCACACAAGCGAGGTTGGCGAGTACCCAGGCCGGCGCACCAGTGACCTGGAGCTGCACATGCTGGAGGAAGGTCAGTGAAATTAATGACACTTCCCTGTATGGGGATGTGCCAAAGCAGAGCAGGCACATCTAGCCATCTGCAAACGCCCCGCAGCAAGCTGAAGGTGCACATGCTGAAGGAAGATCAGTGCGTCCACAGCCTCAGAGCAGGAAAGGTGCAGGCTTGTCTGCTTGATTGCAGTCGACACCGCAGCAACCTGGGGCAGCAATGTGAAGCTCCATATGCACGAGATAAAGGTTGACCTCAGAGCAGCTGTGCAGGATGGTCTTAAACAGAGCTACCTGCTGTTGCTGCTGGCTTGCAACCTGACCTTTACTCAGTGCTTGCGCCAGGCAAATGCATGGGAATGATGGGTGTTGGCATCATCAACATTTTGCTGCAGAGAAAGCATGTGCATCAGTTATCTGGCATAGTCCCTGGCGCAGCTGCAATCTTGCAGTGCACCCATCTCATGCCCATCTCTGCTGCAGGGAATGAGGAGTACTATGAGGAGGAGGAGCTGACCCCTGAGCAGTTGCGTAGGGCAGAGATTTGTGAGCGGTGGCAGGCTGCGGCGCGGTCGCTCATGTCCAGCGTGCACATGGTGAAGCACGCAGAGATGCTGGCCGACCGCTTCGCGCACCCAGCTGACAGGTGGGTGGGTAGGTGGGGGAAGTTGGGGGGAAGGGGAGGAGAGGGAGTGGCGTGCTTGAGGCTGCGTGCCCCACCGGGCTGACCCTAGGAGTTCAGGCAGGCAGCTACTTGGCAAACGGGTTCATTTGCCCTGCTGACTGGGGTGCCTGCTGCAGCTTTTGCTCAGCAGTCTGCTGCTGGGAAATGGGCCTGAGCTACACAAACATGCCGCTCCTTTGTTGTAGTGACCAAGTAGACCTGCTTTGAAGCAAGCAGAGTCATGCAGCGAGGACCTCCATGGGCCTGGGCGGCGCTGCCGATCAAGTCCATTGTGTACAAAGAGGGGCTGCACTCTGCGTGTGAAGAGGCCCAGAACTGCTGGGCCTCTTGCACAGGTTCTACGCCGTCGTGGAGCTGGAGCGGGCACTGTCAGACAATCCCCACAAGGCTCTGCTTATCGAGGCCCTGGAGCGCAAGCGCAGCAACAATTATGACAACTTCTTTGAGCGCCTCATCTCAGAGCTCTTCATCACAGGTCAGAGCTGCTCAGGGTAATGGCATGCGATGCTTGCTGTGCGCCTTCATGCCCCTGTGGCAAGGCTGTCATGTGGTTCCTTGCTGCAAATTCTTTCAGGCAAGACAAGAACTTGCAGTGTGCCCCACACCTCCACCCTGCAGCTGAGAACTTTTGAACGCCTCCCTCCTTGTGGCCATGCAGTAGCTGAAGATGTTTCACTTGGGCAGGGAGGCTTCGTATCGCCTTGCAAGCAACACCAGTCAAAGCAGGCTGTCATCGCCTGCTGCTTCTCAGCAACTTTCTGACCTGGAGTCACATGCACAGTATTGCCCCCGTCTGCGCTGGGTAGTCACTGCCAGGCAGGGCACCATCACTGCCACCAGCACAGACATGGCCCCGCTCCGCTGCAGGGGAAAAGATGTTTGACCTGTTCACCCCTGCGGCCATGCACAACCACCTCGTCCCCTTCACCTGCCTCTGGACACTGTTCATGTTCGTTCTACTCTTCTACATGATCGGCGAGTTCCCCATGTTCTTTCAGCTCTTCAACACCCTGGTGAGGAGGCACACAGGAACACAACAGGCAGCACAGACTTTGTCAGGTTCAGCATCAGGGTCCCAGATGCCCTGTGCTAACATAAAGTGAATCAACATGTGCTGACGGTCTGGAGGTTTCACGTGACCCAGCGCACGCAACCAGCACTCAGCTGCATGCAGCTCAGCAGATCCCTGCTCAGACACTATGGCAAGGCATCTGAGCTTGATTCACCATGTGACGGCTTTGCTTAGCAGCCCCAGTGGCAACAGACTTGCAAAGCACACATGCTCAGAGCTGACCTCTACTTGCAGAATAATAAAGACAATAGCAACAACAGCGAGTTTGAGGACTGGCACAGGTGCTACTTCCCTTCAACGAATGGGAATGAGACTTACTATGCAGCCCCACAGTTGATACACTGGATCACTTCCAAAGTGAGGTTGTGTGTTTAGGAAGGCAGTGGAGACCAGGCGTCAGAAGCCCTGCCTGTGCGGTCATTGAGCTCTGGGTTTGCTGTCCTGGCCAAGTCCTACCACGCTCATCTCAATGCTCAGCAGGGGTCCAGTTGCAGCAGTCCTGTCCAGCCATGTTCAACTCAAGCAATAGCAAAGCGTAGCGCATTTCCGCATGCTTTGCCACCTGAATGATTGTTACAGCGGCTTCACAAGCCCTGCCACCAGCCCAACATGCTTTACACCATAAACTCTTCTTTGTTGGTGCACCACAGCTTGCCAGTACCATCTCGGTGCCGTCTCCGCACTATCTCAGCACATTCCTGCCACCAGATGGTACATATTTTGATTGAGCTGCCTGCCAGCTTCCCCTCAGGAAAGCCTGTCCTGCAGGGGGTTTGTCAGCTGTGTACCTGCTGTCAAGGCCTTGCCCCGACTGCGCCATGCTATGCTACTCTATGCTAAGCTCAACCCTGTTATGATGACTTCAAGAGGACTCTTGAACTGCAGGGAGCTCCCTGGTGCTACACCAATTCTGCGTGGACCTTGAATGGTGACTACCTCATTCAGTGGGGTGGGCGGTGGGGGCCCTTCATGAAGAGCCAGCCGCACAGGTGGGGGCTGTCACGCCTAAAGTGCACCAAAGAGCTGCCCATTGCTCATGCAGAGGGATGCGTGCTGCTACATAAGGACCTCGTGATAGCCAATAACAAGCACAGTCCTGCCCCTTCATCCTACATGCATTGAAGATGATGCAGCCTTCACTTGCTTTGCAAGCTGTGCCCATGGCCATATGCTCACATTTGCATGGACTTGAACTCAGTCTTCAGCATATCTGCCACGTCACCAGCCTGCTCTGTGCTCCACAAACTACTCAACACACCGATTTCCAAGTCTTGTTCCTTGGCCTTCCCCAAAAAATCTGCTGACAGCCCGGCCTGCCCTGCAGCTGAATCGCATGCTTGTGCACCATGACACCTGTCAGCTCACATCTGACACTGAGCCTCCAATAACCTGCTCACACCCACTTCCTGACCCTGCAGGTGGTTCACAAGCTTCTTCATACACCAGAGCTTCCAGCATGTGCTGTCCAACATGCTGCTCTTCGTCCTCCTGTGCTATCAGATTGAGGAGAAGTATGGCTGGTGGCGGGCACTTTTCATCTTTGTGTGGTCAGCTGTGGGAGGTGCGTAAAATTTGTGTTGGGGTTAGAGCCTGATCTGCAGGCTGTGTCGATCAATTGTGGTGTGTCAATCTGGCTGTAGGATCGAGCAGCATGATCTGCTGGGGTCGAGTATGCTGTTGCATATATTTGCAGATTTCTAGACTGGTGAAGGCATATTTTGTGTCATGCACATGGCTCTGGGGATGAGCATCACAATCTGCTGGGATAAAGTCTCTGTTGCATAGCACATGACTGGGTCAGGCTAGCAGAGAGCAGTCCCTAAGTTTGTGTGAGCAGCACATGCGGCTGGAGGCATGTGAATTTACATGACGGGTGGATCGCGGTCTTGTCTTCATGTGAGTAGCTGCTAGATGTGAGCTTAAGCTGCTGAGGCCTGCTGCGGGTCGCTGGCACATACATGAGGTCAGCTGGTGGAACAGCACAGGGCAGACTGCAGCACTAGGTACCAGCTGCCTCTGTGCCCAGGTGAAAGCCTCAGGGGCTTTCACCTGGGCACAGGCATGCGTAACATGTAGTTGCAGCTTGGGACTGTAGGCAGCTCTGCAGCTGTTCCAGCATTCAGCCCAGACCAGCGCAGCCACCTGTGATGCTCAGCAGACTGCAGATTGAGCGGTCTGCTGCATTGATAATTGCCATCTGGTGGTCCAGCCCACAGCTCGGCTTTTGCCAATGTCAAGCTGCTGCACAGTGCTGGAGATGTCCTCAGCAACCTACCCTGGCCACTCCTGTTGACCTCTGCCTGCAGGCAATTTCTTCAGCGCCTGCTTCGAGAGCAGCTGCGTGGTTGTGGTGGGCGCCAGTGGAGGCATTTTTGGACTCTTGGGCCTCTTCATTGCAGACATGGTGTTGAACTTTGAGACCCTAAAGAGGTACATGAAGTCCAAACAGCCACACATTGCAAGCTTTGAAAGTTCTGGGGAGGTGCATGTTGCCAACTGCTGTTGCCATTGATGCCAACAGGCAGCCCAGCATCGCAGCTGCTGCCTGGCAAGCCATGGACCATTGCTGCAATACCACTTTCAAGAAGTCCTGACTTAGCACCTGCTGAGGCCTAGCCTGCCTTGGCCATCCTCACAGATGGTCACGTGCAAACTCTGTGTCCCTGTGCTGCAGGCCAATCATGCGCTGCGTACTGATGGTGGCCTTCCTGGTGTACTTCATTGTAACTGTTGCCACCACTCCAACAGGCACCTCTAACCTGTCCCATGTGGGCGGCTTTATCTGTGGCCTGTTCCCAGGCTTCCTGTTCCTGCCCAACCTCAAGAGTGAACGCTGGGAGGCCATTTTGCCCTGGCTGGGCATTGTCGTGGCAATTGGGGTCTACGTGGGGCTCCCTACCTACTTCTACACCAAGATCATGCCCAACATAAACTGTGGCTCGTCATTACAGTACTAATGTTCCCAAGATAACTCTCAGCACTTGAATAGCTTCAAGCACAGTATGATATGTGAATTCAAGGGGCTTGCTCAGAACACTGTGGTAGACAAACGTGAGAAGGCTGTTGGCTGTTGACGTTCATGACAAGACAACTTCACAAGATGCAGTCTACATCCTGCCAGGCATGCCATTGGAGGCCTTCATCCTGCAACACCAGACACACACGTCTTGGACTGGGAAAGCTGACGTCTTCTTGGAATGCAGGGCATAGCATGTAAGATGCTGCCTGGGGTGCCAACGGTAGCGTCCCTCACCGCTTCAAGATAAGATAAGGCAAGCGCAGCAGGCATGGCATACTGAGCCAAACGCTCCTGGTGTGCATCTAGTGGACATGCAAGACAACATCAGGACATGTTACAATTCATGCACTTGCATGCTGCACCTGCGGTACCAGTCACGGCAGCGCTGAGGGTCAAAGGCCTGCCCGGACTGCTTGTACAGGTTGGAGTAGAGCGCCACCACCTGATCCTCATCATTCATCCCCCTGCATACACAATTGGCAAGCCATCAGACATTGGATTGCAGTAAGCTGTTTGATGAGACCTTTGTATTGCAAAGCCAAGAACTGTCGTTGCCAGTGCCCCTGAAGGCATGCCCATGTGGCAGTCAGAGTGTACATAGCACCAGATGGCTGCCCGCAGAGACAATGATACAGCCCTGCCCTGCAGGCAGCTCGGGCAGGCCTTGAGAGTGCATGTGGTGTCTGCACTTAGGAAGCTGCAGAAGCATGCAACGCTGGCCTGGTCCCGCCAGTGTCCATTTGCTGTTGGGTCCCTGCTGCAAAAGCAGTAGTGGCGTGGCCACAGTTGCATCAGGGGCTGGCAGAGGTGATCAGGTGTTGCAAGAGCCTGTCTGCTGCCTCAGAGAGCACGTACACAAACGCCTGCAGTTGGACACAGGGCAGTGAAAACAGCTTGAGGGTTGATTGCGGCCAAAGCAAGGACAAGTGTGGGTGCTCACATCTCTGCTTCTGACGTAACAAGGCAAGCGCTCTGCTGCCCAGGCAGAGTGCAGGCAGCCCCAGCTCCCCCCCATCATTTGCTGCATGTCCATCATGCGATGCATAAACGGGTTTCATGACACTGCCCCTCATGAAGTGCACGGCCAGGTCAAGCGCTGTTGCTGTCTGTCAGCAGAGAGGGCACAGGCAGCTCCACCCCCTCACCTGCTGCCTGGCCCTCATGGGGTTCATCACTCCCGGGAGGAGGTGGTGCCAAGGGCAGAGGCCTTGTTGCGTGCTCTGCAGACAGTTTGGAGGCAGCCCTGGCTCACCCCATCATCTGCTGCATGGCCATCATGGGATTCATCAAAGGGTTCATCATCGGGTTCATCATCCCCGCCATGGGATTCATGCCCATCATCGGGTTCATCAGCCCCCCCATGCCCATGCTCATGCCCAAGCTGGGGGCCCCAGCGCCGCCCCCAGCACCCCCACTGTCGACGCTCCCATTGAGGCCCCTGCCAGTGGCAGCTATGGGGGATGTCCGTCTGACTGCAGCCTGGCGCCGAGTGTCCTTGATCTGCGCACATGCAGCGGCCCCTCAGGCATGTGCTCGAGGCAGAGCTGAGAGCAGTGCGCATGCAACCTCCATCCGCTCAGAGGACCAGTGACAGCTCAGGGCTGTCCTGCTGGGTGCAGCCTCGCGCACAGTGTCCTCAACCTGCATCTGCACAGCAGCAGCTGCGCCCAGTAGCTCAGCCAGTGGGGCATGAGGAGGCGTGTCTGCGTGAGCAGCAGTGAGCAGGCAGCCCTCATCTGTATAGGGCGCTGGCAGATCAGAGCCAGGGAAATGCTGGGGTATCAACAGAGGGACCTCCTGGCTGGCGGCGATTGAGTGCCCTTGAGCTGCAGACATGCAGCAGCAGCAGTGAGCAGGTGGGCCCCAATAAGGCATGCTTGAGATGCCAGCACTGCGCAGACAGTGTTCATCTGCAGAGAGCGCTGGCGGCTAAGAGGCCAGAGAAAGGCTGAGGTGCCAGCAGAGGCATGTCCAACGGGCTTCAGCCTGGCGTGGGGTGTCCTTGATCTGCACAGCTGGATATGAGAGCCTGAAGAACCCTGGATGTGCAGCGTCTGGTGCAGCGACCTCCAGGGCTCGTCCCAAGGTGGAGGAGGCCTGCAGCCTGACCAGGTGTGCAGGTGGTGCAGACAGCAGTGGCAGGTGTGGGGTCGGGACATCTGTGAGAAGCCTGCTGCCACCTGGACATGTCGGCAGCAATGCGCAGGGTCAAGGGCAGGGTCAAGGGACATGGCGCTGACTGGTAGGGGGGACCTGAGACCAGATGTGCATGACATGAACAAGGCACCACAGGCAGATGTCAGCCCAAAATGTTTATTAGACCGCAGCTGCCTGCAAAGGCAAGCAGCAGTTGTTGTTTGTGGCCAAGAGGGGCCCTGACTGGCTGCAGTCTGACCAGCTGGCTGTCTGAGATCAGTGCAGAAAGCTCTTGAGCTGCCGAGCTGCAAAACCTTGCAAGCCTGCTGTGCAAAGCTAAACAGACGTTCAGGGGACAGGTGGCAAGCTTGAGCCGCTACAAATCATCTATGGCCCTGGCAGCAGTGAGGAGGCCCTTGACGAGTGCATCCACATGGGCAGCTGATACCTTGAGAACAGTCGTGAGCGGACTGTGTCAAACATGTCCCCCACCGGATGAGGTGTGAGAGGTGCAGCACGCTCACGATAACCTCCAGGGTCCTGACCCCTAGGGCTCACCCTGTCAAACATGTCTCCATACTCTGCATAGTCCATGTCCAGGAAGTTGGGGCGCTGCCGCTCTCGGCTCCTGCTGCGGCTGCGGTGGCGGAACCCTCGCCGCTCATCCCTCTGCCAGTCAGGGCTGCTGGCTCGCTGCCTGCAGCAAGGTGGAGCAAACAGGCCAAGGTGAGGGCAGTGAAGCAAACAGGCTTGACACACTGCTTGCCCTGTTCCATGGCAGGGCTGCTGTCTTGCTGCCCTCAGAGTTGTAGAGTCAAGCCTCCTGCAGTGAAGCCAAGCAATTGGTCAAGTGCCCTCGTGCAAACCCCTCCTGCAAAACTCCGTTTGTGGCCCAAAAGTGCTGATCTGCCGCTTGCCCTGGTGCATGCAGACGAGCCTTGCCAGCCCCACTAAGGGCCGCTGGTGCATGCAGCAACGCATCCCTGCCATCTACATGCCGTGCGTGCGGCGTCTGCCTCACAAGGAACTTGTCCAGGCAGGGTGGCAGTTGGGTCAAGGGCTTGGGGGCTGCCTCAGGCCCCTCACATTTGCAGCAGGTCTCAGGCAGCCACATGCTGTCTGGCGGGTTCCCAAAAAAAGGGATCTAACTCACCAAGGCCCTCTTGCCCCTGCCTCCTGATACATGCTGCCTGACACAGACATGCAGCAGTCACAGGGCAGTGCAGTGTTCTGCGGCGCAGGTGGCTCACCTGCTACGAGACACGTGCCGCCCTGGAGACTGCCGCCTGACGTTCCTGTCATGCGCTTGCCTGTCGCCATCATATCTGCAGCACCACACCACTGCTCCTCAGATGGCTGCCTTCAGCAGTACGCATCACAACCCTGCTGCAATTCGTCTTTGAAGGCTCAGTTTTCCCTTTGCCAACAGCCTCTGGCAAAGTGCTGGCAAAATGCTGGCTGTGCTTCCAACAATCTTGCAGGCACCATGAACTCTCTGCAAACCTTTTGGCCACAACCCTGCTCTTCCTGGTCCCTGATTGTGCCAAGACACGCTTGCAGGTATCTGCTGGATGTGAGCTGGAGGTACCTGAAGAAACACTGCCCACCTTCCCTCCCAGAGCACAGAGCTGCACCCTGGAGCAGTCCGGCTCCCCTGCTGCCTTGCAGCACACCTGCTGGAAAGCCATTTGCTCCCCCCTCTGACTGAGCAGCTGGGCCATACCGCCTGCCAGCCAGCCATCCCCTGTGCAGGCTGGAGGCTAGCTCCCTGCACATCACACCACAGAAGCTGCAACCACCAGACCCACCTGCTCTGCTCCCGTCCGCGGCCGGTCTGCAGCTCGGCGCGGGCCCGCATGCTTGGCTCGCTGCCTGGGCGGCTGCCAGGCGGCGGCCGAGGTGGAGGCACCGGCTGCCCACCGCCCATGCCCATCATCATTCCTGCAAGGCATCGGCACAATCGTACAGTGCATGGCTGGTAGGGCAGCAGGCTCCCTGCCAACAGTGGGGCTTGCTGCCAGGGCGGCTGCCAGGCAGCAGCCAAGATTGATACGCCACCTGCCGCCACTCATGCCCATCACCATCCAAGCGCAAGCTGGGGCCGCTCACCTTGCGGCATGCCGCCAAAGTGCATGCCCAGCGCCTGGCTCAGCCCCATCATGTCCATGCCCATGGGCCGCATGCCCATCCCCATGTCGCCTGCAGGGTCACCCCAGCCAAGCAGTGAGCTGCGCCACACTAAGTGAGGTGAATGGGCGCCCCAGCTATCAAGGCACTGCCTGCCCTTGAGTGAAATGCTCAGCCCGCTCATGTGAGCAGCATAACAAAGGTGTCATCATGGGAAGCAGTCAGCGCACACAATGTCCATCCCCATGGCAACCAGGCCGCTCCTTCTGAGACTCAGGGGTGACCATGATGCAGGCTCCGCCACACCATTTTAGAAGACCCTAGTATAGAGGGGCTTCCCGGCCAGAATGCCATCTCCAAGTAAGCTGTCCATCTATCTCCTTAAGGCAGCCCTATTACTCACCGCAAAGGACACCAGTGAAGGCAGCTCAGCTCACCAAAAAAGCCTGGCATGGGGCCTCCCATCAGTCCCATCCCCACCTCCTGCCCAGGGCGGCCGCTGCGACCCATCATGCCGGCTGGCCGGTTGCTGGGCGGCCGCGGCCCAGCAGGCGGGGGCAGCACCGGCTTGCTGTCAGGTCCTGCAGCAGTGGCAAGGGAAGGCTCTGCAGGGGCCACCCAAGAGCGCCAGCAGAAAGCTGTGCACAGGGAGACGGCAGCACCAGGTTGCCCTTGAGGCCTGCAGCAGTGGCAAGGGACAGCACTGCAGGAGGCCACCCAGGAGTTTTTGGCACCTGCAAAATGCTTTGTGGAGGGACATGGCAGCTTTAGGTGGTTCTTGGGCGCCTGCAGCTGTGAATTTTGAACAATGGCAGATTGTTTTTGGGCGGTACACTATAGCGTAATCGTCTGGGGCTCCTTACTGAGAAACTGCTTTCCAGAGTCAGTATGTATCACAGCAGTGCAGGAGTTGTCAGGGCTGACAAAACGATCTGCAGAAGGACACGGCAGCTTTAGGTGGTTCTTGGGCGCCTGCAGCAGTGGCAAGGGAGGGCGTACAGGGGGGCCAGCCGGGGCTTGTGAGTGATGTGCTCAGCCTGCAAAAGGCAGCGGAAGGGGGGCAGCAGCAGAGACACGTTGTTGGGGCTGGCAGCGGGGGCTTATGGTGTCTGGTTTGCTGAAGCATCCAGCCGCAAGTGGCGAGAAAACATCATCTGACAAGCTGATGCAGGCTGATGCAGTATCTTATGGCTGCAGACCAGCACATTGCTGGAGTCGCAGAGCACAGTGTGCCACCTGGTGCAGCGTGTGAGGACCACTGCCCAGCACCTCACCAAAGCCACAAAGCACAGGATGCAAGCTGGTGCAGTGTGTGAGGACCTCGGCCAACTGCATCGCAAGAGCCGCTAAGCCCACATGATGCAACTCTGGCGAGTGCAGCGTGTGAGGGCTGTAGCCCCTCGCCAGAGCCACAAAGCACTTGCTTGCTGTCGCCAGCGCGCAGGTACTCTGCGTGTGCACAAATAGCAACAGACAGTGAACCAAAACAGCAAGACAGACAGGGGCGCTGTCAAGGTTCACCCCCACGAAAGCAGAATGCGCCGCTGTGGCAGTGCACAACTTGAGCTTTCCCGGAAAAGGGATGCCTAGGTTGTCAGTTGCATGCTCAATCGGGAGACTCCTCTGCAGTGGGAGTGGTCAGGAGTCAGCGTACCTGGCCGGGGGACACCCGCCTTGTCAGCCGCATCCTCGATGAGCTGGCACAGCTGCGCTCCCAGGTCGGGGGGCAGCTCTTGACCGTCTCTGCAGATCTTGACGGGCTTGCCCTCGTTCAGAGGGTTGTGGAGGTGCTCAGTCTGCTGGAAGCCCAGGTTGAAGGGTCGCACCCTGCACGCTTGGAGGCAGTCTGTGAAGCTGTATGTTGCTATGTACATGTTGCACATGACAGGTGTAGACATGTGGACCTTGTGACTCACACATGCACAGAAAGCATGAAGTCCAGCTGATGAGCAGTAATGTCTGCCTGCAGCTTGTCCCTAGGTGCTCGACAGGGCAGCGTCTGTGTGCAGCTTGAGTGGCGGCATCACAATGGAGGAGAGCAGCACATTATAAGCATTGAAATGCAGGCACAGCGGCAGGTCCCCAAACACTGCCTGCAACCAGAATGATCACAACTGCCATGCACTGGAAGATTTAGCAGCTGGTGCATGCATTCTCACCACTGTACATGAAAGGTGTTCCCGACATTGCGCCCTACTCCCTCCCATGCCACAGCGTCTGCCTGCACCCAGCAGAGCAGCACTGTGAGAGCTGTCCAGGTCAAGCCGACCTCCAACTAGTGGTCACTGTCAGGACCCTGTTTGGCGCACACAGAATGGCTGAGACCATTGCACCGCAGGCATTCCTGCCAGATGCGAATCACGAACAGTGGTAGCTATGCCATGGGGGAGGTCGTTTGGGCGTATGCAATGTCATTGGCCAGCCCAGGCGCTGCTGCCCTCACCTGGTTGCGTCCCACTGGGGAGGTCATGCGGGCATAGCCCTGGAAGTGGCCACTCCCATTGACAGAGAAGACCAGCAGCACTTCTGAGGCAGACTTGAAAGCATCATTCAGCTTCTCCTCGTTGTGCCTCTGCAGCCACGCATGTCAGGGCACAACACTTCAAGCTAAACAACGTTTCGCCCTGACAACGGTGAGGGCAGCGGGGCGGAAGCAGTGAACGAGTTCAGCAGGAGCCGTGCATGCAGATGAGGGTCCTTGTTCCAGCCAGACACAGATGTGACATGCTGTGCTGTGGACTAGGAGCAGCGCCTGCTTCCCTGTTCAGATGCAGGCAAACAAGATAGCCGACGCGCAGAGTCTGTGAAATGCAGTGGGTGGGCCGGCCACATATGTGCCGGCCACACAGGCAGGTGAGTGAAGAGAATGGGACACTCCTGATATCAAGACAAGGCTCTGTCAGCAGCATGCAGTGAGTCCACCAGGGCAGACCACAACCTTGTCCATAAGCAGGCAGGCTCTCAAGCAGGCAGGTCATGTCAGAAGGCAGTCAACATGGAAAGGGTTCACTCGTCTGCACCTGAGTGGACCAGAGGCCTGTCTGCATGCTGCGCTCTACATTTTCCGCATTGACGCTCTTCAGCACAAAATAGCGCTTGAAGCTGCCAGCCCCAGCTTCTACAGGCTTCAGCCTCGACTGTGGGCGCGGGCCTGGCACTGTGCCGCCATGGGGGCTGGCCTGGGCCTGAGTGCCATTCCTGGTGGGGGCTGGCACTGTCTGGCCCGGCTCCACCTTCACAAAACCCGAGTCCACCCTCATGGGCTCCGCTGGCGCAGCACTCGCCGGGTTCGCCCTCCCCGGGTCGCTGCTGATGCCGCTGTTGGTGCGGGCTGTGTCGTCCAGGCCGTCATAGTCCAGCTGGTTCTCATCGTCTGATGAGCCGCGCCTGTGCATGGCTGGTGACTGACGGTGAGCTTGTCTCCAGTGAGCAGCCTGCTTGGGGGCCTGAGACAGGGACAGGCAGCCGCTGACCGCCTGTTGAGGATCTCAACGCTCTGATGCCTCCCTCAGTAGGTGTGCTGGTGCCTGTGGGCGCCCGCTTGTGCTGGGACAGGAGGCTTCAATGGTGCACCAGGCCGCAGGCTACTGTTCAGCCCCAGGCTGGCATGCAGGCATAATTGACGTTGAGCTGGTTGTCGTTGCCAAAGGCCTGCAGCAGGGCATTGACCTGGGTTCTTGCCTGGAGCCTCACAAGAGCAGGAGATGAGCAGCACAAGGCGTCAGCCTTTGTCTTGCTCATGCATATCTCAAGTGATGCGCTTCATGAATGCAGCGCACCAGATATGGCGACGCAGCAGGGCGGCAGCTCGACAGCTAGGCAAGGGGCCTCACAGCAGGCTTTCAGAAGGCAAATGCAATGCAGATGCCGCATGGCGGGGCAGGACAGCGTGCCTGGACCAGCACTGAGATCTTCTCGTCCAGGGATGGACTGAAAGCCTCCTTCAAGTAGACAAACTGCAGTGCAGGGGTGCACAACCTCACAATGGGTCAACAGCTGCCATCAAGCAGACAGCCTACAGGACAGGGGGGCACCTCTTCCATGCCCAGGGAGGAGGGGTTGTGGAAGAAGTGCATAGGAGGTGCAGCAGCAAGACCACCTGAGTCACCCAACTCTGCCTGAACAGGGTGGATGAGATCACTTGGCAGCAGCCTGCACCATGGACCTGTCATGCTGAATGAAGGGCAGACAAGACAACAATCAGAAGTTGATCAAAGGGACAAGGGGACATCACAGAGGGGGTGCATGCAGCTCAGCAGCGCGAAGTGTGTGCCAATGTTGCCAAACTGGCAGCGGAATGCATGACACTGCCACTCAGCAGTGTCGTAACGCGTTCTGCTGTCACTACTCATGCTGACACCAGTCCAAGTGGTCCCGCACAAGAGGCTGATCCACCGCCTGGGTCTCCCTCCCTGTCTGCTGTCGCCAACTGTGCCAAGTATGCACCAAGGTGTTGGCAGCGTGCCTGGTGCCCGAACGCCTGCCTGGCACCTCTGCTGTGGCCCCAGCTGGAGACAGGACAGCCCCAGACAGCACTGCTGGAGGGTGGCACTTACCACTTGCTCTGTCTTCAAGTTGTCCTGCAGGTACTTGACCACCTTGGAGAACTTCTCGTCTCCCCCAACCTACATGATGGGTCGCAAGATCTGATGGCTGGGCAGATGCCAGACACAGCGGCAGCATGGAGCAATGGCAGCCCAATGTCTGCATGCCAAGATGCACATTCAGTGCAGCAGGTCCCAGGAAGCAGGCCAAGGTTGCCAGTCATGATAACTCAAAGCAACTCCGCCACGGAATCGACATGATGTGCTGAAGGTGCGGGAGGCGCAGCACACTGCTGCGGCAGCTCCTTCTGACATGAAACTGTCGTCTCAAGAGCGCAACAATTGCTGAACGTCTGGGCATGACATAGCTGCTGCTCGCCTTGACTCGTGGGCCTTTCCTGAGGATGGGTGCACCGCCTGTCGGCTTGAAGAAGATGACCACTGCACAGGGGTGGACAACATGCTGAGGACAGCAAGGCATTCTGGGATCAGATCAGGCAGGGCTTGAGAACCATGCTGAAGGCTGCTTCAAGGAGCAGCGCAGGATGCAGCGGCTGAGGCAATGCGAGGCAGTGGCTGGCAGGATCATGTACCTTTCTCACTCATGAAATGCAGCAGGGCTGCATGCCAACAAGGAAGCTGCTTGACAAGAGCTGAAGCCTGCTGGGACACGCAAAGATCTCGAGCGCTGCAGATGCTGTGCTCACGGAATGTTGTGGGGGCACAGAAGTCAGCTCTGTGGCCTGCAAACCCGGCAGCAGATGGGAGAGGGCCAGCCCTAACCTACCTGAAATTTTCTTTCGCCCCAGTTTCACCGCTTGCTTGTGTGCCTGAATCACTACACCTGCTGCAAGAGGACATAAAGGCTGATCTGCATTGAATACTCGGCTCGAGTTTGCCAGTAGTCATGCAGATTGTGCAAAGGTGCCTATAGCCAACAGGGCAGCACAGCACCCCTCTATGGAGAGCAAGCAACTGCAGGATTGGGTTTCAGATCAGCTATTTGCACTTCTAGGTGAGCCAGCTTTGGTGCTGCTCAGCACCATTATAATAATGCTGCTGCAACCTTCTCAACGTGGTCCCACCAATCCTGTCTGGTGCGCCGCAGGCTATTCTGAGGGCGCAGTCGTCAGCTATGTGGTGTCTCTCGCGCGCAAGGCTGGAGGTGTGGATGCCCTGGCCTCTGTTCTACACTCTCAGGTGAGCATAGTCCCCTCAAATAGGATGTCAGGCAACTGCTGTGGCCTGGCATCAGTGTGGCACCCAGCCATCAGGAGATGGTCCTGACCCTTTTACAGGACATCGGCCTGTAGTGCGGCAGCTTTGCTGGCTACGCACACTTAAAGCTGAGCTGCACAGCACGCAGCAGTCATGCTGCAGGCCACCCCCTATGCGGCGTGTCATATGTGAGGCCTGCATCGCGGCGACCTGCTGATGCCAAGTAGTCTGCCATTACAGACCTGCACTGGCGCTCCATCATCTTCACCTCTGCTCATCACTGCTGCATACCTGCCTGCAGCCACTTGCAGTGGCTTTTTGCCAACATAGCAGTGGCTGCTGCTTGCAGAGGGGGCAGCTGCAGTCCTTAGCTATCAGAGCGACGGATTGCCCTCATCATGGCATCCTCGTTGACAGCATCCCGCCTGCTGCTTCTGGGCACTTGCAACCGTCTTCTGGCACCCGCATCTGCGCCTCAGTCCTGTGCATGGCTCGGCAATCCCTGCGGCCAGAGGGCAGGCTGCAGCAGCACCCATGTCTCACCAGGCTGGCTGCAGAGCGACCTGCCTGAGTGGGTCATCTCAGCAACAGTTGAATCTCTCCAACCGCTGCACGCAGGGTGGCCTGCCCCAGTCATCTGCGACCCGCACTTTTGCCTCAGACCTACTTGCACGCATGGCTGGGCGCCCGACAAAGGCAGTGGGGCAGGCTGCAGCTGTGGCAGCTGCTGCTGTAGCCCAGCGGGCCCGCGATGCTCAGGCAGCCGCCGTGGCGCGCTCCAGCGCCAAGTACGGACTCTTGTTGGATGAGGCGAGTGAGGACGAGGAGGCTGCGCAGTTGCCAGCACCCACCACTGCCGCGCTGCCCCCTAGGCCATCCAAGGGGAAGAAGCTGCGTGCCTCCAAGGTGAGGGGCGTGTATATGCGGGGAGTGAGGCTGTGCACATTGCTGTGCTGCCTCAATGGGGAGAGGCTGTGTTTGTCCAAGGTGAGCTTCATGCATGACGGCAGCGAGGAGAGGAAGCTGCAGCGGCCAGCACCTACCGTACTGTGCTGACTCTGAGTGGGAAGGGTCCGGGGTTGCTGGCTTACAGTAACACCACAGTGGCCGCCAATATACTCTCCGTGAGAGTTGGTCAACAATCTTCAGTCTCTCCTGCAGATGGTGGACGATGACGAGGAAACCACAGCTACTGTGAAGGTGCCTCAGAAACGGAAGCGGGCATGGGAAGAGGCCGCTGAGGCTCAGGACCCAGAGGCGCTGGAGGCTGCCAGGAAAGAAAAGGAGATGGAGGAGGACCAGCGGGAGAAGGAGGAGTTTGAGCAGCGCATGAGGGTGAGTCAAGGACCTGTCTTCCTGTGGTCTGGTGTGGCGCGACAGGTACTGGCAGCTGATTTAGCTGCAGGTGTGCAAGAAGCACGCCCCCTCACTTAAGCCTGCTATGTGGTTCACCACAGCTGGTGCCCCGCAGGAATATGAAGAGGCCTCAGTGTGGACGCTGGCCAAAAATTTGCCAGTCTGAGTACACCTTCACCTCAGTCTCACTGTCTTGGCCTGTGTGTGTTGAAACAAGCAGCACTCTGCAGGAACGTGACGAGGCCAAGACACGAAAATTGGCTGAGGCCCGCCTCTCCAAGGAGGAGCGCGAGGATCTGGAGCGCAGAAAGTACACCACCGAGGAAGAGAAAGAGGGCCTGCTGCCTCAGCTCAGGTGGGCCTCCTCAATGCTGTTGTGCTCCATGCAAAAGAACAAGGTCAATGGCCCAGTGGACAGGGGCCATCCCTGCCCTCTCATTGTTGGTCAGCTCAGGTAGGGGTGCACAGGATGCTTGACTCAGGTCACTTAGAGTACCAGCACACCAGCTTGGGTCTTCATAAGGTTTGTTGGAGGATGCAGTGATGGCCTTGCTTTTGCTGCTGTGAAGGACATGGTCTGCCTGCCATCACTGGAGTGTGGATGCCAGCCCAAGTGCATCACCCAAATTGCGTCATGCTACAGAGATCCTGGGCAGCTTCCTGTGCCTTAGGCTACAGCATGCGCCCTGCTGGGCAATGCACAGCCCTTGGCAGTATTTGCAGCAGAGCAGTGCACACTTGTCTCTGTGAGGAGCAAAATCATGTATGTCCTTACCTGGCAGACTTGTGGGCGGCTGACTGCTGTGGGCGGCTGACTGCTGCAGGCAGCCCTGCCCTGTCTACTTGGTCCAGAATCCACATCGACATGCTGAGACTCCCTTGCACTGGGTACTGTCTTTCCAGGTCCCAGGCCCAGGCATCTGCCAGCCTGTCAGGGCTTTGGTCTGCCTGCAGGCGCCTTCTGCAGGGTGAACGGTTCCACTGATGAGCCATTGCAAAGCATTGGTTTTTGTCAAAAGGGGTTCCACCTTGGCTGCAGGCAGTACTCGCGGCAAGAGTACCTCAAAAAGCGTGAGGACAAGAAGATACAGGAGCTGCAGGTAACACTGCAGCAGAGCAGGCAGCATGCATGCATGCATGCACACCAGAAAGGCTGCCCCAACTGGCATGTCATGTCTGGACAGCTGGATATGCTGGTCCCTGGTGTGCAATGCTGCATCCCTATCATCATGCTTGGGCAGTATGCTGCCTTTCTGTGTTAAGGTGAAAGTGGTGGACCCATGTTAAAGATGTCTGTCTTCAGCAGGCCCAGCTGAAGGCTGCAGGGACTACTGCGCTCTCTGTGATGTCCTGTAGACTTGCAAGCAGCATGTTATGATGACATGGCCTGCAGTGGTGCTCCCTGGCGGAACGACATCACAAAGGGCTGGCTGCGCATTGCACACAGCCCTGTTCAGTCAATTACAGGACATTGTCCTGGGCTATTCAGCCCTCCCTGCTGGGCTGCGCCTTACGGCCTTCAGGATCTGTGATGACTGGGTTCCTTGTGTCTGCAGAAGGACACATGACTCTGGGATGCCTCTTCGCTTTCTGTGTGGCCTGCACAGTCAAGCTGGTCTTCCCCTGTTTGCAGGATGAAATCCAGGACTTTGAGGCCCTGTTTGTGGGGCAGCGTCTGACTCCCAAAGAGCAGGAGGAGCTGGCCTACAAGAAGACAGTGCTGGAGCTGGCGCTGAAACGCAAGGCTGCCCAGGACGAGCTGAACCAGGACGATGACTACCACATTCCGCAGGCATATGATGCACCAGGTAGGCAGGGGTGCTGTGGCAGGCCCATGCTGGGTGATCACAGGCAGCGGTGCTGCTGGGCAGCTCCACTGCAAGCAAAAGAGTGCTGGCAGGCTTCGGCCAGCCAGGGTCCAGCGCCTGCGATCTGACATATGTGGTTTTGGGACTGCACAATGTGGGCCTGGCCTTGCACGCCAGCTCTCTTAGCAGCAGCAACAACACTTGGCAGGCAGGGCTTGGACCCCCACCTCTCTGATATGCCCTGTGCATGCAGTGAAGCTGTGGACAGGGGCTTGCGGTCTTTACTGCAATGTTTCCTGCTTGTGCAGGGGCGCGGCAAGAAGACAGGTTCAAGGTCCTCACAGAGCGTTACAGGTGATTGGCGACCTCAGCGCTCATGCAGATGAAAGAGCAAGCTTGCATGCCAAGCATAGTCAGGCATCACCTTGTGTGCGCTTTCGCGAGCATATTGCCAGCAGCTTCTGATCTGCCAAGGCGCAGTGGCTGTTGCCGTGCAGCAGATGGTGGCAGTTGTGGTCGCCTATTTCAAGCTTGACAAGCAGGCACCAAGTGCAAGTCTTTTGCGTCACGCACACACCTCAAAGCTTTGGTGGTGAGAAGTTGTCAAGCAATGCAGGTTGGCGGTCAGGCACTGCAGCTGAACGACTTCACTGTGTCAACAATGCTGCAGCAAGGCCTCCCAATAGCTTGGGATGCATGACTGCAGGGAGCCTGAGTCGGGACAGGGGCCTGAGAGACTCAAGCATCGCATCTTGGAGGGCATCACATCTAAGGCCCACTGTCTTTTCTGGGTGCAGGGAGCCAGAGGAAGATGACTCAGCTCCCTGGAAAGAGCAGGAGAACTGGGAGGGCGCTCAGATCAAGAAAGCGCTGCAGCCTGTGGGGTCCAAGGGCAAGAAGGCGGCGCAGTACGACTTTGTTTTTGAGGACCAGATCCAGTTCATTACGGAGGCAGCTGCACAGGATGAGAGCGTGAGTTGTGATTGATACTGTTTTGTTTGTGCTGCTGGTCCAGAGATCATGAGGGTCTGCGTGAGAGGAGGAGACTGGGATCTGACAGCATCCTGGCACAGCGCTACTTGAAGAGGCAGTATTGCTGGCATCCTGCCAGCCTGTCTCCTGGCTCAATTACAGGCTTCTGGATGCTGTTGGCTGTGCTGCGGGTAGGTCCTGCTGCACAGGCAGAGGGCACATGTCATAGCATCAGGTGCTGCGCAGGATGAGTGCATGAGGGCTCCCTCTCCTGTTGTGTAGGGTCCTGCAAATGCTTTGCAGCCAGCTGCAGAGCTGGGTGGCTCACGACCTGCATGGGGCTGGCTTGTCGACATCAAGCTTAACTAGACTTTTGCAGAGGATTGCAGCGGCATGAGGGGCAACTTGTGACCTAGTGTCTCTGGCGTTGCCCAATCCTTTTTCCAGAGCAGCGCTGCAGCAGCAGCCTCTGTGTCCAATCACATTGCCTGTTGCACAGCACTCGAACTACATCCCACTCATAACTTTGTCATAGGCGTGGAGGCTGTGCGACTGCTTGTGCGCAATGCGTGCCAGGCAGCCAGGCACCAGCTGCAGCCTGCCCGAGCACGCTGAAGCCAGTGCGGGCATCCTGTGCTTACGTGCTGTGTAGTGCCAGCTTAGAGCTGTCCTTTGCTCCTGTTGTGGCGCAGGCCGGTGTTTCTTCCTTCTTGTGCGCCACCTGCACCTGCTTAGATCTATAATAGCTGAGAGTGAAGCCGCAGGGGAGCCACCGCTGTCCTTGGTAGCATGCTGCTCTGGGGCAAGCCCAATCCCAGCCCCCTCTGTGTGTGTTCCACCTCCAATTGTCCTAATCATCGACACACCACCAGGCTGCTGCAGTGGTGTCATCGCCTGGCCGCACGTCTACAGAATTGCACGTCCTCATGCGCTGCCTGCAGCGGCTCAGAGTGGCAAGAGCCAAAACTTCTGCTCACAAGCCCTGTTGAGCATATGACTGCAATGCCACGCCTTCCCTGTGTGCTAGCTGCAGCTGTTGAAAGTGATGACAGCTGATGAGGCTGCTGAAGAGGAGCGCATGAGGCTCAAGCTTGAAAAGATGGACAAGATGGAGCGCATACAGGTGATGCTGTCCTGTTGTGGTGTTTGTGCAAGTGGAGAGCGTGTGGGTGACCCTCCCGCGTCAAAGCGAGTGCCTGGAGGCTGGTTCCCGCGCAAGTGCTGCTGTCATGACAGCTCTGCTGCACTTAAACACCGCAGCGCCTTCCTGGAGCTGGAAACGGCCTCGAAATTTTGTTAGATCACTAGCAAAAGGAGTTTATGCTGCTCATCTGGCTAGAAAACCAAAAAAGGATGAGCTTCTGTGCCAATACATGGCTCATGCAGCAAGTATGCAGCTGCTATGTATGTTTGCTGTGCAGGCAGAGCGCAAGAACCTCCCTATGTACAAGTACCGGGATGGGGAGCACGGGCTGCTGGCTGCAATTGCAGAGCACCAAATTTTGATTGTAGTAGGGGAGACTGGCTCTGGAAAGACCACACAGGCGAGCCACAGCAAGAGTCAAGTTGCTCATCGCGCATTTTCTGTCCCTTGGAATCAAGGAAAGCAAAACGTCATGTCTGCAATGGGCAGGCCGCTTTAGATTGGCTTGCGCCATGTCTGGGCGGCAGGGCGGTTTTGCCTTCAGGAGGTGCTGGATGCTGCATGCTAGCAGGGGTGCTGCTGCCGCCCTTTCTCAGGCTGTTTCGTGAATGCCTGCTTGGCAGGGCGATCCTGCATCTGGAGGGGCGCCTGCAGGTAAAAGCCTACAGGGGCACACTCTAGAAGTTGTCACCTCAGCTGGCTACATGCAGTTGGACCAGGATGTCTGGGCTGCATGCCTACATTCAGGCACCTCAGTATGACTCCGCCTGATAAAAGTGCTGAGTTTCGTGTGGCCACCAGCTCAGCGTGGCTGGGCAGCATGCTGCGCCTCCCTCTGCTGTTGTCTTCTGCAGTGGCTGTCATAGCAGAGCCCCAGCAAGGCAGCAGCAGGCCAGCTTGTGCCTATTGCACTCATGCCTTCTGCCGTCACCAGAGCATCGCTGCTGCTGTGCAGATACCCCAGTATCTGCACGAGGAGGGCTACACCAAGATCGGCAAAATTGGGTGCACACAGCCACGGCGGGTGGCTGCCATGAGTGTGGCCAAGAGGGTGTCGGAGGAAATGGACGTCAAGCTCGGCCGCGAGGTCAGTTGGCTGTTCAGGGGGGTGCTATCCTCTTTACAGCTGCCTCTCAGGGTTGCAGATGTGTGGGGTGCTTTGAAGGTGTTCACAGGGGGCTGCCAGGTTCGTGGGCAAACAATGGCTCGTCTGTCTTGCCATGCAACCATGCGTGGCTGTCAAATGTTGCAATCAGCAATGAGGGAGTCTGAAAATGACAAAATTCTTTGCGTCAGCAAAATCCACTGCGATGTGATTGTCACATGTAGCGCTGATCGACGAGCCGAGTCTGCCTGGCAATTCACCTCCTGGGAACTGGGATCTGTGTCTTTCATTCATGAGGTGGCTGCTGAATGCAATCATGTTGAAGTATGTCTGGACTTGTTCAGCCCCCAAGCCCAAGGACAGGGGCAATGCTGGTGGTGATGGGTACAAACAGGCCACTCCCTGTGGCGTTCATGGGCTACCAATCCTGAGTATCCAGCCAAAGTGAGGATGACTATGCTGGCTCTGCATGTGCACAGCCCTGTGGCCCTCAAAGCTACTGTTGTCATGCAGGTTGGCTACTCTATCCGGTTCGAGGACAACACCAGCGACGCCACCATCATCAAGTACATGACTGATGGCATGCTGCTGCGGGAACTTCTCACAGAGCCAGACCTCGCCTCCTACAGGTCAGACCTTGCTAATACTTGAACATCTTGCCACGAGCGAGTATCTTGTCCCAATAGCTTGTAGTCTCTGGAGAGGGCTCTGAAACACATTGAAACTGCACATCACCTTATTCAGCTCAGAGGGTTCCTTAGGCCCTGCCTCCTCATTCTCCTGCAAGGAAGCACCTAGCGTCAGGCAGGCTCTCCGGTGTCTGCTGCTGCAGCGTGGTCTCCATCAAAGCAGCCCATAAGCACACCCTGCACGTTGCCACGACTGCGTGCTGGCATGGTCTGTGCCGTGGTTAGCGTCTTCCGCCTGCTGCTGCAGCATGATGGTCATTCATGAGAACCACTTTTGTGATCTGCACACCAACCCGCTGTAGGTCCCACACTGACTTTGCTTATCTGCTGCTGCAGCGTGATGATCATCGATGAAGCCCATGAGCGCACCCTGCACACCGACGTACTCTTTGGGCTGGTCAAGGACTTGTGCCGATTCCGCCCGGACTTCAAGCTCATCATCTCCTCAGCCACCCTGGACGCCCAGCACTTCAGTGATTTCTTCGACTATGCCCCTATCTTCAGGGTTCCTGGGCGGCGGTACCCAGTTGACATCAACTATACCAAGGCCCCAGAGGTGAGGCACTGTCCGCAGTGTGCCTGCCACAGCGCTCTTTCAATTCATTTCCCTACCGCCTTAGTGGCGCTGGCCTGCAGTTGCAGGGGCATGTCTGCAATTGCCCTTGTGTCTCCTATGAGCTAGCCCCTACAGCTGCACCATCTCAAGGCTGATGCTGTGGTGCACCAGCAATTTGCTGGCCCCGTGCTTGGTACTCTTATCACAATAGTCTGTCTCCTTCCTGCAGGCTGACTACCTCCAGGCAGTTGTGGTCACTGTTGTTGCGCTATGACTTATTTGTTGATCGTGCGGTGTGCTGCTGCAGGCTGACTATCTGCATGCAGCTGTGGTCACAGCCCTCCAGATCCACGTGACCCAGGCTCCAGGGGACATCCTCATCTTTCTGACAGGACAGGAGGAGATTGAGGTGGGCTCAGCTTGCTGCACGTGTTGGGATCGGGGATTGGGGCATTATGCTTGTTTGGGCTAGAGCAGCAGGGGTGCCAGGTGCGGCACTTGGCCAGCAGGGCTGCATTAGTGTGCAATTGCCTGTTGGTCTCAGGCAAGAGGGTGTGACAGTGGGCTGCTGGGCTCCATGGCTCCCATGTCTGCTGAGCAAAGGCATGAGATGGGCTGAGCTGTCAGACCCCTTTGCCAATTGAAACAGCAGCAGGGCTCTGGAAAGCATTGCCGGAGCTGCTCAAAACAGAACTTAAGGGCTTTGCCCTCCAGTGCTGCAACAGACTGAGACCAGCTGTGCCTCCGCTTTCTCAGGCATGCATTCTCTCAGGCATGCGAAGCAATAGCTCAAACTGCTTTCCGTCTTCACCCTGCAGGCCTCTGAGGAGTTGCTCAAGCAGCGCACCAAGGGCTTTGGCTCCAAGATTGGGGAGCTCCTGATCACCCCTGTCTATGCCAACCTGCCCTCGGACATGCAGACCAAGATCTTTGAGCCCACGCCGCCAGGGGCTCGTAAGATCGTGCTGGCCACCAACATTGCAGAGACTTCCCTTACGATTGATGGCGTCAAGGTGTGCTGACCAGGCAGGCTGCAGGGATGAGCTCCATTCATGGATGGATCCAGGTGCAATGAGCCTGGCTGCAGGAGCATCACTCATGTATGTGCAGAAGCCTCGCTCAGGAGAGACAGCTCTGGAGTGATGCTGGCAGACAGCTTCACGTGTACTGCATTCTGCTGAATTTTCTGGTGATGCCCCCACCGCACCCTTCCCCTTCTGCAGTACGTCATCGACCCCGGCTTCTGCAAGCAGAATAGCTACAGCCCCCGCACGGGCATGGAGAGTCTGGTGGTCACCCCCATCAGTCAGGCCGCTGCCAACCAGCGGGCAGGGCGGGCTGGGCGAACCTCTGCAGGCAAGCATAGTTTGTGACATTCAGCTGCTCTGGCTGGTGCTGGGGTGTGTTGTGTGTTGGCAAGCCTCCAGGCAGGGCAGGCTGTACAACGTGCACCTTTGCCACCAAGACAACCTACCTTCCACTGCCTGGCTGGCTGTTCAAACCACAGGGTCTTGATTGGCTGCTGGCCAGCCTGTAAGGCTTGCTTCTGTCCTTGCAGGCAAGTGCTTCAGGCTGTACACCAAGCACAGCTACCACAATGAGATGGAGGCCACCACGGTGCCAGAGATCCAGCGGACCAACCTAGGTGAGAGCTTGTGAAGCCAGCTTGGCTTGGATGACCAAATTTTGCACCAGCGTGCCACGGCTGCATGGTGGCCCAGTTGTGACCACCTGAGGCCTCTGCAACATGATGGGCTGCCCAGAAAGTCATGCAGCTCAGTGCCATTGTAGAGGCTCATGCAGTCTGTTGCCCGACGCCTGACTTCTTGCAGAGGTACATATCTGCATAGTTCTTCTTTCCTTCTGCAGCAGCCGCCTGCTGCACCAGATCTGGCTCGATCAAGCTTTCATGCTCAAGTCCCTGTTGTGCCTGCCATAGCTGGCCATGTGCTCCTTCCATGCTGTCACACAAAGATCGTGGAGGGAGCCCCATTGTGTGCGCCTGCAGGGAATGTGGTGCTGATGCTCAAGTCCCTGGGCATCAACGACCTCATGAACTTTGATTTCATGGACCCACCCCCCAGCGAGACCCTGATGCGTGCCCTAGAGCAGGTAGGGCAACGTTTGACTTATGGAACAACATTTGCGAGGCGCCAAACGTCTTTCTCAACCTCAGGCTTGTGGTTGTACAACAGCATGCACATCAGGCCAGCAATCAGTGGGACCAATTGACCCGTCTATGCTCTGCAAGGCAGAAGACAAGCTTCTTGCAGCACACCAACCTAGCTTGAGAATAGGTGGGTGCACTGGGAAGTGGCCAGCAGGTGCGGTTCACTAGCGCAGCATGCAAGTTGCTCAACACACTGAATGAAGTCACTGCAGCTGCGCATGTTGGGGGCCAGCCAGCAGACCAGCTCTGCAAAGCACTTGCTGAAAGCTCTGCAGCATATGGCTTTCTATGACTGCAGTTGAAAGGCCAAGGACTTCCTCAACTTATTGCAAGCTCAAGGTCTGGATGTGCTTTGCAACACTCTGTTGTGCTGCCACTGCAGCTGTACGCATTAGGGGCCCTGAATGACCGCGGCGAGCTCACCAAGCTGGGGCGCAAGATGGCGGAGTTCCCATTGGACCCCATGCTGGCCAAGATGATCTGCGCGTCTGAGAAATACTCGGTGAGGCATTTAAGAGGGCCTGTTGTGTGTGTGAGGCAGCAAACCAGGAGGCCACCTGGACCTCATGCTGGCCAAGACGATCTGCGCCTTGAAAACTACTTGACACGGCATGTGAAAGGGTTCATTGTGGCTGTGAGGCACCATCTCATCAACACATCTGTCATGCCTGCAGTGCTCAGAGGAGATAGTAACCATTGCAGCCATGGTCTCTGCCGGGTCAGCCATCTTCTACCGCCCCAAGGACAAGGCAATCTACGCCGACAACGCCCACAAAAACTTCCACATGGGCAACCCCGGGGACCACATCGCTCAGCTCAATGTGTTCAACGGATGGGTGGAGACAGCTTACAGTGCGCAGTGGTGCTTCGAGAACTTTGTCCAGGTGAGGGTGGCACTCACTGCCAGATGTCAGCGTCTGCTGGATAGGGCCTGCTCTCCATTGTCTGAGGGGTCAGCTTGTCAAAGTTGCAGGCCCTTGGGGATGGCTGGCACCAGGCCACAGCGGTGCACTCTGCACTGAACAGCTGCTAGGTCATGGGCTTGCTGAGCACGTGGGGCTTGGAGATCTAGGCCCCACCCGCCGTGTCATATTGTGAACTGTGGTGGGGTGAGGGTGTGGAGTCAGCCGCTCAGGAGTTTCAGGCACTGAAAGCAGCACACCGCAAGCAGGGGCCTCTCACAGAAGCTTGTGGCTCCTGCCCCCTGCAGGTCAAGGTGATGAAGCGTGTGCGTGACATAAGAGATCAGCTGCTGGGCCTGTGCGATCGGGTGGAGATCGAGCTCACCTCCAAGCTGGGCGATGTGGAGGCCATCAAGAAGGCTATCACTGCAGGCAAGCCAAGTGGACATCTGTTTGGCAAGCAAGCGGGGGAGATGCAGTGTAAGCAGGCCAGTCGTCAGGAAGGCATGGCCTGCCAGGCTGCTGGGGTGTTGAGGACACTGGCTGATCAACGTCAGGCGTCAGGGAGGCAATGGGGCGGGAGTCTTGAGAGTGACAAGGCATCATCTGCATTGAAGGTCAACTTGGGAGGCTGACTCTTATGCCAGGGGACAGGGAGTCCGCTTTTAGAAGTCCAAATGGTGAGAGCCCACCTCCAGGCTGGGGAGGCCTCTAGAGGTCACCACTGCAGGCAAGCCTTGTGTTGCATAGTAGCAGTGTGGCTTTGGCTTCTGAGCCTCTCTGTCTGGTCCCCTGTGGGCGTGTCGTGCTGGACCCCAGCATGTGTGGGCCCCGCCTTTCCACCAAGTATGGATTCAGGTGCAACAGCACTCCGCTCTGAGCTTGTAAAGCCTCCTTGCATGCACGGTGTGTTGTGTGCCAAAGCACCATTGCTATGGGGACTAAACAGCTGCTGACGACCTGTTTGTTGCATCCTGGGTGCTGTGCCAGAGCAGCGTCACTTTGAGTTCCAGGTTGTTGACAACAGACCCATGAGCCCTGAGCATCCCAAGAAGTGCTTGGCCCAGGCAGGGTGACTTCAAGAGCCCTATGCCGGGTGTAATCAGGCCTGATTCCTGTTCTTGCACCAGTCAGGAGTGGTTGTCAGCACACTGACTGCCCACTTTCGGTTGATTGCTCAGCCCTAAGCTTGACAAACAAGCCTAACTCCTTGCACACACCCTGCAGGGTATTTCTACAACACTGCCAAGCTGCAGAAGAATGGGTCCTACAGGACCATCAAAAATCCAATGACAGTGCACCTGCACCCTTCGTCTGGCTTGTCAAATCTAGAGGTGAGCCATGCCCTGATGTTGAAGACATGCCAACCTCGTGCCCTCAGCTAATTACTGTGCGCTTATGCTGTGCGGCCTTTGTCTGGCTGTCACACTTCCCGCCTGTAACTGCAGCTGTGCATTGCTGGACCAGCCAATGTTGCTCCACATGTACAAAGGCTGCTGCAGTTGCGGCCAGATCGGGTTCTGCCTCCAATCCAGAGTGCCCCTTGCATGCAGACTCCTCCCCGTTGGATTCTGTATCATGAGCTGGTCCTCACATCCAAGGAGTATGCTCGCACTGTCACTGAGATAAAGCAGCAGTGGCTCACAGAAATTGCACCCCACATGTACAATCAGAACGACATTCAGGATGAGACAGGCAAAAAGGTGCCTAAGGTGCAGGGTCGCTCAGCGATAGCTGACTCTTAGCCAGAAGCAGTCCATCTGCCGCTGTTTGATGCCCACAATCCTATAGTGCAGAAATGCATGCCTTGCCCTGGCTTTTGTCCCCTCCTTGAAAGGTCTGAGAATTATACACGCCGAGTTTAAAATTGTCAGGCAGCAAGAGATTAGATGCATGTGACGTCACAGGGGGCTGGTGGGTACTAAAAAGGAAGGAATTGCAGGCCAAGAAAATTGGATGTTCCACTTCAGTCCTGTGTTGTGCTGGGGCTGAAGCACTGTAACAATCCTGAACGGCCTGCAAACACAAAGGACAGTTGGCTTGTGTGCAGAGCACAGCAGCGTCAGCTCAGTGCAGCATGTAGCTTTCTGCCATAACACGTAAAGCAGGTCTCCTGTCTCCCTGGAGCTGCAGCTGTCAGGGGCATGCGCAGAGCAGGCTTGATGGCACATGCCTCACCTTTACTGGGAGCTGCACTCCCGGAGGTTTTACTTAAGGGGGGAACTCGCACATTAAGGTAGCTCACGTCAGGGTCTCGCTCACTGCTACTCTCCATTCGCAAGGTGACCAGCAGGATTGGCTCTGCAACGCATGCATGAAAGCATGGGCAGTCGATGACATCTGGCGTCTTGTCGCAAGGAAGCAGCTGTCCTTAGTGATACTCCAGGTCACCTGCAGAGGCTGCAGCCATACTTGTGAGCTCTCCAAGCACTGCCTGCTGCCGCAACCAAAGTGACCATACAGCTACTGCTCCCCTAAATTCACTGGGCCCAAGCTGCTCCCTGATTGTGGCGTTCATGGTTGGAAGGTTGAGGTGTTGGGCCTCAAGTGCTGTGCAGTGCTTCCGTCACATCCTCACATCATCTCCTTCCCTCCAGGCAGCCTCAGAAATGACCCATTACCTTTATGTTCATGGTCATTGCTCCCTTTATCGTCCCCCTTGAACTCGCAAGTCATACCCAGCCAGCAGCGCTGGGCCAGCAGCTTCCCGCCCTGGGCGCCCTGCACCTTGGACCGGAACTTTGGGTCCAGCTCGACCCTGAGGTCACCCACAGGCTCCAGCGTCCCCTTTTGAAGCGCCCTGACCAGCTGCCGCGAGGCTGGCCGGTTGGCCATGCCACCCACCACCACCTGGCGCATGAAGGCTGGGTCCCTCTGCGGCTTGCGGGCCTGCAGGCAGAAGGCAGATATGGCCTAAGAAAGTTGCAGGCATTTCCATTTTACAGGTCTGCACGGGCCCCAACACCATCTGCGGTATGAAAGCAGGGTCCCTCATGCAATGGCCTGCAGGTGGAAACAGGAGGAATAAGTGACGGCCAGGTTGGTCGTTGCCCAAGAAGCGCCACCTGCCAGGTCCCTAGGTGGAAGGACTGCTGGCAGGGATTAGACATTGATCTTCAGAAACAGGTTGACTGTCCCCAATAACGATGCGCACAGATCCATTGCCTATACACCCCAGAGCAGATGGTGAGTCCGCTGCACCTGGGGCTTGCAGACTTGGCAAGCAGGACCTCTTGTTACACAGCAGGCGGCCAGGCTGCTCCCCAAAGTTGTCAGGTGTGCCCCACTAGGTCCTGCAGCATGCGAGCCCACAAATCCATTGCCTCTCTCCTGGAGCAGATGACAAAGATTCCTGAACCTGGGAATCTCAGACTTTGCAAGCAGGCATGAGAGTTGCGTGGCCATGCTGCCTGTGCGCCCTGCACGCAACTGCTGACTGCAAAGAGCTGCAACTGCAAGGCATACTTGTTCTAGCATGGAATCGAAATGTCTGGGACTGCTGTCAGAGGCCTCTGTCCTGTCTTCCAGACAGCTCACCAGGTGCCCTCCGTGCCATTGGCAGGCTGTAAAAGCACCAGAAGTTGGGCCGCCAGGAGGCATGCATGCCCTTCTTGTGGACTGCAGGTGGCAGCACCAGGTTTGGGAACCCACCAAAGATGGCGTGTATATCAGAGCGTCTGCTGAGCAGTCAGTCCCGCCAGAAAGGAAGGTGACCCTCACGCCTTGAGCCCTAGCCACTTCCTGCAGCAGACAAACGATATGGATAGGGTCGCAGGAATCAGTGAGGCTCAGACAAAGCCCCTCACGCCCTGGCCACCTCCCCACAGCACAAATTTTGGCATGAGCAGTGCCTACAGAGCCCAGCAAGGCTGAGATGCTGCCAGGCTGTAAGGCAGGCCACCTGCTGGGGCAGAACAAATCTGGCAGGGCCAGGGCTCACGCAACTCCAGACGAGTTGAGATGCATCACTGGTGAGTTTCCTGCTGCTGCTGCCATGTGCATTCAGGACATGTAAGAAGGTAACCCTATGATAAGCTGCATGCCCAGGGGCATGCGCAGACAGGCCTCCAATCTGCACAAGCACTGTCAGATGCAAATTGGTGCGGTAGATGCAGGACGCCATTTGGTGCTGTGGATGCAGGTCACCATTTGGTCAGCTGCTACCAATTGTTGCTGTGCATGCAGGCACCAAGCAGGTGCCTGTCCATGAAGGTCTCCATCTACCAGACACCCTGGCCCCACACCCGCAGAAACTTCTGCCAGGTTGGAGTCTGATGTTGCACAGGACAGCGTTGCAACATATGCCTCTGCATACACTGCCACACGCAGGGCTGCACACCTGCAGCTGCTGTATGAGCCTCTGCCGCTCCGCTTGGTTGGTCCAGCAGTCCGGCGCCTCGCTCAACAGCTGCATTCCATGGCTGCACAGCACCCAGGCACATCTTACAGACCGCAGGGTCCAGACATGCAAACAGAAAGGTGTCAGGACAGGCAGTCAGTAGGTGCTCAACTGCAGCAAATGCCTCAATCGCAGCCAGCGCCGCAGTGCGTCTCAAAGCAGGCAGGAATGATGTCAGGCGTAGGGCTATACATCATACAAGTAAGCAAGAGCCTCCCCTCTTTGTGGGAAAAGGGGTGACAGCACAGATTGTTTTGCATGACCAACGAGAGCTCTGTGTGCCCATGACTGGCATGGCAAAACCTGCAGGCAGACCTTTCCCATCTTCACCACGCACTGCATCGGTGCAGCAGGAGGTGATGCTGCACAACAAAGCAATACATGCAGGGTGAATGTTCACCTCCGGGCCAGCTTGCCAGCCAAGTCACTCTCAAGTGGAAGCGCACGGCGCCTTCCGTTTTGGGTGGCCTTGTTGCCGTTCTGCTCTGGCTCCTGCAGCAGCAAGGACAGTTGCTTGGTGGCAGGCCTGAACAGGACTGGCTCTGCAAGTGCATGCTTTGCTCAGCCAACATTGGTGTTCACGGAACCCAGACATTTAGCTTGTCAGAGCGCAGCCGACATCAGCGCAGGGCACAACCTGGAGCAGTCAAGTCAACAGCTGGATGGGGCCTCAAGCCACTTCCAAGCCAGGTTGCTGCATGCGAACAGCATCTGACTGCTTGCTGCTGTTGTTGCCCTGCACTCCTGCACGCTGTGATGCTGACTAAGACGATGCCTGCTGCTTTTGCATGAGACGCAATGGCCTGACAAGCAATGGCATGCATGCTGTGTTGTGGTGCACGCCCTGGAGCCTGTCACATCCATGACCAGGGGCATCTCTTGCTGCAATGCGCTCCCACACACATGGGAAAGCACGACCTGCAGCCCATCTCCTGCTGCTGCAGTGCACTCCCGCATGCACTTCATATGCCTGACCAGCCTCACCTCTTACTGCGCTGTGCTGTTGGGCACGCCACCTGCGCCCCACCCCTGCTGCTGCACGGCACTCCCGCATGCACGTCGTTGTCACCAACAGGCTCACCTCTGGCTGCACCGTGCTCTAGGACATGCCACCTGCGCCCCACCCCTGCTGCTGCGATGCACTCCCGCATGCACGTCG
>JAAMXJ010000277.1:78848-136085 GCA_019693375.1 Asterochloris erici | reverse complement strand
CTGCTGCTGCGATGCACTCCCGCACGCACTTCATGTCCCGCAACAGGCTCACCTCTGGCTGCACCGTGCTCCTGGGGACATGAGGGAACACCAGCGGCACCCCTGTCAACACCAGGAGGTGGCGCGTGCGCCGATCAAGATGCTGCTCCAGCTGGTGAGCCACTTCCTCGTACACCTGTAGCATTGCGTGGCTTGTTCTGAGATTCTCATGGACCTTGCACATGCTGCAGCTGCTGGGGCTGCTTGCTCTTCAGCCTGCAGCAATGTAATCATGTACTCTCATCAAACCCTGGAGTTGCCCCACGTCACCTGACAGTTACGTCTACGTCCGCCCCTCAGGGCTAGGACATGCCTCTCTGTCAGGCTTCAAAATTCAGGCAACTCTGCTGTGGGTAACAGTATCAGACCCACCCCAGACCACACTCACAGCACCCAACCCCAGTGACAAGCCTCACCTGCGGCGGGCAGCACCCCTGGGAACTACGACGGGCTCTCAGATCCAGTCCCAGGACTGCAGCTGTGGCCCCCAACTGCCGCAGGAAGCAGTGGCAGCCATTCTGGCCACCAAAGAGGTCCCTCTGCTGTGTGGCCAGCTCTGGGGTGGTATGGTGCTGAAAGAGCAGGTAGAGCTTCTGGGCTGCCCTAAAGATGCCTGTAGCCAGGAGCGTGGGTGTTGACAGATGTGTTCTCTGCCTTAAGGGCAAAGCAACCCTATGGGCGTGAGAGATTGTTGCCAGTAAATGAGGCTGGCTCAAGGCGACACCGACATGGGCGCGCACCCTTGAAAGTTTCATTCAAGGCCAACAATACAACGGCAAACCCAGAGAAGGACATACCTCTACACAAGCTATTTTGGGCATCTCAGTTGGCAGAATGGCCCATACTGATCATCCTGCCGGGTAACTGCCCTTGCAAAAGGACTGAGCAGCAAGCACCTGGAAGGCTGCATGCTGCGGCGCTGCAAAACTTGTGCTTACTCAAACCTTGAGGCAGCAGACATCACACAGGCACCAGGCGAACGCCGGAACTGAGCCCACCTTGAAGCACTGGCAGCTGCTGCACGGCGTCAGGCAGGGTTCCCCAGCCCTGAAAGATGTCTCTGTCATTCCACAGCATTACCTGCAGCAGTCAAGAGGGCAGCTGACGCAGAGTCTGGCACGACCCTGCAGGGGCAACTCTCACGCGCTCAGCCAAAGCTATACGAGGTGTTGCTGCCTGGGCCCCACCGCCACCAACCCATGCCCAAGGCGCAGGGCAGCATGCTATGTGTGCAGAACCACCAGGCAAGGCTGTGGCAGCATGTGTCTGGGCTACCATACCCCAGCTGTGGGCTGGGGCGACCTCCCAGCAGGCTCACACAGCAGCTGCAAGACTTTCACATTCTGGCAAGTTGTGTCTCATGCTGCCACTGCACAGAGCTGTCTGCCTTGGGCATGCAGGGGCCTCGCTTGACCTTGCAGCTTATCCACCTGGCTGCTGCACACAGGAGGCCCTCTGCAAGTTTTGAGTTTTAAGTCTCATACACTTAGCACAAGAACCAGCCCAGCTGCTGCACACACAGGGCCTCCAGACCAAGTCTGTTGCATTCTCCCCTTGTGTTTCATGCTGCCGTGGAAGCACACTACCACTCACGTGAGGAATGCTGGCAAGCGCTTCCTGGACCCCCAGCTCTCTGAAGTGCTTCAGGTAGTTGTGCAGCATGTGCTGCTCCATGTCAGCAGTGAAGTAGGCCTTCTGCAGCACCTGCAGGCCACAAAGTGAGCCTAATGACCTGCCTAGTACTCAGCAGGTGACATGCAGGGATGTACTGTGCCCTGAGACGCAATCTAGGCATTCAGCAGCCCCTGCAAGCCATACTGCAGTCTGCCAGATCGCGCGTATTCACACAGAACAATGCAGGGGCTGCCACTGACAGCAGCGCATCCCACAGTGCTGGGTGGCAGCCGGGGTACTCAAGCCAGCCCAAATGTTGCATGACTCCTACGGGCAGCACACACATGCGGGCTCAAGTTACTATACCTGGAAAAGCAGCCAGTACTGCAAGGCATGATAAAGCATGTGTGCAAAGGAGCGCTGCCGTGCAGCTCACCTCATCATTGGCAGACAGCAGCCAGTCCTGCAGCGCGGGGATGGCAAAGACGCTGTCTTGCACGACCTGGTTGCCTCCAGCCAGCATCACATGAAGAGCTCGCTTCCTATGCTGCTGCTGCACGTCCGCCCACAGGGGCAGGGGCTGCAGGCAGGGCAGCAGGGTGTAGAGTTCAGGGAAAGGGCAGCTTGGGCGAAAGCAGCAGTCGCAGCAGCGCTACCAATTGCACTGGGACAGCAGGCAGCTTGGGCACAAGCAGCAGCAGCAGCTGCACCAAAAAGACACCGGGACAAACATGGCAGGCAGGCAGGCCTGCTGGCATAAATGCAGCAACAGCAGTGTCAGACAGCCAGAAAATGCAGAGGCTATGCAGCCATCAGAAATGCAAAAAGGGGAGCCAGGCACATGAGGCACATCAAGCGCAAGCGGTTGCATCAGCTGCAGTGCTGAAAGGCACAGAGGCAGCTTCCTCAGGCGGGGCATGCAGAGGGAGTCAGGAAGCCACCAGCTGCACAATGAGGGTGCCCTTCAGGCCAAGCGCACCAGCACATCAGCACAAGAAGCAGCGAGCGCTGGAGTGCTGGCAGGGGGCTGCTCTGCCCCGACCATGGCAGCAACCGCCCTGAACGCACCCATCACTCAGGTCACAAACAGCACAGCAGCTGCGGCACCGGCATGACCGTTTCCTGCCGCCAAGTCATCTCCAGGTCCCCGTGACATCATTTGAACAACAGATGTTGAGCAGGCCAGGGCAGACCTGTAGCAGTGCCGCACCCCACTTCTCTGGATCGGCGGCAGGGTCCAGGAAGTTGTCTGTGTAGTAGCCCCAGTGCCAGGCGTCAGTGTTGCTAGGCAGCACAAAGCTCCAACTGCAGCCAGGCACAAACACTGTCAGCATCGTGAGGCTCCTCCCCTGCAGCTGCAGGACGAACCTTCCTTTATGAACCCAGTAACTTCATTGGAGCCAGTGCAGAAGCAAGCTGAGCCCCAGTGCCAGCGGGCATTGCTTCCGGGCAAGGCTGCATCTGCAGGAAGGCGCTTTCGCTGTGAGCCTGAGGTGGGCTTTGCTCAACTGTCCAGCAGAGGGACAGCATGAAGCTCACAGGCTGCAAGAGCTCTTTTCTTGAGGTCATTTGCATGGGATCATTGTGAAGTCAGGGGCCAGGCGGCCTAGTCAAAGGCAGATGATTGGGGGCTTGCCCCATTGCAAACTGTTGAGCCTGGCCATGTCTCAGCATCCTCATCAGGCCCTGTGACCCGCGATCACCTCTCATGCGACTGCGACAGCCCCGCCAGCTCCCGGATGGCAAAGCTATAGGTCACTCGGCGCTGCAGCCTTGTGAGGGAGAACCTGAGCTCGTAGCGCCAGAAGGCGCTGCCGTGAACCTGGTCCAGCTGTTGCCCAGGGATTGCCTGGCAGTCAGAAACGAGCTTCGGTTGCTCCAGATGGACTGCAGTGATGGACTGCCAAGGACACACAGAGGCATGATGGCAGGTGCTGCCTGCCCATGAGACAGGCAAGCCTGGGTCTGGCAGGCCTCAACCCTGCAGATACATTGCCGCTGGCAGACCTGCTTGGCACCTAAGCGTGAAACAGCTGTCAGGGGCTTGACATGACTGGCCTGAGTGAACAGCAAAGCCGTAGCCAGATTACCCTGCAGTGTTCAAAGTCCTCCACCAGAAGGTCAGGGGTACCGATGCTGCCAGATCCCGTGACCAGTAGGATGGAGCCCTGCCAGAGGCCCTCGCTGGGGGTGTAGCCCAGGAACTGCACAAAGGGCCCGCACGACATGTTGGGCTGAGTGTTTGTGCACGGCCAGCTGGCGGCTCTGCGGTGCTGGAGGTCCTCTGCTTCAGTGAGATGGGGCAGCTGAAGAGCAGAGCTCTCAGGGGCAGGGCGGGGGCCGGGTCAGGGCCTAGCCATGCAAGGCATGGCGCCAAGCCAAGAACGCCCACTTAACGCCCCTGCTTCTGCTGCAAGCC
Source organism: Asterochloris erici (assembly GCA_019693375.1). Lineage (NCBI taxonomy): Eukaryota > Viridiplantae > Chlorophyta > Trebouxiophyceae > Trebouxiales > Trebouxiaceae > Asterochloris > Asterochloris erici. The sequence goes on along the minus strand of JAAMXJ010000277.1, from coordinate 132,013 downwards.
TGGCTGGCGCGCCCTGCCACCTCAGTAGGTGCCCTTTGCCTGCCTGGCTGTCTGTGTGTGGCAGGAACTGCTGCACCAACCTGCACCCAGCAGTTGCAGGACTTGAACGTCTGTCTCACCGACTGCAGCATATCACGTTGGGCATGCTAAGAAGTCAGATCTGACCTTTCAGTTCCGCAGGAGTTGCTTTGCCGACATGCCTCTATTTTCAACGTGGGACAGTTGACCCTAAGATTTCACCTGAAGCGCATTTTCAACGCGCTGGCTGTTCACAACAACTGCGGAACAACACTGGATGTCGGGGACAGTATGAGTGCCGCAGCATCAAGCGCCCCACTCGGCACAGGTGACACCAAAACTCTGCCAGAGACTTCAACAAGTGCAGGCAGAATGGCTCAAACACCCATCAGAGCAGCAGTATTCAGAGAGGGGCTTCTCAGGCACATGCAGCTTTCAGAAATGCAGACCTTCAGAGTGTGCTGAGATTGCGCTGGCAAAGGCACGCTTTGTTATGAATGTCTCAGGCAGGTCCTGGTAGGACCAGGCATTTCTGGCAGGATCGTACACCTCCACACTGTCGCTGAAAACTGCCTGTTTACTGGACAGCCGAAGCCCGCCAAGAGCAAAGATCTTCCCATTGCATGCAGCAGCCGCCAAGTAGCTCCTGCAGAAGCCACACAGGTAGGAGCAGCTGCAGATGTCAAGCCTTGGACAGCAGCAAGGACGGTGCCAGCACACCAATGCACCTCGTGCAACAACAACCTGAACGGCGTTCAGCCTCAGGCGGCCAACAAAATGGTGTCAGGGCGTGAGCAGCACGTGAATACACCTCATGCAGGCAGCAAGATGGACAGCGTCTAGTTTCAGGCGGCAAGCAGACATGTCGTGTGCAGCGGCAGCTGGCAAGCCTCAATGTAATCATGAACAGCAGCAAGACTCAGATGCAAAGGCACAGCTGAGGCATCACACTGCAACAAAGGTCACTTGTGCTCAGCGACAAAGATGCCAACCTGGTCTCATGCATGGAGGGAAGTGATGCCCACTTGTCAGCACGCTCGTCATAACATTCAAACTGATTCTGTAGGAGCAGGCAAGTCACTTCAGCCTGGACAAAGCAGCAGAACATAATGAACAAGCGAGGGCTTCAGTCATCAGCAGCAACAACCACAAGCAAGTCAGCTGAATCAGCCAGGCAGACCCACCAGAGCACTTGAGAGGGCCCAACCCCCAGCTGCGTAGAGGACGCCATTGAGAAGCACACAAGAATGAGTCCCTCGTGCTTGTGTCATCTCAGCCACCTGCAATAGAGGCAGAAGGCATCAGTGGCAGGCCCACACCATTATAGACGAGCCCTTGAGGACGACATTCTCACCTTGACGCTGCTCTTCATGCGTGGGTCTAGACGTTCCACGCTTCTCTGGTACTCCATGCCATCAAAGCCACCAGTGACGATGATGCCAGAGCCGAGCACGCCGCCCGCACAGGCGAAGCGCCGCGTGTGCATGTCAGGGCCAGTGACCCACTTCCCAGAGGCCAAGTCTAACCTCTCTGTGGAGGAGTGGTAGGCTGCGTCGCGGCCGCCGATGGCCCAAGGAGAACCATCGTGAATGACCGCCATCAGGCTACCCCGCCCCATGTGCATCTCTGGCATCTGCAACAAGCAGAGGACATGTTGGAGTCACCTCTGGATGTGTCAAGCCCACAAGTAATCAGCTCCAAAGCGAAGACAGGAACAAGAGAGTCTCACTTGCTGCCATGCGCCCCCAAGCTTGGCCTTCACGCACTGCCTGGACCATGACGTCCCCCTGCCCCCCCCGAGGAAAAAGATCTCAGAGCCCATCCTAGCAGCTGCACCATAGGCTGAGAGCTCTGGTAGGCTGAACAGAGGGGTGTGGACGCCTGCGGCGGGATCCCAGGCATCCACAGTGTCAATCCAGGGATCAGAGGGGCTCGGCACGCTGCCACCCATCATGAGGATGGATTCCTGCAATTTGTTGCAAGGAGAAAGATACGAACACTCATCCTTCATACGTCTGAATAAACATCAAAAGCATCGAAAAAGCCTCACCGATGCCTGCGGCTGGCATGCAACAGTTGGAGCTGCAACCTGGCCGGTGATGGCGCGCCCCTCCTTCTGGGTTGCTGAATGGTGGGGTGGTGCCTCTGTTGCCGTGGGTGTGCGGCGCGGTGGAGCTGGCTTGGGCATGGCCTGCTGAGGCTGGCTCGTTGCTGAGGGTGTGGTGCTCCCACTCTGCCTGTCTCCACTGAACTGGCTACTGCCAACAGGGCTCTCAGAACGCTGACTGGAGGAGTCCCAGCCCTCTTGCTTGATGCTCACTGGGATTTCAGATGCTCTAGCAACCTTTGACTGGCTCTGCACCAAAGTTGAGGGGCCTGGCACGGCGCGGGCATGACTGAGAAAGGGAACTCTCTTCTGGCGGTCCAGCCTTACCTCAGCAACTTGGGGCCTCAGCTGTTCTTGCTCCCAAGACATGGCTGGCGTGGTTGTGCCCACACGGGCTTGCTCCTCCTAACCCTGTAGCCAGCCAGCTGGGTTGCCACACAGAGGCTTCAAGTGACCTGGGAGCTACAGGAGAACACAGCTCAGCCTCACCTGCATGAGTGTCTGGTAGGCCTTGGGGCTGAAAGCTTTGCACAGAGCCATGGCCTCATCATGTGTGAGCTGATAGCTGAACTTGCCGTGGGCAAAGTAAGCGCCCTCAATGAACTTGCTGAACTGCCTGCATTCTTGCACTGTGTGAGGCAGCATGACATGCTAACATCGGCAGCTGCTGATGCGAGTCCAGGCTGTATCGAGCCCACCTCTCTGGCAGGGCTGCACATCGCTCCAACAGCTTGACTTTGACTTGTGCTGGGTACCTGGTCTCTTGAGTGTTGCTCACGCTTGTCCAGCCTGAGCAGGATGGCAGCTGGGTCAGCAGCCCAGCAGACCCAGCGCAATTTCATGGTTTGTGTGCAGTCACAGCGCACCACGGGGGTTGATATTCATCTCGCCTGAGGTGGTTGCCACAAAGATGCCGTGCATCATCTGCACGGCAGGCCAAACCCGCTGACGCAAAGAACATGGTGCAAAGTTGCAACATACAGATGCTTGCCTTGGTATTGTAGTTGAACAGGAAGATGGGCATGCCGCTCGCCACATACTTGACCTACACGAGCAAGGGCTGGCCATCAGAGGCAATGACTCTAGCAGCAGACGAGACAAAGCAGGTGGGCAGTCTTACCCATCTCATGTTGCCAGCAGGCAGCCCAAACACCAGTCCTGCACGGCAAGCAGGGCAGCAAAGTCGGGCTATGACCCAGCAAGGCAACCAGGCCAGATCAGGGCTGCGCGAGGCATGCGCACAGCATGCAGTTCACCTTCGACACACTCCCTGTAGGTCTTGTCAATGCAGCCTGCAGCATCGGGCAGAGAGCTGAGTGAGGCAGAGCATCAAGCCAGCGCGCATGAGCTTGGCGCATAGATCCCACCAAAGATGGCGCCCCCAAGACCATCTTTGAGGTCCCGGTGATCAAATGACTGGCCATCACCCCGGCCTCCCCGTTGGGCCCCCATGCAATCTCGATGAATTCCTCAGAGCACAAGGCCTCAGCTAGTGTAGCCTGCTCAACTGGCTTTTGCTGACAAGACGGGGGTGGGCACCATCGAGTTTATGTCATCTTGGAGGCCGCAATGTGACTCGGCATGTCGACTGTCTGAGATACCAGCGTTGTGTGCTGGCGCAGAGACAGTCAATGTTGGGCAAGTTGAACGGCATAATTCACTGAATTTAAACAGATCAACGCCTTTGCAGCAAGCCCTGCAACAACCGGCTTCTGTGACTCGAGAGGCATGACCGCAGATCTGTGAGTCAGGATCTCGCACAATGTCTGGCAGGGCGTTCCGGACTACCGAGTGAGGGCCTCTGCCACTTGTCCCAGCATGGCAGTTTGCGCGGGTGAGCTGTTGCAAAACATTTTGTAACACACGCACCTGCAGCTATGTGTACGGCCATGAAAGGCAGCAGTCTCCAGCACCTGTTGCCTGCTGCTCACCTGTGCTGCTTTGTTCAGCCAGTTTACTTCTAGCTGATGAGCCTGACCACTCCTCTGTCCTTGCACTGCCTGCAGCCAGCGTCAACATGGCAGCGCCATCTTCTTCAAAACTGGAACAGCTCCAGGAGCAGCTGGACCTTTTCAACAGGCTGGCAGCCGAAGAGCTTAGCAAAGGCGCAGGCCGCGACAAGGATCTGGTGGCACAGCTTCAGATGCAGGCCCAGAATGTGGTTGCGCAGATCAGGCAGGCACCAGGTGAGGTGCAGCTGCATGAAGTTTTGGCAACGGGCAGCAGGGCAACACGTGGATGGTGCATCTGGCACAGGCACAATAATGCTGCCCCCCAGTGTGAGCTGGACACGGCATGGGGTAGCATCCCCCAGCAGGCAGTTGTGAGCTCAGTTGAGTCTGCAAATGACAAGCTCTGCCTGCTCTTGCAGCAGTCCAGAGGCCTCCTGAGTCCTTGGCGTTCCAGATGCCCCCTAAAGGCTTCTCGAAGTTTGCGGCTGCCATCAAGGACGCCACAGAAGAGGACAACATCCTGACAGTGCCTCACCCTCTATTTGGCAATGAAGAGCTAGGGGGCCGCATTTTGGTCCGCGAGTCCTACCTGATGCTCTGGAACAGGCTGCAGCAGGCGCATGATGAGGAAGGCTGCACAAAGTTTGTTGTCACCGGCCAGCCAGGCATTGGCAAGACCTTTTGGCTGATCTGGCTGCTGATCAGGTGGGGAAGATGTGTGTATTGTGGGCTGCCTGAGAGTCATCGCTGCGCTCTGATCCAACGTGCCAACGCTTGCTCTGAGCTGAAGGCGCTGCTTGTCTGGGATCGTGACTTACCAAGTGCAGGCTGCGCGGCTCTCCCCTAGCTCCGTAACTGCACACACAGGGGGCCATGCTCTGCTGTTGGTACCCTGCAGCCGCCCTGGGTGTGCAAGACGGAGTCTTGGCGTCAAGCAAGCAGCACTGATGCTGAAGCTAGCTCTGCAAGCTGGTGCCTCTGTCCCTTGTTCAAATTCAAAGAGTGATGGCTTGCTGGCAGGCTGGTGAAGGAGGGCAGGCCAGTCCTGTGGCATGACCGCAATGGATACCACCTCTTCATGGAGGGCATGGTGTTTGCGATAAGACCTGAGCGCGTCTGTCTGGTGGGTCCAGGTCACACTTAGCTCTGAGGGGGCACAGCAGCGCAGGCTGAGCATAAATTTTATCCAGGTGGTGCCTGGCAGGCTGCATGAATGCAATAGGAGCACACATGCGGCACATATGCCAGGCAGCTCCCCGTCAAAATTCGCCTATCTGTTTGCAAATGAAATCCATCTGGACTTGGGTGCCTCTTGCTGTGCTCAGCAGCATAGCTGCTTGCCGGACTGCCAACTGGCCAGTAACGACTACAGGTCAGGGGCTGCGCCTGCAAAAACCATCTGTCTACCCCGCGCTTCTGCACGCATTTCTGTGTGCCTGCAGGTTCTGGAGGATTTGCCGGTGGTCGAGGGTGGGCTGCTGACCCAAGGCCAGTCGGACTCACAGGTGGGGTGTCTGAGCTTGTGTGAGCACCCTCACAGGCTTCAAGACGTTCATGACGTCCTCATTGAGCCTTACAAGCGGCTCACCGTCTGACATGGCCGCAACCAAGTGCTCAGCAGGTGTGCTGAGGCTGCTGAGATGCTGCAGAGTCAGCCGCTGATGTACCTCGTTGATGGTCAGCAGCCCCTGCGGTGTGGCAAGGGTTGGGCACTTCTGGCGCACTCGCCCACCATGTCCAGGTACAAGGAGTTCGTCAAGGACTTCGCTGCTGATGATGATCTCTACTACATGCCAACTTTTGAGCTTGAGGAGCTGATGCAGCTGCAGCCCTGGGTGTTGCCGAGCCAGAAGAGGCTCACGCCGGACACGGTGAGGGTCTGCGCTACACCAGAACAGAGTCAGGGCTGCGCAAAGGCCTGCAGCATTGTCACCCCTGCTTCAGACACATTTTCAAGCTGAAGCAGAGTAGGAAGCTTGCTGGCAGGCACCACATCTCCATGCTCTGTCACACAAGTGTTGTCAGCCTGCTGCAGGTGCTGCAACGTTTTCTGAGAGTGGGTGGTGTGCCTCGGGATGTCTTCAAGAACTACAAAGCCAGGGAAAGGAAGCTTGAAACTGCTCTGCTGAACATGGATATGTCATCATTCACCAACACCGACAACGCTGCTGACACCTTCTCAGATCAGCTGGTACTCATCACTGTGCCAGCCTGGCGCACAGGTCAGCTGACTCATGTCTGCAGCGAGCCACTGCTACACTTTGTGGGTGAAGGGTCTCTTTGCTCCGTGCAGGTGACTTCCAGACAAGTGAGGAGAATTGGAGGTCTTTGTATGTGACAGAAAGGGTATGGGGCCGGGGCCAGGGCACATCCAGGCAGGGTCTGGGCATGGCTCTCATTGCAAGCGCTGCAGTGAGTCAGAGGCCGGTCTGCAAGCCTATGGCCTCCTAGGGCAAGACATTCATGCGCTCACCGCCTGGTGCTACTGCAGGGCGGTGGACCTGAAAACTATACAGCCATGCATGAAGTTTTCATGCACTCGTTCCTACCCAAAGGGGGAGAGTTTGAGATCAGGTGATGACACTGGGCTTCAAGAGCAACCATTGCGGTATACAACATGTTATTCATCTTCTCTTGCAGGCCGCTACATCTTGGCAAAAGAGGACGGCAAAGCAACCTGGATGTCGCTGCAAAGGCAGGCGCTGTGCAGTCCATCACGCTGCCACACTATGGGGAGGTTGTTCGTTTCAGGGATGTCAGGCAGCTGCAGTTGGACTCCGAGGTGCCACAATATTTCAAGCCCCTCAGCCGTCCATACCGCGCCGTAGACAGTTTCACATCAGATGGCAAGCTGTTTAACGCCGCCCTTGCAGTCGGGTTCCTAGTCCCCGCAATAGTGAGGACCCTGCAGGTCATGCCAGAGCAGGTCACCCCAGAGCTGTACTGGGTTGTGGGCACCAGGGACGTCCTGTCAAGCTTTGTTGGAGGCGCCAAGCCCTTTGCCGACGAGCTCAGTGCTGCAACACTGGCTGTGAACATCCCTCCCGATGAGCCCAGTGAAGAATTCTGGACCGCTGGGGTGCTGAAGTGGGAGCAGGTGCCCAGGAAGGCACGGCACCTGCTTGCAAAGCTTAAGCAGTATGTCATGTGGCTGGATTATGAACATGTAGTTGCCTATGCAAAGCCTGTTGGAGCTGAAGCCCCAGAACTGATTCCCCATGCTTCCCAAGTGCAGCCTCCTGGTGCCCTGCCCTCTGCCAGTGGCTTAGCTTGGGGTCGCTCCAGGCAGCATCCTCCTCCTGTTCACCAGTTCACCCTAAGGCCAAAACCCTGGTGCCGTTCTGCGCACAAGCCAGTGATGAGGTCCACTCTGCATGGCTCCAAGAGCATCATTAATAGAAACACGCTGCTGCCAAAGACAATCCTGTGAGTTCATGTGTTCAGCGTTGTAATGTCATCGGCTTGCCTGTCACTGCTGGCTGCATCAAATAGTTCTCACTAGACTGGCCCATCAAGCTTGGATAGAGTATGAGCATGTAGCTCCAGCCAGAGGGTCCCCTGTGGTGAACTGCAGCTGCTGGGAATGTCTCTGTTAGGACTGTGCGGCACGATACATGTAAAATGTAAATCAACAGCTACTTTTACAAGCTCCTGGCACAGCGCGACAATGGCAGCCATCAGTACCAGAATGCAAGATGCTGTATTGGGACCAGGATGCGAGATGCTGTGTCCTGTGCTGATGTGCACCTTCTAAGAGATGACGGGCTGCTGTGTCTGAGATGCTGGAGATTCTCCCATTGGCCCAGAGTATTGACATCAAAGACAGTGACCAGCACTGGCTGGACATCATGCACAACTCCAGATAGGTGTCTCAGGGCTTCATTGATGGCCGCTCTGGGGGAACTGGGAGCAGCTGGCATTGTAGTGCTGCTTCATAGTGGCCAGCCAGCTCCAAGCTGATGACATGCAGCCTCAGCTGCTGGCACATCACTGCCCTGCTGTGCTGCATCTGTCTACAACGATTACATGTTGACAGCAACTGTCTTGAAGGTCTTCTCTACGCCTGTAGTTCATGCTCAGAACGTTTGGAAATGGGTTTTGAGTACCATATGTTACTGTATATGAACCTCTGATGCCTTTGAAAGCGGGCAGCTCTGCTGGCCCCCAGCCGGAAGGCAGCAGTAACCTCACAGGGGGGTGTCACATGCCCTGCCGACAACATGACCTGTTGCGGGGTTGTGTCACATGACCTACAGCATCCTGCACATAGCAAGACTGCACACCCCTTTGCCCAATGGCCTGGGCTTCACTTCAGCTGCTGACATGAATGCTTGAGAGTCTGCATATTCATTGAATTTCCTTGCGGGTCAACCACCCACATTATCCTCGCCTTTGCCGCAAGCCCTGCAACAACCTGCTTGTGACTCGAGAGGTATGACCGCAGATCTGTGAGTCAGGTTCTCGCACTATGTCTGGCAGGGCATTCCGGACTCCCGAGTGAGGGGCCTCTGCCACTGTCCCAGCATGGGAGGTTGCGGGTCTAAGGAGCCAGAAACCAAAACCACCAAGCCTGCGCCCAAGGGCAAGCCCAACCAGCACAGCTCCAAGGGTCACCCAGACTTCGGCTTGGATGAGACACATGACCTGGTCAAGTTCCTTGGCAAGGGAGGACATGGAGAGATTTGGCTGTTCAAGGACAAGTCCACGGGCGAGGAAGTGGCGATAAAGCTCATCAAGCGCCCCATCCCAAAGCTGGTGATGCCAGACATCCTGCGTGAGATTAAGGTGAGGCTGCAGCTGTGTCTCCTAGGGACATGCTTGAGCTGCTCAGGCTCAGACTTCACAGCACACCGGCACCTCAAGGGACCCAAAACTTGTGTCGCACCTGGCCACCATGTCAGGGGCACATGCACTGCTGTGCGCTCCACGGCCAGCACCACCCTGCCTGCCATGCTCTGCCAGACACACCTGACCAGATTGTGCGACCTCACTGACTGCCCATGTCCCTGGGTGGGACAAACCAGTCCTGCACCCTCTCACCATTTCGAGGGCCTCTCCAGTGCTAGAGTGCTTGGCAGGTGCAGGCAGTGGGCCAAGCACAGCTGCCGGGAGTACTCGCTTGCCTGCCAGCTGCAAGCGTTGGGCAGGCACAGCTGCACCTCTGCCTGCGCAGCTGCCAGGAGGGGCAGCAGCAGTGCCTGACCAATTTGGGTGTCTGGCCAGGCATGGATGTCTGGAGGGGCACATAGCTGCCACGAGCAGCAGCCCTGGTGGGCAGGGTCGAGGTGCAGCCTGCTCATGCCGACCAATCAAACACCCTCTCACATGAGCCTGTCATGTGTCTGTCAGCATCGTCAGGTGGTGTACGGGGCCTGGGGGCGCTGTGCAGGAGCTGCGTCCATCCAGGATACCAGTGCAACCTCAGAAGACCATCCGTTGTGGTTGTGATGCAGGCCCAAGCTGCGCTGGAGCATGAAATTGAGGCTTTTCTCAGCTCACCCATAGATGGAGCAGCCCACCACATTTGAGCTTCCGTTTTGAGATTAGAAGGCCCCTCTGCTGCAGTTGCAAGCTGACCTAGCCGTGGGGCATCAATGGCATGGGCTTCAGCTGCTGATGGGCAAGCATCTGGCAATGCACCGGCCTGGTGCAGGCGCCTGACCCATGGGGGCAATGGCCACCTCGACGCACCGCAGCGAGTGAGGTGCTGATGCTCCGGCTCAGCTCTGAGTGCGCCGCTGTGCTGCAGGTGCAGGCTAAGCTCGGAATGGGGCACATCAAGCTGATCCCAGGCGAATCAGCCGCTGCTGCCTCGCCCAGGCCAGCAACTGGTCTCAGGGTGCTGCTTTGGTTTATCGGCAAGCTGAGCTGGTCAAGGGGCACCTCAGGCGACCACGGCCAGGGCCATGCTGCTGTCTCGGCCAGGGCACTGTCTGAGTTTTGCGCTGCTGCACTGCAGGTGCAAGCTGAGCTTGGCGAGGGCCACCTCAACCTGATCACAGCAAAGGAGGTGCTGCTCACGCGCAGCCACCTGGCCCTCTCGCTGGAGCTGGCTGCCGGGGGCAGCATGACGTCCTATGTGGGGGACAAGCTGCAGCATGCGGGGCCCACCGAGCTTGTGCTGAGTGAGGACGAAGCTCGCTACTTCATGCGGGTAAGAGGGGTGCAGGATCTAGGGTTTGACTGTGGATATCGCCTTCACTGGCTGCCTGGGCCAGCAAGGGCTGCCAGGTGGGAACACATGGACTGACATGGCGCTGCTGGAAGGGGACATGCACCAGCAGGCCACATGCAGGCAGAGAGGGACGTCATGGCGGCTTTGTCAAGATGCGCCAGCAGACTTTGGCATGTGGTGAACACGACCGGCTAGTGTGGAGGTACTGGAAGGGCACTGCGCACTGCAGGCTGCATGGCAGCCAGCCTGTCGGTGCGAGTGCACATCGTCCTGCTCTTCATCGGCAGCGTACAATGTGTTGCACCTGCTGGTCTTGCCTTGCAGCAGTGCCATTGCTGGTCACCAAAGGGGTGGTTTCAAACTTTGCGGGCTGCAGCAGCCATGCCTGCTGCCTGCAGTAGAATGCACCGAGTCCATGTGGCTGGCAGCTGTCCAGTGTGGTGGCTGTGTTTCTGCATCTGCAGCAGTGCACATTGGAACATGCGGCGCACACTGCAGCGCAGCCAGCTTGGCAAACGGCCTTTCTGAAGGCAGCTCGGGTGCTGCCTGGCACCCAGCCTACGCTGCATGATGCCTTTCATGACTTGAGCGTTGTATATTTCTGGGACCTGATTCATTGGGGCTCAGACCATGCGGCCTCAGACCATGGGGCCTCAGACTCACGAGCTGGCCATTGTGTGCCGGGCCGCACTCTGAGGCCCCAGCTTTGTCCGACAAGACTTGGCAATGCTGAGTCTCAGATGAGACACCAGGTGCAGCCTTTCCCCTGCTTGTGCCTGTCAAATCAGTCTTGCCAATTCCATCTTCTCTGCTGCAGCAATTCATCCCTGCCGTAGAGTACTGCCACAGCCACTCCGTCGCACACAGGTGGGTGCTCCCTCACAGCTGTAGCCTGGCTCACCCTGCAGGCAGCATCTGAGCTCTGCCAAGAGTCTGGTGCTGTGGCGGCCATGTAGCTTGGCAATGTGCACCGTATCATGGGCTGCTGCCGCTATAGTTGTGCGCATTCATGATGTTCAGATTTGGGCAGCTTGCTGTTGAGTGAAACGAGTCTGAAACCGTCAGCATGGTGCAGATCAGTCAAGCAGTGCTTTCAGGTTGACTGCAAACCTGCATCATGGGCCCTGCAGAGATCTAAAGCTGGATAACACCTTGCTGGACGGCAGCCACCCCCCGCTGCTGAAGCTTTGTGACTTTGGCTTTGCCAAAAAGTGGGAGGGCGCCGGCGATATGTATACATACATTGGGTGAGTGCTTTGTGTGTGTTTCATGCTTTGTTGGGGTGTCAGCTGGAGGCTGGTGGCTGCCTTGCTGCTGACAGAAGGGTGCTGTCCAGGCCCTATGTGAAGGTGAACAGGGAAGTTGATGGCTTTTGTGTTTGCCACAGTGGGACTATGCCTGAGCAGGCCTGCATGAGAATTTTGCCTTGCTCAAGTGCAGAGTTTGAACTCAGCATGCATGCTCATGGAATGTGTGCCTGTGTGGGCATCAGCAGAAGCCGACATGCCTGGCCACCAACAGAACCCCCAGAGCTGGCATCCTCCCTGAGCCCTCCCCCCCTCCTCATGCGCACCTGTCAGCCACAGCTGACCAGCGCGGCAAGGCCAAAACCCACCATGTCAACCTTGAGCAAGCTCACAGCAGCAGTCACATGTTCTGCTGACGGTGCGCCCCAGCAGTACAGACTCATATGCCCAGGTTGCAAGCACCTGCACATAGGCCTGCAGGCAATAGAGAAGATACTACATGAAGCACACTCACCTGGCCCTGGATCCTCATCTCTCCCCTGCTGTGCAGGACCCCCGTCTACATGTCTCCTGAGCTGATCGGCAACAGGGAGGACACCAAGGGCTATGATGGCCGCCTTGTGGACGTGTGGGCCAGTGGAATTCTGCTGATCGTCATGTTGCTTGGAGATTTCCCCTTTGACCACACTGAGCACCCAGACCCCACCAGCAGCGAAGCTCACCTTGAAGTCTGGTGAGCTCCTGACATTGCAGCTCAGCTGACTGTGTCCCTTGCTGCCCACAGAACTGAGAGCAGCTTGTTTGACTGCTGTCGTTGCCGCACAGAGCAAACACTCAGACCCCACCAGCAGCAATGCCCACCTCAAGGTCTGGTGAGCAGGCACCTGGCAGCTGTCTCCCACTGTCAGCGGGCATGCTGCTCAGTGGTATGCTCCTTGGCAACACTCCCTCTGACTTTGACACCAGTGAGGCCCACTTTGAAGGCGTATGAGCACACAGCGTGACAGCTACATCAGGGGCGCTCATCAGCAGCAATGGCAGCTTGGATGCGTTGACCACTGGCCACACACATTGCCACCAGCAAGACCTGCTGCTCTGCTGTTGGGCTGATGCGCTGCAGCCTCACAGCAGCAAGTCTGTATGGGTTCAGCAATCTGCTTGGAGAATGGCCCGGGGTCTGCAGCAGCCCCTCCAAATGCCTCCTCACTGGAGCCAGTGGTTGGACATGCCCTGCAGCCGCCCCCTTGGTGCATGAAGTCTCTCTCTGTCAGACCTGAAAGACGGCGTGTGCGTGGCCTCCCTGCTCAATGCAGCAGGTTACCCGCTGAGAGCAGCAGCAGCCAGGCCGGACAGTGCAGCACTGCAACATGCCCCATGCTGCAAGTGAGCCCCAAGAGACCATGCTGCAATTGGGCGATGCTGGGGCCAGCAGTGCATGCCACTGACCCAACTTTTCACTCCAAACCCCTATCCCTGAAACCTGAACAGCCTGCTGCCCTCCATGCTGCAGGCAGCAGCAGGTCAGCTCCCAGTGGTCGGACATGCCCCGCATCGGGCAGGCTGTGCAGCAGCTCTCCCGCGAGTGCATGGACCTGCTGAACAAGATCTTCGTGGTGGACGAGAAGACGCGCATCAGCATACAGGGCATCAAGCAGCACCCCTGGTGAGCACGTGCCCATGTTGACCTGCCAGGGTTTATGGGTGGTGTAGGTTGAGCTCCTGCCTGTCTGCTGGTCTCGCCTAGCTACATAGGGTCGCGGCAAATCAAGCCAGGGTTCAAGCTGCTGCAAGCACGTGACAGTGGTGAATCCAGGTCTGTCAGGCAGCACACCAGTCGAGCAAGAGGCTTGCAGTGTGCGTCGCAGTGTGCTGGTCCAGCACCTCTAAGGCTTCCCAGAAGGCGAGAAGCATTCCAGGGCGTCAAGCAGAACTCCTGGCGAGCCTGGGCTGAGCGCTTGTGACCCCAAGCAACCCGCAATGTTTGTCAGCCTCAGGCTGCTTCTGGGCACAGCATGATTCCTTTGCGCAGGCTGATCTGCAGCAGGCAGTGCAATGTCTTTTCACCTGGCTACTGCGACTGGTGCTGGTTGGCACCTGTCCCCATGCCATGGCAACCCAGCAATGAGGGCTTCAATCGAGCAGCATTCCTGGTGCAACTTCCAGTGTCTGCAACGAAAAGGTCAATGCAGATTGCCCCGCAGCTGTCTGACTTGATGATGCTCAACTCGGGGCAGGCTGCAATCAGGGTCTTCAGCAGTTGTTGCTGTCTGAGGGCAGCTCATCTCTGGGTTCTTCGTAGAAGAGTAACCTGGCTGGTGACCACTCGTTTGTGTGCGCACGTGGGTGAGTAAGAGCTGCATTGGACTGAACCTCTGGGAGCCCTGCAGTGCAACCTGGGCTTTGTCAGAGTTCAGGTTGCCTACCAAAGGTTCAGCTCGACTGTATGGCATGTTGCAGGTACAACAAGCCGCTGTCGCCTGAGTATCAGAGGGCCCTGGAGCGGATCGCCAAGGAGCAGTTTCAGATAGACTCCTACCAGCAATCCCGGCGTGTGAATGACGTAAGACTGCTGGGAATGAGCAGGGGCGAGGGGAGAGGTGTCTTGCCAGCATGTTGCACCAGCAGCTTAGGGAAGCAGTGGAAGCACTGTGAGGCTTGTTTGAGGACTCCATAGTGCGGAAATGGGGTGCAGCAGCCAACAGGAACCACCACAGTTCTACTGCGCAGCAGCAAGCTGCACAGCTGCTGCTTGTAGAGCTCCCTGAGTCTGCTTGTTGACAGGGCGCACTATGGTTAGCTCCTCAGATCGGAGAAGGGGCCCCATGATGAGCCTTGAGGGCGCTGGCATGATGATGTGTCGGCCAGCAGGTGCCTCTTCAGGCACACAGCATTGGCAGCTGCAGTGCCCCTGCTGTGCACCCACCCCTTTGGTGGCGGCTTGCACCCGAGATCTTCCCACACTGGCTGCACAGGCTCCTGTTGGTTTGCCTGGGACAGGCAGGGAGATCTGTCTACCCTCGGCTGATTGCTCAATCTCTACATAGCAGGAGCACCTGGCAGAGTGCAATGTGTAGCTGGAGTCCACATTGACCCATGCAGAGTGATTGACCTCATGTTGACCCAGGTGAGTGCTCTGCAGGAGCTCCTGGCACAGCACAACAAGCAGCTGGTGTCCCTGGTGGTGCGGGCAGAAGCTGTTGATGCAGCGCAATGAGCAGATCCATAGCTGAACCCGGCTCCAGCATGACAGTCTCACCTGGTGTCCTGCAGGAGCTCCTGGCAGAGCGCAACAAGCAGCTGGTGTCGATGATGGCCCAGGCCGAGAAGCGGGGCGCAACCGCGGAGGGGACCCCCTCTGGAGTGCTCATGCGCATCAACCTGCAGGAGCGGCCGGTCACGGAGCGCGTGCAGCCAGGTGTGCCCACCTGCAGAGCCATGTCTCTGCTGCATCAGCCTGTGGAGCATCACCATCATCATCACTGTTACTAGCACAACAGCAGAGTCCACGTCAGGAGGTGCTGACAAGCCAGGTGCGAAGCAGCTGCTGGCCTTGGAGGGGCTGTTTTGTGTATAGCTTGCAGGGTGAATCTGGTGCTGCAGCCCCATGCCAGGTTTGCAGTCTGCTCCCCTAGGATCAACGGCTGCTTCTGCTCTGGCTTGGGGTGCCCAAACGCCAGGTGCACACAGCTGTGGGCTTCGCGTGAGGGAACATTCTGCTGCTGCCTCCCAGTGCCAGGCCTGCGCCTGCCCTCTTGGGGATCAAATCAGCGGCATCAAATTTATTTGATGGCTACCAGGCAGCAGCAAACACAAACAGACCAGAGGCAGTTGCCACCTGCAGGGCTTTCGTGTTGGAAGATAGCCCAGCGCAAAACAGCGTGCATGCTCTTTGTTCCCTCCTGGTCTGTGTCATCATATATGCCCCATGGGCCACAAGATGGCAACATGGAGACCTGGCAGCATGGCAACCATGGCAAACCCTTTAGACTCACTTATCTCTCGTTAGATGAGTCATCCTGTCTGCCCTGCACATGCAGGCAGGGCTGATGCGTGGGGCTGAGTCAAAGTGCAGTGGCCAGCAGCCCACATCAGGGCCTCTTTCTCTGCCTGGCGGGACTCTGTGATGACCTTCAGTATTTTGCAGTTGGTAGCAGCATGGGTCTCATCACAATGCGGCACGATGGTGCTGACTCCTTGACGATGAGCCATGCATGCACTGCAGGCACCAGGGGTGCAGGCGAGCGGGTATCGCTTGACTTCAGCCGGCAGACCAACGGAGACGCAGAGCACCTTCCGGAGGTGAGGGGTGCTGCAGAGTGCTTGTGTGCTTTGAGTTGGGTGATGTTGAAGAAGGTGCTTTCTGCCGTTCTGAAACCCTGAAAGGTTTTGAGATGGGCCACGGGCCATGCGCAGAGCTGGCTCTCCTCGCTAATGCACTGTTGCCAATTGCCATGTACATGTCAGTGGCAAGGCCAGCTGCAGCACCTGTCTCTGTGGAGCAGTTGCCGATCTTGCCATTGTCAGCTGGGCTGATCTGGGATGGGGACGGACACAGTGCATGAACACCAAAGAGCGCACTCCATCCACCCCATTTGTGAGAACAGTCTAGTGGCTGAGATATGCTGATTCGTGCTTGAGGGCAGAAAGTCATGTTGCTTCTACTGCCTCACGAAGTTGGATACTTGGAGTCGATGCAATGTGCCACCTCTGACACTGTCAGCTCATCCCATCTTTGTCAATTTCAGGTGAGGGAGGAGGAGTGAGGGGTCTGGTGTTCAGTTCCGGCAAACATGCCCCCAAGGCTTCAGATGGAGCGCCTCACAGCACCATCATTGTGCTGTGCTGATGGCAAGGGCTGCTTGCTGTCTTGGTTTCTGCTGAGCTGACATAACATCAGCCACCATGTCGAGCTTGACAAGACTTTCACAACATTGCCTACCCCTAACCCCTCCTGTCACCAGTCATCAGCTTATCATTACCTGGTTTTGCTCGCACTAGTGGTCTGACAGGAAAGTGCACAGTGTTTTCTTCTCTTGTACGCACTGACTGGCTGCCAGACATTGCAACCCTTAGAGCAACTGCCCCACATGAATGTGGCCACCACTACGTAGAAAGTGTTTTCAGTGTTGTTCGTTTGTAACGCTTTTGCCAGGGAGTTTCCTCAGGGTTGTCATAACAGACATTGTGTTAGTCTCGTGTGTTTCAGTTCCAAGATTTGAATCACTGTCTGGGAGTATTGCCGACAACAGTATGCGTGTGGCCACTTGCTGTTGGAAGGCTGCTGCGCTCTAGCGTGCTGCTGTGGGTCCGCCACGAACGGCTGGAATGGACAGGCCACCAGACTGAGGCACTTCCCGCCCCTCAAGTTCCTGTAAAACGCAGCGTGCAACATGCTTTGAGCGTGAGCAGTTGCCCTGCAAAGGCATGCTTGCAGAGGGCTAGCCTGCTGGGAATCGGCCATGCCTCAAGCAGCTTGTGCCAAGCAGCATGACACTGCAAGCAGCATCAATACATGCAAGCTGCTCAGGGAGCAGGCATCAGCTTCAGGCTGGCCAGGCTCAAGGCAGCAAGGGTGGAGTGTTGCATGCTTGTAGGCCAGCTTGCTGAACCCCGGGATCTCACAATGCCCTAGGAAAGCTGACCGGCCGCATGCTGGCAGGCCCACCTTGACACGGCTCTTGAGCAGGTCCAGCTCTGCCGTGCCTGGCTGGCGCAGGGCCTGGGCTTGACGAGCCGCTCTGGACTGGGCAGCGTCATCCTGCAGCACCAGGGTGTCAGCCATCATGCGGCCCAGCCGTGTTGCTTAACGGTGAAGGAGGAATTTGAACTTGGGTGGGTGGAAGCTGCAGTCTGGCCATCCCGGGTGCAGCAAGCAGCCGAAATCGGAACTGGTCTGCTGCAGGGAGAGTTCCTGGGTACCTGGATGACCATCCATGTGTTACTGCAGGAGGGGTTTGCAGACCGTAAGTGTGCAAGTCTGCAGGTGAATTCCAGGCACCACATCAGGTCGGTGTTCAAGCCATGAATCACAGAATGTTACAGAAGGCTGCTCTTTTGGCAGTCAAAGTGGCAGTGCAGACCATCAGCTCAGATCTGCACTGCACAGCAGGCAACGGCCCAGCAGCCCACCATCAGTGCTGCCCTCAACACCCGTGCCGCATGCTTCGTTGCCTGCTGCTGCGACCTCGACCACATCAAACCCTTCGTCATCCATTCAACCCGGAGAAACCTCATAAACACAGCTGAGCCATCCTCTGTTCTGTCCAGCAAAGCAGCCGCCACCAACCTGCAGCCCAGCCAGCTTCCCCTTCTGGCAGCCTCCCGCGCCTCCTGCTGCCGCAACGCCCCAAACGCCTCTGCCACTTCCAAGAAACTCGCATCATGGGGTGAGACACGCACAAATTTTCCAGCAAACAAGCCACATCTTATGTGCATCCCGACCAGCCCCCCTCTGTTGCAGCAACCCTGAGGCCTGCTTTGCAGTTCAATGTCAACCATCTGACTTGCAAAAGACAGCTCCCTTCTCCCCTTCACTCTGCTATCATCAACTGCACTCGCAGCCAAGCCACCCTCAGAAAGCAGCCACCACTCCACCTTGAGCCCTGCCAGCTCCCGCTTCTAGTGCAGCCACCACCACACCACTTCACCTTGAGCCCAGCCAGCCGCGCTTCCAGTGCAGCCCGCAACTCACCTTGAGCCCTGCCAGCTCTCCCTCCAGGGCAGCTGCCCGCGCTGCCTGCTCCGCCACCTGCTGCTGCAGCGCCTCGGCGGCACCCTGCAGCTGGTCGATGATGGCACGCGCCTCGCTGTGGGATGAGGAGATCTGCTCCTCCGCTGCCTGGCGCACTTCATCCATCTCCACCTGCACAGCTTGAGGATGCAGCTCTGCAACAGATGAACGCTGCAGAGTCTCATTGTAGGCATGCCTTGCCTGGTTCTCGGTGCACGTCACTTGTCTACACCTGCACCAAAGCAGCTCTGGAGGATCTAGACAGGGGCACTCTGCTGGGCTGCACAAAGCTGCCGCCCTGCAGCCTGACGCACTTACAGGTCCACCTGCACTCTGAGGGCAATGTTTGTGATGAGGTGTGGGGCCAGAAAATGACTGCTGGCACCATCAGGCCTCGCTTGCTGAGCTCTTGTTCTGATGATATGCATCTCAGCATCTGCGCCCCAAACAAGCCACAGCAGGCAGAGACGGGGCTGGCCTCCTTTTGCTGTGTGACACAAGACGCAATGCCCAGCTGAGAGGAGCAACACTTCTTGAGGTCATCAGTGAGCTCTGCTCAGCCAGAGATTGCCCCACTGGCATACCTGGCACCCTCCAGCTTCTGCGTCATGGCCTCAACCTCCTGCCATGTATGCATCGCCAATGCTGTTGAGGGGTTTCTGGTGGGCAGGTGGTGGGCCCATGTGCTGCCTACCTACGCCTGACAATCCACACACCACGCAGCAGCTCCCTTGAGACAGTGGCTGCCATGTAAAACTTCAGGCCCATAGCTGTCAAACCAGCACACCCACCTGGTATGTCTGCTTGGCATCCTCCAGCTGCTGCCTCATGGCCTCAACCTCGCGCCTCAGCGGCTGCACCACCTCCTCGCGAGCAGCCTCAGCCACGGCCCGCCCATCCTGGCGCAGCTTGTCAATTATAGCCTCATGCCTGCAGGACATGCATGGAACCCTGAAAACATGAGAAGGCGCACAGAGAGGGGCAGATGACCTAGCCTCAGCCATGGCGCGGCTGTCTTGCCGCAGCTTCCCAATGCAAGCGTGGTGCCTTTAAAGGCAGCTGGAAATTGTGTCAGCGGTGGCAGGCACAAAGAAAGTAACAGGCGGCGTGGCCTCAGCTATGACCCGCCTAGCCCAGTGCAGCCTGTTGATCTGAGCCATGAAGCACACCTGGTCCAGTCCCTCACACAGCTCCTCAATGCGTTGCTGAAGCTCTGACTGTGTGCATGCCGTTGCAGTGCTGTTTGGATCACAGCGGCATGTCACCCTGCCGCTGTGATAGCTGTCTCATGTCATCAACACCACAAAGCTCACACAGCTGCTCAATCAGCTGCTGCTGCCCAGGACAGATCGGGAGAGAATACAAGACTGAGACTGTTTGACAGGGTCAGTCTGGGGGAAAACCTGTGGTTGGGCGCTTACCACATGCATAAGCAGGCAGCACGGCTGTAAAAAGGGTGTCATTACTGCAGTCCATTGATGACTGTCTTATGTTGGACAGCGCCAAGCATCAAGTTTTCCAGCGCACTTACTTGGTCCAGTCCTCACATAGCTCCTCGATGCGGGAGTTTTGTTCCCGCAGCTCAGCCACTGCTGCATCGATCCGAGCGGCAAAGGCGGCGCTGGGCTGCACCTGCAGAGCATCATCACATCAAAGTCAGCCACTGATGCATCCGCTACAGCTGCATCCACCCTGCCCGCAAGGACAGCGCTGCCCTGCACCTGCCGATAATGAGCGCGACAACGTCAGCCACGCCTGTGTCTACCACGCCTGTGTCTACCACCCTGGCCGGGGTGTATGCGCATGGGCTGGCTGATGTTCCGCCAGTTGCTCAGCGCAGCAGCTGGCAGGAGTCACACAGGATCCTCCTCTCTCGTTGACATTGCATGGTTCCTGCAGCGTTGCACCCCTCTGACCTGTGCAGGCACTCCAGCAGCGTCGCCCCGTCGACTGCTGAGCTGCTGCATGAGCGACCTGGCCGAGGGGCGATCCCGTCTGTGTGCGCCATCCCGCTCCAAAGCAGGTGCCGCCTTCAGGACCTGCTCAATTGGATGCAGGACCAGAGCCACGGCCTGCTGCTCCACAAAGGACCGCACCTGCACCCGACAGAGATGAACCTCAGGTCTGCGCAGCAGTGCACACGCAATGTTCACTACCGGTGCCTGGACGGCATCAGAGACAGTGCCTCAGTCGGCTGTGCTGGCTGCCTCTGAGGCGCTGAGCGCTGTGGGCTTTGCAGCTTCACAAAGGAGTGCATCTGTGCAGCAGCAACCACACTGAGCAGTGCAGGCCAACAGATGCTGGTGTGGAGCGTGCTGCTTGAGCAGCGCAGTCTGGGCTGGGTTGGGTACACGTGCTGCTGCTGTGCACAGCCTCACAGGGCACCACCTGCGCGGCAACCCACCTGGTGCCGCATCTGCTGCAGCGCCTCCCCCTGCTGCCGCCGGTCGGGGGCTGCCAGGCCCTGCTGCACCTCCTGAGACAGGCCAGCCTCTGCAGCAAAAGCAGCTGCAGCTGTGGCCAGCCTGTCCTGCAACTGCTGGACCTGCTGCTGCAGGCCCCGGCTCTCCTGCTGCACCTGCTGCAGGGCTGTCTGCGTCTCCTCCAGAGTGCCCACCTTCTGCAGACACGCATGGAACGAGTGTGAGTGTCAGGCCTTCCCCAATGGCTGCATCTGACCGGCTGGTGGCAAGCGTATCCCCTGCAGGCACAAAGCAAGCTTCAGCGATGGCAGGTGGACTGCCTGCCCGGCTGGGGGCCAGCACCCACTGCATCTGCTGCAGCACTCGCTCTCTGCATCCCCCCCAGGGTGCCCTTCCCCCGCACTCACCATGAAGATGACCAAGTGTGAGTGCCTGACCAGGGCGCCACACCTGCTGCGCTTGGGCAGCCTGCTCAGGCAGCCTGCTCATGCTCAGGCAGCCTGCATTTGGTCCTGGCCAGGGTGCGCACACAGGTCCAGGTTGGGGGAGCAGGACTTGCCTGCCTGGGAATGCCCATGTCAGGCTCCATGGTGCCTGATGTGTACCCACTGAATGCACATGCTGCAGGGGTGTCGATCCTCTGCCCAGGTGAAGTGCGCATGCACAGACTTCCCAGCGAACTGTCAGAGCTACAGTTCCGAGACAGTGACAGCTACACAGGTTGGGACCCAGCAGGGGGCGTTACACCCACTCTCCTCATGGAGGGCACGGGGAGATGCAGCCATTGGATAGTCTGCCAGTCTGCTGGTCTGTCCCCATGTCCGGGGTACCAGAACCCCTCACCCCCTGCAGGCCAGAAGTCTCACCTGCTGCCAGTCCTGCTCTTTGAAGGTGAGGGCAGACTGCAGGCTGTGCGACTGCGTCTCCTGGTGCTCCACCTGGACCGCCAGCGCTGCCTTCTGCTGCTGCAGGGCCGACACCTCGCCCTTGCTCTCCAGCAGGGCGCTGTTCAGGTTCAGCAGCTCCGTGCGAAGCTGCAGCGCACACAGTCGAGCAGGGGTTGGCACGTGAAGCTAGTACTGCAGGGCCACTACTTAGCGGCATGCCTGCCATGCTCTGCAGTCCAGCCGCTCTGTGTGCAGCTGCAGTCCACCGGTCAATGACCACACAGGCAGCAGCCAGCCTGCCGGCACACTTGTGCCCAGCTCAGCACCTGCAGTGTACACTGCGCGTCTGCACTGTTGTGGGATGTCTCTGGCAACCAGTTCATGGGCTCACCTGCTGCGCCTCCACCTGCAGCTTCTCTGCATTGGCAGTCTCCAGCCCAGCAGCCAGAGCGTGCTGCTTGAAGCGGTAGTGCAGCGTCTCCACCTGCAGCCAGCACAGTCAGGTCTGGCACAGGTCCCGGTTGACAGGGAGACAGACTGCCTGCAGCTGAAGCCCAGCACACTTTCCTGCCAAAGGAACACAGATTACATGGAATGAGCTGCAGATGGGATAGCTAGGCAACCCCTGCCCAGCCATGGGCGGGACTTGCTTGAACGCTTGCAGTGCAACATGCTGGGAGCCTGGCATACAGCGCCTGGATGCTCTGCATTGATGCGGTGGCCAACCCAAAGCTCCCAGCTTGTAGAGCAGGCCGGCAGCCGACTGTGCAGATCCATCAGCAGAAGCGAGCTGACTGTATGGGCACCTGTGGAGCAGGCAGACCCGGCGTGCTTGCAAGCCTGTCGTGTGCCTCCAATCCACGTTTTCAGGCAGCCCACCAGGCAGGCAGCCCACCTGGTGGCAGGCCTCCCCGGAGCAGCGCGCCACCTCCCCCTCCACGTTCATGCGCAGCAGCGCCTGCTGCTGGCGCAGGCCGCCCAGCTGCGCGAGCACCTGCAGTGGCAGGGAGGAAAGGGAGCATGCGGCGGCAGCCCAGCAAACGCAGTGCCAGCCTGTGCTGTGGGGAGGATGCCACCCGCCTGGCCCAGCACCTGCAGGAGGCATGGGGCACCACTGTGGGTGAGCAGAGGGGCCACGCTGAGGAGCGTGCAGCAGTGGCGGCCACTGCTGCCAACTGCCGCAGCTGCGCCAGTGGAGAGGCTCACTCCTGCCGCAGGCCACCAGCTGTGCCAGCACCTGCCTGGCCAAAGGGGAGCACATGGGGGAAGGTGGAATCTAGGCATGCTACCCCATGCCTCCTGCAGGTGCATGCTCAGTGGAGGTCAGGTCGCCTGGCTGGGCCGGCCTTTGCAGGCCCAGAGCATATCAAGGGGTCTGCTGCTGAGGCAGTGGGCCAGCGTCTGCAGGGCTAGAGGGGAGCACATCGTGAAGGTGCAGAATGCACCTGGCAAGCGATTGAATGACGAGATCCCACACCATGATGGCGAGGCGCTGCCAGCCTGCGGAACCAAAGTCCTCGACGGAGGTGGAGTCAGTATTGCTGGGAACAAACACAAGGCAAAGCGGTCATCCACATCAGCGTGGTACAGGCGGGCATCCTGCCAGCGCAGGCCACCCAGCTGTGGGCAGCAACCGCATTGAACATTGTGCTTGGACCAGGACTGGCAATGAGCACCAACTCCCTACTGCAGCAGCATGCATGTTGCCTTGTCCAGGTGTCCTGCTGCCCACCCGCTGCAGGGCTGAACCATCATGCAACAGCTATGCATGCTCGTCCACCACTTGCCCAAGCAGGTCCTGTGCCAGGCCGTTTTCTCACTAAGCAGAACCCACCTGCATGCCGAACTTGTTCAGGCGGCTCCTGTGCTGCGCAACGAGCCTCTCCCGCTCATCCCGCTCCAGCTGAAGCGCAGCCTCGGCCTGGACCAGCTCCACAGCCGTCTTGGCGCCGCGCTCCGAGTCGCTGGTCAACTTCTTGTTGGCGGCAGTCAGCTGCTCCATTGCGGAGCGCGACGCCTCCAGCTCGTGGCTCATCCGCGCGCCGCTCTCCGCGGCCACCTGCTGCGCGTGCTGCAGCTCCGTGACCTGCTGCTCCAGCTTGGCCAGGCGGGTGCCACGGGCCTCCAGCTCCTGCTTGGCTGCCCGCAGCTCTCCTTGCAGCGTCTGCACACGAGGGCGTGATGCACTTGAAAGCTCAACAACCTTGGACTCGGCCAAATGGTTGCTCAAGCTTGTGTGGACAGGCTCCATGTGCCTCCCGCTTGGCCTGACTGCACTGAGCTCTACCTGCAATGTCTGCAGAACAGACAGTGAGTTGTTTACATTGGCGAGGCAGGCTGCAGCCCTGTGACCTGCTGCCCCAGGGCCTGCCTTGCAGCGTGCAGCGCCCTTGTTGGTGCCTGCAGCGCAAACAAGCATGATTCACACGTCACTCTGGAGAGTCCATGTCAATTTTCTGTGTCATGCTTTGGTCATAGCCTGCTGCTCCCGGTCTGACTCGCCAGGCAGTTGCCGAGGGCCTTCCAGCTCCTGCTTGGCCCGCAACCCCCTTTGCAGCATCTGCCAGGCAAGCGTCGTGCACCACAAGCTGCGCTGCACCCAGTCGCATCGCAGACGCAGAGCAAAAAGCAGGAAGGAAGCCCTCCCTGGCTCCAGGGTGCTATAGCTCCCCCCAAATGCAGGGCAGGAGGATGTGTCAGTCACACACTGCTGCAGGTCTCGGCTGTGCTCCTGACCCCGTTGGCAAGGTGGTCTGGACAGACCTCCAGCACCTGCTTGGCTGCCTGCTTGGCTGCCTGCTTGGCCGGACCTCCTGGATGCTGAACATCTGACAAAAGCAGTCCAGTGGAGGGCGGATCTAAACGGTCATGTCAACCTCTGACCCAGCCCTCACCTGCTCAATGTGCACATGAGCAGCCTGCAGGTCCCGGCTCTCCCCCTCCAGCCTCCTCGCCTTGTCATGATCTGCCGTCGCCCCTGCCAGCTTGACAGCAAACTCCTGTGCTTCCTGCACAGCAGAGCCCAAGGGCTGTACCTGACCAAAGCAGATTCTGCACGATGAACACTGGAGGCCATCCTGGCCACCCTCAGGGCCACACTACCGGCCAGTCAATTGGCTGAAAGGGGAACTCAGCATCAACATGAAGGCAAGATCAGATAATTTCAGCCAGGGCAAAGCATGGTATTACACTGATGACAAGGACTCCTGCGGTGCGGCCAACACAGTGGCAACCCTGGGCACTTGCTTTGCCCCTGTTGGCTGGCATTGTTGCCAACCCTACACACGGTGCCCTCAGGGTCTCCCATAGCCCAGTGCTGCAAGGTGTTTCAGCACAGAAAGGGTCGCAGCCATGCTTTGGATGTCACTTAGAGCCATGTTGCCTGGCAGATGCCTACCTCCTGAGCCGACCGCAACTGGTCAGTGACCTCCCGCAGCTGCTTCTCACAGCGGGCCAGCTTGCGTTCGGCGTCAGCCTGGGCCTGAAGAGCCTCGTCCCTTAGCATCTTGACCTCGCCAATGGTTTCCTGCAGACCAGACAGTTGTGGGGCTGAGAGCTGTGCAGCTTGCTTATTTGGGTGAGCAGCTTGCGGCGCCTGAATTGGCTAGTGCTTGAAGTGGCCCCAGGCATCACACTTTTGTGGGAGACCAACTTGTGTCAGCTGGAGGTGCTTCTGGCAGCAGGCCAACATGCACTTGGCTTCAGCCTGTGCCAGCAAAGCCTTGAGTCTCCACTTTCACACCGACCAGTCGTCTGCAGGACAGTCACTTGTTTGGCTGGGTGAAGGGGTTCACTGCCACCTTGCCCACAGCCTACTGCATTGCACAGGCGTGCTGACTCCCTGCTCTATCCAGATGGCATGCCTGCTTCACCAGCTGCTATCTGCACTTTGCCGTGATGGAGCCTGCCTGCCAGTGCACCCCATGCCGCTCACACCAAGCCTGCCCTGCCTGGTTCCCAGAGGCGCTGCTTGCTACAGACTGCCCGCCTCAAAGGAGACCCATACCAGCAGTCTCTCAGCCACTGAGTACGATGCAGCCTCAGCCTCAGCCTCAGACGCACAGGATCTCTGCTGGGAAAGCCTGCGCCCCCTCATCCTCAGTCGCATTTGCAGCTTGCTCATCTGCAGCAAAGCTGCTATCCCAATCAGCATGCCCCACACCCGCCCAGCCCGCCAGAACTGCGTTCCCCGACCATGCCCGACCCAGAAGTGTCTGACCCAGCATATACCGCCCTGTCTCACCCGCAGACGCGCAAACTCCTTGCTGTGCAAATCGCGTGACTCCTCGTCCTCCGCTGCGCTCTGCAGCTTGCGGACCTGTGCCTCCAGGTCGTCAAGCTCCCGCTGCAGGCGCTTCTGCTCCACGTCGGCGTCCTCTTGCGCCTGCACCGCAGCACTGCCTAAAATTCAAGCAACTGTGCTGGGGGCTTGATAGCTAGAGGTATGGTGCGTTTGATGCTGCAGGCGCTACCGACCTGCATCAGCACCCTCCCAGGTCTGCCACTCATCCAGACACACTGCTGTCAAGTAGACACGGGTGTGCAGGTCATCAACTTCCCGCTCCAGGGTCTCTTGCCCATCCAGACATGATGCTGCCAAGTGGAGTTGGGTATGCAGGTCATCAAGAAAATTCCGGCTGCACTGGTCAGTAATGCCCCTCTGCACATCAGCATCTTGATGAGCATGCTGGGTAGCATTAGTTGAAGGCCCAGCAACTGCAGGATGCCATGGGTGGGTGCCCTCCTCTGGACCCCTAGTGTAGCTTGGCTGAGCTCTGGGCACCTTGCAGGCCCACTTGATCAGCCACTGCAGGGCGCTACCTGGCGCAGCTTGGCCGGCTGCAAGCCCTCTGTGGCGCTTGCCAGAACTACAGCATGGAGCATGTTGCGACGCCTGCAACAGGCCACTCACCTGGCGCAGCTTGGCTGAGCTCTGGGCCACCAGCTCAGCCTCGCGGTTCTCCATCTTCCACTTGGAGTCGCGCTCCAACTGGGCAATGCGGCGACTAAACTCAGCCTGCAGGCATAGGGTGCCGGGTCAGTGCATCAGTCAAAGGATCTTGAGAAGGCAGACTGGGCCTGCAGTTGGGCATGTTTTGTGGGTGCAGGCAACTGTCCATGTCTCAGATGCGCCACAAGACAAGCCTCAACCCATGCGCTGCTGCTGCGCCCACCTGAGCAACATCTGTGCACTCAGGTGCACATGTCACAGCCTCACCTGGAGCTCACTATCGCGTGCACTGACGCGGCTGTCGCAGACACGTGCATGTTCATTGCGGGAGATGTAGTCCTGGGGATTGACTGTGACCTCGCTGATGCCGTACTGCTTGATTTGAATCTCCAGCTCCTGCACCACCAGCGGTCAGCTTTGGGCCACTTCAAAGTACAAATTGCCAGCAACTGCAGTGTGACCACGGAGCACAATGCTGCTGCCCCTTGCAGACCCCCTTCTTACTGCTTCAGCTCCAGCCACATCCACAGCAGCTCCACCAAAGCAAAGGAACCCGCCTGGCATTGCCGCTCACCTTCCTGCTCCTGCTGCTGAGTTGGCACCCGGCCCTGATCTGGGAGTGTAAACACCAGCCTTACACAACATGAGCCACGCACACAACAGCCGCTGTACCTTGATACGCCCTTCGTACTCAAGCTCCTGCTGCTTGAGCTCCAGCCTCATGCGCTCGTCCAGCTTGTGCTCGAACTCAAGGCGCAGGGCCTCACGCTCAGCCAGACGGTGCTCGTGCTCGCGCTCCAGCTGGGTGTTGCGGGCCTGATACTGCTCCACCTGCACCAGTCACTGAGCAAGCATTGTAGAGTTGAAGGTGTGAACCTTGTGATGGCTGTGGGCTTGGGCTAGGAGCTTGTGGGCCTCAGGGGTGCCAGTGTGGACCAGAAATCAGGGTGGCTGACCCCGTGGCGCGCGCTCCTGCTGCGGCTTACTGTTGCAGGTCTGAAGCCATCCCACCAGCAGCAAGGGAGGGGCTTCCCTGCTGCTCAAGCTTGGGCCCAGTCCACTCGATGTCACAAGAGCTGCATGCTACCACCACATGGTGCAGCTGGGCCTGCACCATCACATACCTGTCGCCGCGCATGATCCACTGTTGGTGCAAAGGCTTGATCCCTGGTCGCATGTGTCAAAGCTGCAGGAGACACCAGCGCATCTTGTGCTTTCAGGCAGCAATCTGGGCCTCTGCCTGCTGCGCCACTGTCCGCATGATGCGATCTCTTTTCCTGCCTGCTGGGCCTACGCTTTGTGCTTGCAGGCATTGATAGGCCTCTGTACGCTGGAGTCTTTTTTCAAGATTACAGGCGCCCAGGCCGCATGCGTGCAGGCGGTGGACTTGGGCCTCCACCTGCTGTGTCAGGGTTTGAGAGAGTGAGCCGGCAACTGCACACCCCCCAGCGCACCTTGTGCTCGCAGGCGGTGGTCTGCACCTCCGCGCGCTGCGCCAGCGCCTGCAGGTCCTGAGACGCCTTGGCCAGCTTGGCGCTGCGGTCCTCCAGCTTCTGGCGCAAGTCGGCGGCCTCCTTCTCGGCACCTGCAGGCGACGATGTGGCCCTCTAGCAGACGCCGTGCACATTGACGGTGTTTGCTGAGGGCCAGCTGCATCCTCAAGCTTCTGTTCAGCGCCCTCTGCCGGCACTCAAGATGTGCTGGCTTGCCTCAGGCTGTCAGAAGCCAAGTGTTGTGCTGTGCAGGCCATCATCCTCTGCATGCTGCAGCAAATGCTTCTTGACTGAGGCCACAAGAACCCACAACTCCGAGTTGTGCAGCAGCAGGGTGCCAGCGCTCACCCTCTGCACGCTGCAGCAGACGTTTCTTGCCCTTGCGTCGAGCATGCTGCTCTTCCTCCAGTGCCCTCTCCACCTCCTTCAGCTGGGCTGCCAAGGCATTGCGTTCCTGGGCAACCTGCAGACACACCAGCAGAGCAGGTGACAGGCGGGCAATGATTGCGGGGAATGAGCAGGCAATGGGCGCAGGTGTTTGCAATCCAGACTCTAGTAGTGCAGCGGCTTACAGAGCGGTCTGCTGCTGGCAGACCTGCACAAGAACAGCACCATTCAGCAGACTGCAGTGCTGCTGGCATGGCCAGTCAATGAGGCCTGCTGCAGAGCGCTGCACACCACCTGCTGTAGGCTGCTGTGGCATCACACCTTCTGCTCCTAACTGCTGACAGCGTTGCAAACAGCCATCCAGGTAGCCTCTGGCTTCCTGCTCAGGGATCAGCTGACTGTGTGCTCCTCCTCTGGCAACATGGCGGCCCCCCACTGCCCTTGAATCTGATCCAGAGACCCACCTGCTCGAGGTCACTGACGGCCTCCCGCACAGCTATTCTGGCAGCCTCGCTGTCCCTCTCGGCCGCGTCGCGCGTGGTCGCCTCCTCGTGCAGCAGCAGCTCGACCTTCTCTCCCAGGGCAATGTACTTGTCACGAATCTCCTTGCGCTCAGCCTCAGACTCTGCCAACACATCCTCCAGCTCCTGTGGCCGCAGGAGCGACAATGCTGTTCTCTGGGTGTCGGATGACAACAGAAACGGAGGCTGAGCAGGGCACCACCCCTGTCACAATTTCCCTAGTGCCCGGCCGCACGTCCTCCAGCTACAGTGGCATGCAGGCATGCCGTGTACAAAACAGCAACACAGACAGAGCAATGCAGCCCTCTGCCAATGCAACAAAGAGACTGAGCGCCTGACCTGAAGGTCTGCCAGCAGTTGCGTCTTCTGCTTCTTCAGGTGGGAGTGGCTGCGCTCCAGCTTGTCGTTGCGGGCGCGCACCTCCTCCAGGGTCAGCCTCAGCACATCCAACTCTGAGGTGGCTGCACTGAGCTGCTCCCGAGCCTGATTCTGCATCAACAGGAGAAGAAAGATGCTGTGAAGCCTGCCGGCCAGCTCCGAGGCCACCAGGCTGCTAATCGAGTGTGGCTCTGCCTGTCTGCTCTGAGTCAGCTGGCAGTGTCAGGCCCAGGTGCAGCACATCCAGCTCTGAGGTGGCATGGCTCAGGCCTGACCTGGCTGGACATGAGACAGAGAGTCAGGGGTGGACTGGGCACTTCTGCAGAGTCAGGTGCACTTCGAAGGTGATGGCAGCGCTCAGCTGCTCCCAGGATTGGCTCTGCAGATGGCACGGCTAGGGGTACACACAGACCCATACATTGTGAGAGTCGACAGCAGGATGGCGGGGTCTTGGTCGACAGCGCACGTGTCCTGGCAAGACTGGATGGCAAGGCAGCACCGAGACTGCAAGACCCTAGAACTCAAGCGATGCTCACGGAGCGCTGTGGTTGCAGCACTGCGCTCGCTCTTGTCTCTGACTCTGCAACAGGATCAAGCGCCTTCTGCCCAGTTCTTGATGGGGCACATGCGTGGCAGCCAGTCAGGTGGACGTGCACAGATGCCTGTGAATTGAAGCCCACCTGCTCAGAGGCATCCTTGCCATGGGCAATGAAAGAAAATGATGAAGCAGGGTGCCTTGTACTGGGCACTTTGCAGAGTATCTGCACGAACCCAGCATGAAACGGCGCCTGAGGCTGTCCCCACCTGCTCAGAGGCCAGCACAAGCTCACGCTCCCCCAGGTGCGCATTCTTCTGCCCCGCCTCGGCCAGCTGCTGCTGCAGTGCGCGCTCAAGGCTGCGCATGTCCTGGTCTTTGCGCTCACACATGGCCTTGTAGTAGTCCCTGCATGGGGAGGAAGCATGGTCCCTTGCAGCAGGCAACATCTGCCACCGTTGACAAGACCTGGACCCCGAGACCTCACCCTTGCCAAAAGCAGCAAAGCACTGAAGATCATGCAGCAAGCGGCAGTCCTCCCTGCACCATCAGGCCCTCCACATGAATGTGTGCATGTGGCTCTCATGGCTTCAGTCTGCAGCAGGCCTCACTTGCTGGCTGCTGTCTCTGCCCTTGCCCTTGCTTACATCATCAGAGTCGCTCCTGTGGCCGCTGATCAACCCTTTAGCCTCCCACGCAACAGATGCCCACCTTGACTGCTCCAGCTCCATAGCCCGTGTGCTCACGCTGCCTTCCAGGGACTCTGCCCGCGCCTGCGCTGCGATGAGCGCCTTCTCGGCAGCCATCTTGTCTGCGCGCGCGTCCTGCAGCAAGGCGATGCGGACGTCAGCTTGCCTCGCAGCTGCCTGGTCTGCAGGGGTGTTCTGCGACTGTGTCCTGATCAGATCGTGCTGCCCTTTCTTTTGAGCACAGCTTCCAGCACCCTGTGCACACCCTCTGTGGCACCACAGACTGGCACCACGCATGATCTGCAGCCACTGAGGTGACCGGCATCACGCCTACAGGTGCTTCTGAGCAGCCTCCGCATCCCTCCTGATCGCAACGTCCACAGAGGGTTGCTGATTGCAGCATTGTAGCTGGAGCACCGCCTGGCCCCACCTGCAGGTCCTTCTGCGCAAACTCCATATCCCTTCTCAGCGCCTGCGCCTGCGCCTCAGCCTGTGAGCGCTGGGCCGCCTCTCGGGTGGCCTTCTCGTTGGCTGCACGCTGAGCGTCCTGGGACCTGTACAGCTCAGCCCTACAGGCAACAGAGAGACCCTGATGCTTGTGCATTGTGGATTGGCCAGAGACTGCGGTACAGCGTTCACCGCGCCCATTCTGAACCCTGCAAAGCTCAGCGCTGCAGGCAACAGTGCTAGTAGGGCTTGGAAGCGCGGGATCATGCGCCGTGGGCGCAAGCAAGCGGCCAGATGTCTGCTGACTGTGTATGTGCAGCACTTGAGGTCACCCACTCTTGTGAGCTGCAGCCATGAATATCGACATCATCCATGCGCTGGCATGTGGCAGCAGGCCAATTCTGAACAGCAGCCATGCCAACATGCATCCACTCAAGCTTGACAGGCCCAGGCCAGCCAGCATTGCAGGTACACCTGAGGGCATCAAAGCGCTGGCGCATGGCAGCAGGCCACCAGCTTTCAGGAGCAGCCTTAAGAGGGAATGCATCAGCTCGTGCTTGATGAGCCAGCCAGCAGCATGTAAGTACCTGAGGTCATCCATGCGCTGGCGCATGGCAGCAAACTCGTTGTCCCGCTGCCCCAGTTGGTGGGTGTAGTTCTGCAGCTGCGCCCGCTGGTCGGCCGCCATGGCCTCGTTCAGGATCTCTGCAGCCCTGCAGGCAGTGTGCCATGGCAGCTTTGCCAGAGTGTTTTTGCGCTATGCGCACCATGTGATCCCAGACCAGCCTTGCCGTACCCCTGAAGGCAGCTGAGCACGAGGCGGCGTCATCCAGTGCCATTAAACGCCTGCCTCAGCAGAAGTCGTTGTGGCCGCACTTGCTGAGCATCCGCCATGGCCTCGTCCAGCATTCTTGTAGCCCTGCAGGCGCTGCAGCTGCTGGAGCTGTTGCGTGTCCCTGCAACTCTGCAGGCAGTGCCAGACCAGGGCTGTCTCGGCTTCTCTGCGGGCATTCTTCCGCGCAGCAACACATCAGATGCTCAGCTTACTGCTCAGGCTCTGCACATGGTCCCTGTGTGTGCCCTGGAACAGCCTGGCCCATCGAGAGCCCCGTCTGCACTGTCCCAGCAGAGGACGGTCCGCACCCACCTGGCCTCAGCATGCGCTGCAGTCGCGGGGTGCTGCTTCAGGGCAGCCAGGATCTCGTCCCCTTGCAGGTCCGAGTGGCTGCGCAGGCGATCGGCCAGGCTCTGCACCCGGGCCCTGTGTGAGCTCTGCAGCCCGGCGTCGAGCCCTGTCCTCACATCTGCAGGGAGGCTGACACCTCTGTTCACGCTGCCATTGGCTGGTTGGCGCTGGCTGGGCTGCCCAGGGCGCTGGGTGTTGGAAGTGGCCTGATAGAAGTCTCGCCCTGAGGGTTGCTGGGCGTCGCCCGAGGGTAGCTGCCACTGCAGAGCGTGGGCAGTTGCTTTGTCTGGTAATCGATGGCCATGCAGCTGATGCATGCTGCGGCAGGCACGCACTGCCTGGCTGCCGGCAGGTGGGGTCTATGCAGGTGTGCTGCAGGGCAGTAGCAGCCTGCTTGCTATAAGTAGCTGCAAGAAATGGCATTGCATAGATGCCTCCAACGCGCAGCGACTTCTGTGCTTCTGCAGGCAGTGAACAGGGCCCACCGCGTCGGGGGATGACACTCCCAACCCTCCTGACATGACGCTGCTCCAGCAGGCGACCTGGCCTGCCCCTCAAAGCCTGAGAATGCCCCCGAGCTCAATCCAACCAGCTCTGGCCACCCATCGGCAGCCCAGCAGCTGAAAGCCCGGATGTTTCCCCAGTCAATGCTCTGATTGATAATCAGAGCATGAACAGCTCATGTCAGCACCGCGATGGCTCAGCTTCCTGCAAGGTCAAGGTTCACGAAGGCGGTCATGCGGCTTCTGGTTTCAAGCGCTCGAGCGGTGGGGCTGTGGCGACGCTGAAGTTGCATCTGGCTGCACCTGCTGCTTGCAGCTGAAACGCTGACCTAGGACTCAGGTCGGAGGAGACAATTTCATTTGCATCAAGCAATTCTGGCGATCAGACTGTGACTATTTTCTGGATCAGGCTTATAAGTCAGATCATGCAGCAGTGACAGGAAGATTGGCAGTGACAACTTGCTCAAACACAGCATGGCATCTCGAAGGCAGCCTGGTCCAGCAATGCGCTGGCCATGTGACATAGACCCACAAGGCAGGGCCTGAGGGAATGGCGCACTGTACAGATGCAGGACCTGCACGCTGAGCTGCTGGCATTCCTGGAGCCAGATGAGACTGCAGCGTCATTGCTGGCGCGTACGTAAGTGCTTCCTGTTCTTCTACTTGCAGCCTGCAGAGCAGACAGGAGGCTCGCTTGATGGTGTCTTCCACAAGGGATTCGCGCCGCTCTGTGCTGACAGCATGCGCATGGTGTTCTCTTGTGGGTTTGGCAGACAGTTGTGTCACCACATCGCTCTGCATGCCTCTCTGAAACCATTCTTCTGCAGGTGTTTCAAGCCCCTCAGCACTGAGATGCCCCTTCTCCACACAAGCCTATCTCACCAACTCTGCAGAGCTCAATGTTGCGCGCTTGCAGCTTTGTCGAGCTGACCTTGAGCTCCTCCCAAAGTGTCTGCAAGTCTCATACAGCCTGCGTCACCTGCTGGGCTCCAGGAGGCTGCCTGCCATCTGTGCATGCCAGCAGCCCTGTATGCTCGTTCTACTCTTTCACCTGTACCACTGAATCAACGTCATGCACATCCAGGTTTCTGGAGGCTCCCCCAGAGGAGCCTGTCAATCCTGGACGGCTGCAGCTGTGCAGACTCAACTTGCACCTGTGCGATTGTTGTTGATGTCTGAGGTACAGTTGTGTGCTCCCACAGATTTGTGGAGCCTCTCAGGACAGGCCTACCATTCCTGGACGGCCGGATCGCTCTGAAGCCAGGGCACCTCCTGGAGGTGGTGGGCCCCAGTGGGAGTGCAAAGAGCGAGCTGTTGTTACAGGTGAGCCCCAGAAAAAGCCAGGGAGGTATGTTGTATGCTGCATTGAATGGAAAGGCACCGTTCCAAGGTGACTGCAGATTGCAAGGTGGGCTACATGATATCACTGATGCAGAAGGCCTTGGGCAGTATAGACACTGCTGGACTCGCGCTCCGGAAAATTGCACAAGATGGACAGCAAGGGACAGACTTTGCTGAAAGCTGAGCCATTGGCAGCTGCTGGCCCATGTCAGTGCAGCGATTGTACGCCTGAATCAGCATGATTGGCACACTTTCCTGGTCATTGCGCCTGAGCTCCAGCAGACAGCCCCTGAAAAGCGGCAATGCACATGAGGAGGCAGGCTGGCAGACATGGAATGAGATGCACAAGGATGCTTTCAGCAGTCTGTTGTGAAGTTGGCTGCATAACAGCACACCTGTGCAACATGCACAAGTAAGCCGTGGGCAACTGAAAACAGTCTCTCCATGCAGGCAGCTCACCATGCACTGCTGAGCTGCAGGTGGCAGCCAGGCGCCTCCTGCCCAAGCAGCTTGATGGGCTCGTTTTGGGAGGCGATGAGGGTGAGGTGCTGCATGTTTGTGCATTGCTGGTTCGAGTCGAGCTGGCTCGACATGTAGTAAGGGTGAGAGGCTGCCACACTGAGGGCACTGCCTCTGCACTGATTGATGTTGTGAGAAAGTACTTGAATCGGCCTGCGAGGCAATAGGGGCAAGTGGCTGCCACCCAGATGGCACTGGCTCCCTTGTGCACCTGTCCAGTCTGACATTGCAGTGTCTGGCTCCACCCTGCTAGTGTTGCCACACTGCTCTGAGCCACCTCATCCACTTCAACAGCCAGCCTGCTTTGGCTGCAAGTGTCGCAGGACACACTGCCTGCTTCACCGGCATGTGCACTGACCGCCAGGTGTTTGCACACACCTCCACAAGGCAGGGCTTACAGCCATTGATCACCCCATGCTGCTCTGCAGATAAGCAAGAATGGCAGCCAGACGTGCAGGCTGCAGCGGCTTTGCTTTACCATTCTTGCCAGCAGCATGCAGGCAATGAGAAGACTCTCCTACTGCTCTGCAGAGGCAGTGGTCATCCTGGACCTAGATGGCAAGTTCAGCATCACACGACTGGCTCAGGTAAGTGGAGACGTATATCTCCACTGTTCGAGCTCCTGGGCAGCTCTGAAGCAGCACCACTGCACATAGGCGTCACCTGGCTCCAACTGCAAGTGGCAGGCCCCCTCCCCATTCAGCAGCCCGCGCTGGGGGCACACCTTGGATGCATGCCCACCAGGCCGCCCCACCTCAGTATTGCTGGTTCTCTGAGGCATGGCCCAGCTGTCTAGCACTGTCATTCGCGAAATGCCTTGTCCAAGCTGCCTGCCTCCACTGCCTGCCTCCACTGCCTGCCGCAGAGCAGGTCAGGGTGGCTGCCTGCCTGCCCACCCCTCTCGTGTGAATTGCATGAGTCGGGCACCCTGTCACTCTGCATAGGTAGACAGCGCCAGTTTGCACATGACATGCTCAGCAACCTACTGCGCACACACTAAGGCCTGTCCTATGACCGCAGATCCTGAAGGGGAGGGTTGCAGATGAGGCACGCCACCAGCAGCGGTGCGTCCACTGCTGGCTCCAAGCACATCGCAGCTGCAGCAGCATTTTGCCAGTCACGTCTGCGCTGCATGCATCTTAGGCCTTCTCTAGCCTGCATGCTGACCCCAACTCTATGCGCTTTGAGCTCAGTGCACAACGTCATGGCAGCTGCCTGCAGCACACAGCCTGGACTATTCTGTGGGGTTGAGTGCCACTTGAGCTTCCTGCAGCGTTCTTGGGGGGCCCACACCCGCGTCTGCTTGCTCTACGCCGCTACTTGCAGTCCAGGATGCCGAATGTGCTGCTGGCGGCATGCAGGCACACTGTCGATGCAGACGGCATCATTCGAGATGCATGCTCCAGGCTCAGGCTGGTGAGCCCTGCTGCTGCTTTCTCTGGGAGCTGCCCTTTGCGGCACCTCCTCTATCTTCTGAGGGCTGCACATTGCAGTGCCTGCTGCACCTTGAGGGCGCTGTCTTGTGTTATGGCAGCTACTCAAGCTGTGCATGTTGCAGCATGCTGGGCAATCTGTGGTCAGCAGCTAGCAGCCTTGTTCTGCTCTTCATATGGTTTGTAGACTGTCAGCTGGCACCCGTGTTCTGCAATGAGGAACTCTTCAGACTGCACCTATTAGCCTTGTTATACCTGAGGCAGTCTCTGGTCAGTAGCTGTCGGCCTTGCCCTGCACCTCTCCACCTTGTTCTCTGCTGAGAGCATCTGCCCTCTGTGTACTGCCTGCAGATTCAGTGCCAGAGCAGTTTCGAGCTGCTGTCAGTCCTGACAGTGCTGGACGGGCTGGTGACAGCCCTGCAGGTGACTCATAAGTGAGGGCCCAAGTCTTTGCTGCCGATACAACTCTTTTGATTTGAGGGCTTGGGGTCACGCTCAGGGGCCATGCCGCCCTCAGCTGACTGGTGCCTGCAATGAAACCTGGCTTGGCGACAGGGCTCGTCGCATGGTTGTTGCCTGCACAAGCCAGCCTGGCAGCCTCATCCAAAGCTCATGGTGTGCTGCCAGCGGTGCCTGCATGGGACTCGGCCTTGGTGACTGGGCATGCCGGTGCCTGCTGCCTGCACTGACCTCCACACCTAAATTTGGAGGACCTCGTGCACAGCCCAGGTCGCCGTTTTTCTCTGTGCCACACCGGCTGCTGTGCCCTGCGGTGCAACCTGACCAGTGCGAGACTGCAGCTTTATCTCACCCTGCCTGACAGCACGTATTGACATCTAATGTCACCGTGCAACAGGCAGACACTGGCCCCCTTTCTTCGTAAGTGGGCCTGACAGCAGTGATTCTGCTTTTGCATCTGTGCACACAGAGAGGCAGCACTCTGTCAACTGCCACAGCACTGCTTAGGCATGCTGTCGCACGCCTAGTCGTTGGTTCCGCAGAAAGATGCTGGGCACAGGCTGCTCCTCTTCACAGCTTGTCTGCCGCAAAGTGGCCGCCGTCGCACTGGTGACGCAGGGTGTCCCATGCCTCCAGACAACTCATGTCAGCCTTCCCTCAACCATAAGGTCCAGGCAGCAATCTGGAACATGTGTGATGCGTACCTGCATGCAGACGCTGGGCCCAGACTGATGCTCGTCATGAGCATGTCTGCCCTACGCTGACTGCCACTGCGTCTTACATGTAAATTCTCCAACCTAGTAGGTTCATGTGTTCCTGTAGGCAGGCGCTGGGCTCAAGCTGCTGCTCATTGACAACATGGCAGCCTACTACTGGCTGGACCGTGACGTCAAGTCCTCAGCTCCCAGTGCTGGGGGTTCACCCACTGCGTCACATCATGTGCACCCACTTCATCACCATGGGTGAGCTGCATAGGCGCTTGGATGGATGTTGCAGGCTTGTCAGCAGCAGGGGCGAGGTGCACTTTATGCTGTCAGGAAGCATGCGCTGTCATCAGGCTGAGTGAGCTGCATTTCAGCCACAGCAAGGTCTTGTACGACCCCTTCACCAGAAGGGTGGTCTGCATCGCCAGCGCAGCAAGGAGACAGACAGTGCTGCTTTGCCAGCCATGCCCTACTGTGCACAATGCCGCTATACACGGTAGCCCTGCTGTGCACAATGTCTGGTAACTTCTGCTGTGCAATGTATATCCTGCTGTGCAGACTGTCTGGTGTCCCCTGCTGTGCACGATGCCCTGCTGTCCGTGGCCAGCGCTAGCCAGCAGACACCCTGCCGCAGCCTATGTCTCTGGCCTCATACTTCAGATGCTCCTGCTGTCAGGCTCCGTTGTCGTGCTGTCAAGTGGACAAGCTTCTTGGAGCACAAAGAGTCTCTCTAAGAGTGTACCCCATCTGCAGGGAGGTGCAGCATCTGACATTGTGGAAGGTGCACCAGGCCATTGCAGTCAAGCTGCGAGGCCTTCTGCAACACTTTAGGTGGGTGGGCCCCCACTCCTGTGCGCTGACCGTCTGCTTGCGACTGCTTCAGGCATGGACTCGAAACTGCAGCTCAGCGGCAGGGCTCTGCTCTTCTGCAGGCTGATTGCAGTGGCAACCAGGCAGGCCTCTGTTGCAGCTGGTGTCTCCGAGGACGGGGGCTGGAGTCACAAGGAGTTCATGCCCAGGCCATGGCTTGTGAGCTAGCTGAGGGCCTCTTGCAGCTGACTGATGCAGGTGACACTTTTCGCTGTAGGCTTATCTGACCTGCTGCAGGATATGGTTACACACAGGCTGCTGATGCGTCAGGAAACGAGCGGCCCCACAGACGCCGACGCCCTTGCCATAGCCGGCGGCACCCAGCAGTACCACTTTCAAGTCAAGCTCCAGGTGGGCTGACTGGCCCCAGCTCCTTGGTGACTGCCCTGGGTGTCTGGGCCAGTATACACACCTTGACATGTACAGCTTGATGCAACATGTCTGGCTGCAGGAGCCGCATTCAGACGTTGTGGATACCTTGACAGTTCAGGCAGTCTGACTTCATTGAGGCCTTTATAAGATCTGTCTGTCAGAATCAAGATGAACACTCCCAAAACATCCTCATGGCCCCTTGGCGATTCCAGCTCTGCATCTTTTCTATCTCTGTTTTGCACAGCACTTGGTGTCACAAGCCAGCCAGCACATAAGTTGCAGCAAGTCCTCACAGATGCTGTTCCACCCGAGTACTCAGGCTGGGCAATGTCAGGAATGCAGCTGGAAGTGCAAAGCTGCTTTTGTATCTGGCATGGCAAACCTCATCAGCTGTCTGAGCACACAAGAGGACTGCTGCATCTTCCTTCTGTGCATGACAGCCCAACAAAGCAGGTCAAGCAGTGGTGCACCTGATCTGTCTGCTTCCAGCCGAATCACCCATTTGGCAAACAAGGTCAGCTGCCAGATGCCTCTCATGCTCTAGTAAGCATGGACCTCACCCCGCCTGCATGAAACTTCCTTATCCCATATATGAAAGCCATTCTAGCTGCAATTGTCGAATCAGGCATGTAACAGGCTTGCAAACAACTGTAGTACTAAGTTGGTGACTTTAGTATGGGAAGGCTGACACAGCAGGCAGCTCATTGGGATCTTTGAGAGGAACAAGTGTGAAGTAGGGTGGAGGAAAGTACCCACCACGCCACTCATCCTCAAATGCATGTTTGAACAACCGCCGCATTGTCCTACAGCATTCAAACACATCGGCATGATCTGGCTGTAAAAGAAAGACTGGGCCTCTGGTGGTCATCCTGTGAAAGTGAAAGCGGACTGCAGTGGGGTACGCGCCCAGATCTTCCTGGACCACACGTTCCAGGCTGCACAGATCCTGCCAGGCCGACTCGCACCCTGTGATGGTGTCCTCTTCGGGTTCATCAACGATCCTCTTGAGACAAGTCCTATATAGTCATGAAACTGCGCGGGCGCCTGTCTGAACCAGTCTGCAGAGCCGACAGCACACATGCTTGCTTTGCAATTGCAAGGTCACGGGTTTCACAAGGCAGCGAGCTGTAGTGCCTGGCAGTGAGGCTTACCTGAGCAGTCGGCAAGGTAAGCCACTGCATAGCCGTTCCACATGTCGGGCATATGTATGTGCCATGAGGCGGGAAAGGTCCTAGAGGTGAGTGTGAGTGGCAGGAGCTGTCTCAAGCGTTTGCAGGCTGCTTGCAGCCTGCATACTTCATAATCGGTACAGTGCTCACAGATCTGCAGCAGTATGGCATCGGGAAGCTCCAGCAGGCCCATGCAGGCCCTTGACAAATTTTGACCAAGTGTCCTGACCTACCTCGAATGCCAGCTGAGATGCAGGAAAGCCCTGCACCCCAGTGCCCTGCCCTTACAGTCTCAATGCCTTGAGGTGGGCTGGCCTGATCTGCTGTTGCATTGTAAGGCTCTCTGTGCAAGTCTTCTGAGGTAAACTCCCTGCGCAGGGACTGTCACCAACAAACCAGATGGAGGCAGGGAATGCCCACATGCTGGCTGGTGTCAAAGCCGGCATTGCTGAAGAGGTCCTCCTGTACCCAGGCACTGACCGTAATCGTGACAAGAGCCAAGGCCCGGTTTCACCCTGGCCACCAGGTACGGCAAGTGCATGTTGTCTCACAAAGCCAGCGGAGCTGCTGCTGTTCAAAAGCTGCATCCGCCACAGAGGCTGACTTAGGACTGCAGTGCTTGCTCTTCCAAGCTTGAAGCTGATGCAATGAAAGCTGGCTCCAACCACAGCTGCCAAGCACAAGCGCAGCCTACAAACCGAATTATTGACCCTGCTGCAGTTACGTGGCCAACTTGTCTGGCGCACAGTTGCCAGTGTCCTGAAACAGGAGGGCCTGCGCGGCATGTATGGCAGCATTACGGCTGCATCTGCAGAAGCTGGATGACTTGCACCTTACAGCAGCTGGCTGCTGAAGATGCTGCAGCAGGAGTTCGCCAAGCTGCTGCTGGCAGGGCCAGTGGACCCTTCCACTTGCCCGAGTGCAGCGCTGCAGGTCTGCAGCAGCCTGCCATCGCCCACGCTTGAGAGCAGCATGCTGCAGCCTAGGCGCAAGGCGGAATGCCTCATCAGGCAGCCACCAGCCGCAAGCAGAGAGGATGTGGGGTCAGGCCAGCTGCAATCGTCTGCAGGCAGGCTGCTGGTGCCAGCCAGGCCTTCTGAGCAGTAGCGCTGGCGGGCAGCCACCGTGAACGCTGTTATCTCTGCATAGCACCCATTGCCCATGCAGTGCAGGCCAGGCAGCCCTCCCCAGCGGCACAATAGGATGCTCTGCAGCCAGCATGGCTGCAAGGAGTGCCACTCCCCTTGGCAGGGAGAGGTGCCTGCACGCCAGATGGCAGCAATTTGCCCTTCAGTCGGCAGGCAGAGCTGCGGTGGGGCCATGCCCCAGCATGTGGCATGTGGCAGGGGCAGGAAGCGGCGCGTGGCTGGCCCTCAAGAGCAGCACATGCAGTGCAAGAAGAACGGGCTGCACTGGTCGGAAGAGGGCGACCCTGTGCTCGAGGCTGTCCGGCAGCGCGGCAGCGGCGCTGGAGGCTCCTAAGGCGCCTTGGTGCACAGAAGGTGAGTCCGTCATGCATGGCATTGCGCCGCTGAGGTGACAACCTGCGGCTGCCTGCTCTTGCAAGGCCGCTGTGCAGGTGCTCGCTGCCGCTTCCCGCATTGTTGAATGGCCAAGACCGCTGCCTCCCTACGTTCCACACCCCTGGAGGTCTCAGAACTCCAAGGGTCTGCTGAGCCACAGGCTTGCCCCGCAGCAACCAGCATCTGCGCATGCTGGTGTGTTTCAAGCGGCAATTGCAGCTGAAGCCTTGCTCAATGCCAAGCTGCCTGCCTGGGACGATGGCCCGGCCTTAGCACCTTAAGGCCTTCTTGTGCTGCTGCATCATGGGCACACAGAAGCTTTCTCGCAGATGAAGTGGCATCAGCACCAGCAGCCCCTGGTCGCCCTGGCCAGGACCTCTGGCACCATAAGTGGCGACAGGAAGCCTGCCCCTACATTGCCTCAAGACATGATCAACATCGACTCGAAGCCTGCAGCAAGCCACATGTCAGCCCCGTGCAGGCTGCATGCAAGGGCACCAAATCCCACTCCCTCCCAAATGTGACCGCCACAGCTGCCGTGACTTGCCATTTTAGTCTCCTGTGCATGGAGGCAGCACAGTGGCAAGTCGGCCTGTCAGGGTGTACTAACCCCTGGCATGTTGGTCTGCAACATGATCACAGGGGCTCTGTGCCCCTGTACTTGTGTGCATAACATGTGACAGGGGCTCTGCACACATGTGCTTGTCAAGGGTCATGTATGCTGCATGTGTACATATTGTGCACAGCTTGGTCTGCACAGACGTCTGTGCATATAGTTGGGCTAGGCTTGGCATTCCTATCAAGAAAATGGGCCAGGGTCAAGCTCTGCAGCCTGACTGAAGCTCTGTGAGCCACTGCAGAGGTCCAAGATGCGGAGCCTGGAGGACATGCTTCAACAGGCATGAGCTTGAAAGTCGCTATGATGGAAAGCTGATGTGCGCTCAAGATCCTGCTCTACGCAAGGTGAAGTGACAGACAGAGATGCTCTCACAAAAGCAGTGATTGCACCAATCGAGCCCTCCTACACAGCATTTGTGTGGGGGACAGCCAGTCCGAAGGACTTCAGAGTGAAGGCAGAGGCAGTACACAGTCGTGGTGGCCAAGGGCTGATATGAAGATGATGCATATGTGTGCAAGCAGCAACCTCGACGAAGGTGTTGAAGAATCTAGCCGCTGGGGTCACAAGCCAGTCAGCACACTGATCTCAGCAGGTCCTCACAGACACCGCTGTACACGCAAACTGTCAGGCTGGGCAGTGACAGAAATGCGTTCAGGTGCAGAGCTTGTGTTTGTCATCTGGTGCAGCGCGCCCTGATCAGATGTTCCCAATACATAAGAGGACTGCTTGCTCAGATGCTCCTCACTCCTGTGCATGGCGGCCCACCATTGTAGATCCTGCAGTGGCCTTGATCTGTCTGCTTCAGCCTGATCAACCATTCACCCTTGTAAAACAGCTTGAAAGCCTCAGACTTAGAAAACAAGAAGGCGAGTGACTTTCAAGCAAGCAGCTCGAACAGTGGCTCTCTGAATCGAGGCGGCCATGAAGCCTCGCGAGCTTCCTTCAAAGGTGATCCTCATACTCTTCAAATGGCTGGGCCAGGGTGTCTGTGCGTGCAGGGCCTAGGACTACAAGGACTGACAAGCATGCAGCAGACACAGCAGTGTCATCCTGGCAGCTGCATGGATTGCTCCTGCCCTGTCATGATCGAGATTGGCCTGCACAGCTGCTCTGCTGCCTCACGCAGGTCCTACACGTGCGCAATGTGCAGCCAGCCACATCTGAGGAGGAGTTGCGTCACCTAAGTGCCCCCTATGGCCGCATGGTGCACTGCAAGGTGCTGCGTGCCAAGGCCCAGGCCTTTCTGGAGATGGAGCATGTTGCTGCAGCGCAGCGCCTGCTGTTGGCAGCTGAGGCAGACCCCGAGCGTTTCAAGGTGCAGATCAAGTCTTTGGCTTGAGACAACTACAGCGTATGTCAGGAATCCTGGCAAGGCGCCACCTGCATCCCTGACCTGCTCTTCACTGCAGTTCAAAGAGCACCAGCCGCCGAACTGTTCGCACGCTCCGGGGTTCAATCTGGCGCCAGGCACTGCAAAGCAGCTTTTGCACTACACAGCCCAAGCTGAAACTGAGCTTGTGCTCTTTCATCAGGTGCAAGGCAAGAAAATCTTCTTCCAGTACAGTCACCGCGGGGAGGTGACAGATGAGCATCGCCACAAGGGCCCCCGACAAGCTCCAGTCAGTGGCGGTGTCAGCGGCGCCGGCAGCAGCACTGGGGCCAGTGCGGTGTTGCTGTTGGTTGTGAGCCATGCTCAGGTGAGGCCCCTCAAGGCGCTCCCGGCTGGACTGTCCTGCTGCCACCCAAGGCTTGAAGTTGCGGGTCTGAAGGAGTCAGATGGCTGT
Source organism: Asterochloris erici (assembly GCA_019693375.1). NCBI lineage: Eukaryota > Viridiplantae > Chlorophyta > Trebouxiophyceae > Trebouxiales > Trebouxiaceae > Asterochloris > Asterochloris erici. Next base: position 88,591 of record JAAMXJ010000277.1, on the reverse strand, counting down.
AAGCAAGGGCTTCATCATGAGGTGCTGGCGGTCTCTCTGGAACCACCTGAGACCCTGCATGGCTTCTCGGCTGCCACAGCCTCTCACAGCCAGACGCAGACACATAGCCAGGCAATGGCTCCTGCAGTCTTTCTCAGCCCCCAAGGTGGTCAGCTTCAGAGGCGCTGCCTGCCCTAGCTTGCACACTCTGCAGGGTACTAAATCATCTGCCAGCATGCTCCCCTCGCTGCCACATCTTTGACCTCCACTCCTCCAAATCGGCTTCCAAATCTCCCAGCATCGCTCCCCACTGTGGCACGCTTCGCAGCCTTGCTGCCGCCTGCTTGCTCAGCAGCGGCCAGCAGCCCTCTGATGTCTTCCCTGTGTCGTAATGCTACTCTCTTGCGCATGGCATTCTCTGCAAGGCGTCCTCACCTCAGCGTTGACCCTCGCTCTGCAGCGACTCCTCTCAGGCACGCCTGCTGCCTGCTCACCACAGCTTTGGCCTCTTGAATCTGCAGCCTGGCCCTACAATCACCTTGGACCAGCTGCACTCTCTCCTCTGCCAGCATGGTGACGTGGTCAAGCTGGCGCTGTTCCCTCCAGCCGGCCCTGAATTGCAGGCCTTGGTGCAGTACAGGTGGGAGCCATTCTCACTTTGATCTCTGTGGTCACACTCCTATCATCAGGGGCTTGTTGGGTGACTTTCGCAAAGCATGGAGCAATGACTGGCTGACTCCCCCATGCCAGGTGGCTGGCGCGAGGCTCGCCCTGCATGCACGTCTGTGCACAGAGCTCAGCAGCAGGCCAGCTGTCTCTCGCGCCTTGGCTGGTGCCAGACAGGGCCTTCATGTGCACTTATGTACATCGCTCAGCAGCAGGCTGGCTGCCACATACTGTATGGCCATCGTGAGGCTGGCCATGCATGCACAGGCACGACCTTCATGCGCCCAGGCAGACTAGAACAGGCTGGTCCGCAGATCTTGGCAAGGTCAGTCTCCTGCCCTCCTGTTCAGCCCACAATAGTGGAGGGCCAGCATTGTACTGCAGTGCACAAGTGTCTCCACATGCACCTGCAGCAGGTGCAAGCTGCAATCCAGACCTCTCCAGCAAGGGACAGGCTGCTGACCTCTCCGTTGCCCAAGCAGCCAAAGTAACACGCTGTGCCTTGGAAGGGTGGTGGCACCAGCTCAACACAAAGTGCTGTCCTGCTGTGCAACGCCTGTCCTATGGGCTGTCATGCAAAAGCAGCAGGTGCATGGACGAAGCAAGGGCGGACATGAAAGATCAAGCCGTTGCCCCACTGCCATACCAAGGTGCTCTGCCCCGCTACAATGCACCTTCACATGCCGCATGCTCTGGGCCCCCACCAGGGCAGCCAGCAATGCGAGTGTGCATCTGCCTGTGCATGTCACCTGCAGAGGGGCCGCCAGCACTGGCTGACAGCAGCTCCTGTCGGCATGGTGTTGCGCAGCGCGCCTGTCCAATACTACAGATTGTGGCAGCCAGCACCCAGCAATGCTGTCCATTGTATGCGCAGCAGGGCTGTTGACGGCGAATGCCTGCCCAGGGTCCCACAGGAGGCAACCAGCCCCTGATGTGCGCGGCAGGCGGCGGGCATGGTTATTACACCTCCGGCGCCTGTGCGTGTGCAGGCCACTGCAGGAGTCAGGCAGTGCTCAGCAGTAATTCAGTCTGCATGCGGCTGGTGACTCTGCTGCCTGTGCAGCAGATGCCAGTCTGCAGTTGCACCAAGGTGCAGCATGCTGTGGGTGTCTCTCTTCTCACTGAACAGTGCAACCGCCTACGTGTCTTGTCCTGTGCCTGTGTAGAGCCGCAGAGGAGGCAGCCAGCGCCCGTCAGGTGCTGCACCTTGGACGTTTCTTCAGCCCCATGGATGTCACCATCACAGCCACCACCTGGAAGCAGCGCCAGCTGCACATCCAGTTCCAGAGCCACAGGTCAAGGTGCGCCTGTCGCCCTGCGCTGGCGTGTACCTCTGCTGTGGTCAGCAAAACTGGCACAGGGTGTGCTCAGACCAAAGTGCCAGCTGCTCAGAAGTCAGCAGGGGCTTCATTGCTTCTGGGGACCTTTGCTTTGCTGCATGCTACAAGTCGAGACTGTATGGGGCCCAATCTTGCCCATGATGTCACATTCAGCCTTGCCATGGGGTGTAACAGGTGACAACAGGCTGCACCGAGTGCTGCAGTTCCATAACACTTGGTTGCAGAGGACATGTGAAGGTCTGTGCTTGGCTGCAGCCCCAGGCATGCACATGCCCATTGCCTGGGTGTTTTCCCGGCATGAGCTTTTCCGATCAGTAACCCCTGCTCTGCAGAGACTACAGGAATGACGCGTTGCCCTGGGCTCAGACAGAGCAGGATGTCGCCGATGCAGTGACGCATGTCAACCTAGCACCCCCTGGCGGCCGTGACCCACTGGCAGGCAACGTCCTGCTGTGCATTGTGAGTACCAGAGCAGGGAGATTGCTGTTGTTCCATATACCTCCCCCCCTGATTGCTGTTGTCTCACATTGCACACCTGCCTTTACCCCCCCTTCCCCACACCATTCCCACGCTCCCTGTTGCAATGCTCTGTCTGCAGCCAGGGCTGGTACACTCTCTCCCCCTGTTTCGTACAATGGCTGCAGGATTGTGTGCTGCTTCTGCATGTGTCTGCGCAATCTGGTGTTGCTGTGAGTGCACCCGATGTGATGCTTTGTGACTCCCACTCAATCGGGCTGCACCAGCACAGGGGCACTGCTGGTGCAGCCAGGCACACCTGTGCGTTGCAGTGTTGCGTGTGCACTGCAGGTGGCAATGCCCTGAGTGCTGATTGTTCATTGGCCTTCTGCAGACTAGGATGCAAGTGCTGGCCAGGCCTCTCTACTGTGATCTGAAGAGATGAACACGCAAGCGCATCTCTTCGCATGCTTTGTGCAGTTTAAGACCCAGTGTTGGTTGGTGCGTCATTCACTGTGTTCTCTTCTGATGGCCGGCATGAATACCAACTTGAGCATGTTTGTGTTGGTGCGCAGATCGAGGAGCAGGAGTACCCAGTCTTGATTGATGCGCTGGCCACTGTGTTTTCTCCCTACGGGCAGCTGGAAAAGATGGCCATCTTCGAGAAGAATGGCATGTGGCAGGTGGGCACAGGAGCGCCTCTCAGCCTTCGCTTGCCAAACTGCATGTCCAGCCTGGACCCCCACATTCAGGCGTCCTTAGCAGAAGCAGCTGCTTTGCCATGGTCACAACTCCAAGCAGCTACACTATCAGCCATCACTCACAGCACAGTTCCCAGTGACCTGGCTGGGCAGCTGCACTGCAAGGGTGAGTGGGACTTTAGCGCACATAGATTGTGCAGTGGAGGCCTGCTGCATGCCACTGCCCTTGGGCGAATGATCCACTTGTAAGCTATGGCAGTGGTCTTTTGCTCAAGAAAGTGGGTTTCAGTCCAGTCTGGGTAGCCCACCTTGGACATGGAGGGCATCTGAGCAGCATTGTCATGCCTGCTGCCAGGCCCTGGACGTCAACAGCATCTACAGCTAAGCAAAGGATGCATGCCACTGCCCAATCATTTACTGGTCAACCATAGGGACCCAGACCAGGTTGCTGGCTCCAGACCTCGGTCTGAAGGCTAGGGTTGATAGAAACTGCTGCTGCCCTGTCACCTGCAGGCGCCCGGGCAGCATGCAGTCAGAAGTGCTGCCTGCAAACCTCTACCCCACCCCTAGGGGTGACAACCTCTGCCGCCTTGTCACCACTTGTGGTCACCTGCAGGCGCTGGTGCAGTTCCCAGATGATGTCAGTGCCTCCAATGCCAAGGCTGCGCTAGATGGGCATGCAGTGTATGATGGCGGCTACAACAAGGTGAGGCTGCGTCTGTGTTGCTTGGCTGCAGTATGGTGCTGCATGACGTCGGCTGTCACCAGGGCAGCCTGGTCTGACATGCAAATGTGACACCCTGCTCTGTAAAGATCAGCACCTTCACTGTTAGCGCCAGACCTGTGCAGATTACACAGGCCATGGCTCATGCACTTTTGGCAGGAGGCTTCAGCAGCCATTCACAGCAGCGTCGCTTGGGCGCAGTACTGCTGCCTTGCTTCCTGAGCATGCAATGCCTGACACCCTTGGTGAGCCCCTCCGTGCCTGTGTGCCTGACGTGTCTGTCGCTGCTGTATGTGCAGCTGCGCATCGCCTACTCCACCCATCGTGACCTGAACATCCGCGCAGGGGATGCCAACAGCAGGGACTTCAGGCAGGGGGACCAGGCCGCAGGTGCGCAATCAGCTGTGTCTTGGCTGCCAGGACTCTGCAGCACCACCAGATGCACTGCCTGCAGAGCAAGGTGACACCAGACAAAGTGCTATGCTGATCTGGACAGCAGCTGGGCCGGACCTGGTGCTTGGCAAGCACGTCATGTACAATGTTTGCCTGCAGCACCTCTTGTGCCGCTTGCAGGGTGGCTTCTAGGGCCTCGGCCCCAGCTGAGCTGCCTGCAGCCTGGGGTGGCTGAGCCCATGATGGCCTGCAACCTCATGCTTCACAGAGCCCTCAGCAGTTGCTGAGGGCTGCTGCAGCTTGGCACTGCGAGTGCCCCTCAGCGTGGCTGCCTGAGTCAGGCATCCCCCCTGCCACCCAACATGTACCACAGCTCACATTCCGCTTGAACTGCAGGGGCGAGTGTGTGCGCAGCTGAGCAGCCCCATCACATGTGCCCCTCTGCATGGCAGCCTTAATCTGGCATCTTCCCCCCCTGCCCCGATCCACGTCCTGCTCTGTACTGCAGGGGCGGCCGGGCAGCCGGGCAGCCCCACGCGCAAGCGCCCCCGGAACGAGGGTGGCGGCCAGTCAGATGGGGGGCACAGGGAGCCCAGGCAGCGCTTTGAGCCTGCGTCAGAGCAGCCTCCGCACTCGGGCTGGCAGACGGCGGGAGCAGGGGGTCCACAGGGGCAGGGGGGATGGACTGCCCACCCCGAGCTGCCAGGGGCGCCAGCACACCACGTGCCGATGCAGCAGGGCCCCAGCGCCGCGTTCGGGACGCCTGCCATGCAGCCAGGTGACCTCACCAGGGGACATGGCAGCCCTCACCCATATGGGAGCATCACGAACCACTCTCTGGGGCAGAGGAGCTGTTCTGATGCGCCCTTGCTGGGCCACAGGCAGCTTCAGGCCCAGGGCTGCTGGGCCAAACTGCATCTGCTGCCAAGACCACAACCCTGCCCAAGAATCAGCACACAACACAGCATTCAGCACATGCCTCTCTGAGCTCCTGGCTGTGGGGATAGCATTGCTGTCTGACGCCCAGGCAGACCACCCTGACCCTTGTCCTCGTGCAGGCTGGGGACCTCCGGCCCCAGGCCAGCAGCCGCCTGCTGGGGTCCCCCAGAACGGGTTCCAGCCCAAGCAGCGCGACGCGTTTGCTGGGCATGAGGCTCCCCAGCTGCACCAGGCGCAGTATGATGGCGCCGCCAGGCAGCAGCATAATGCGCCTCAGCCGGGCGTCGCCCAGTGGCAGCTGGCGGCGCATGAGCAGGCGTTCAAGGGTCCGTCGCAGGAGCCGATGGCAGCTGTTGCAAGCGGCTGGCAACAGGGGGCCCCCGCCCCCACACCCAGGCCCTTTGCGCAGCAGGGAGTGCCGGCCCAGAACGGGCTGCCCCTGCCACCTCAGGGTGGGCTGCCTGACCCGCCTCAGGGCCGCTTTCAGCAGGGACCCTTTGGCCAGCACCCTGTGCAGGCAGCCCCAGGGCAGGATGCAGGCAGGGTGGCACACGGCAGTGGGACTGCTGGATGGTCGGCTGGAGGTCCCGCGTTTGACGGAGGCCAGGGGCAGCACGGCCAGTGGGCAGCGACCCCTTCAGATGAGGAGCCCAGCTGGACGCGCTTTGACCAGCCTGGCAGGCCCCATGTAGCTGCCTCAGCTGCAGAGGCGGCTGCCCAGCAGCGTCCACTGGCAGCAGGAGCGCCGGTCCCGAGGCTGGCGGGTGCCAGGGGTCACGTCAAGCGCTCCCGCTGGGACGAAGACGCTCCACAGCAGCCGGTGCCTGCGCAGGCAGGCAGGGGCGCTGTTGATGGGGCCCCCCGGCGGTCTGGCTTCAGCCAAGCAGGCAGGGGCCCAAGGGGCCAGCCACAGCAGCCTGGCTTTACAGCAGGAGGCAGGGGGGCTGGTGCTGGGCTCCAGCAGGCCGCCTTCGTGCAGGCAGGCCGGGACGCTGCTGCTGCTGGGCCTCATCAGCCCAGCCTCACTCAGGCAGGCAGGGGTGCCAATGCTGGTCAGGACCAGCACTTAAACCACCTACAGGCCGGCACTGGTGCTGCCAGCGGGGCCCAGGCATCAGCCTGGAATCAGGCAGGCAGGGGTGCACAGCAGGGCATGCCCTACCCTCCCCAGGCAGCCCCTGCCGCTGTCCCGCTCTGGGAGCCGGGGCCCCAGCCGCATGGGCAGCAGTATGGGCCAGGGCCTGCTGATGGGAGAGATCAGCTGCAGATGACAGCGCCTGCTCACGCCGGTGCACGCTTCCACGGCTGGGAGCCAGCCCAACCGGCGCAGCAGCCTGCGCCAGGCTATGGCGTGTCCCAGGGCCAGGGCGGGCAGGTCGGTCCCCAGCAGGGGCAGTATCAGCAGGGTCGCTCCAGCACATTTGCAGACCCAGCTGCGGCTGTGGCCCAGCAGGGCCACGTGGCCCTGCCAGCACACCCTGCAGGCGTGCCGGCGGCACAGTCTAACTGGTTCCAGGGGCAGGATCACAGCTTCCCTGCAGCAGCGGCGCCGTCTGTCAATGGCGTCGGTGCTCAGTCCGGCCTGCCCCTGCCGCCTGCCACTGATGGGTTTGGTGGGCAGCCCCGTGCTGGGCAGGCCCCTCGCAGCGGTCGCCACACCTCACGATGGGAGGATGCAAGCAGGCAGCCGAATCATGGCGGCGTGGGTGCCCAGCCGCAGATGGCGGCAGGGCTGTCATCGTGGGGCGCGCCAAACCCTGGCCAAGGTGCGCATCATCTGGGGCCAGGGGCACTGGGCGCGGAGCAGTGGCAGCAGCAGCAGCAGCAACCTGCTGCGGCCCCAGCTCAGATGGCCCAGGCCTCGGGGCAGTGGCAGCAGCACCAGCAGTCTGCCGCTGCGCACGTGCAGCAGATGCACGAAATGGCGCCTGTGGGGGCGCCAGCGGCACTGGACATCTCTGCAGCGCTAGACATCCTGGGGAAGTCGCTGCCGCTGCCACTGCCAGCTGAAGGTGGTGCTGGAGCGCAGCTCGGGTGAGTTCTCCATCTTCTCTGGAGTCCAGAAGCTGTGCAACCTGAGGTCTGGGCTGTTGCAGCTGGCGTGGCTGCAGCAGAGGATGTTGCTGCTGCTGCCACTGACTCCTCTGACCTGGTTGTTTGGACGTCCAGCTTTACCTCTGTTTTGCTGGATCAGGTTCTTTCACTCTGCCTCATATGCTACCACTTGCTTTGAGGCGGCTAGCCAGCATGTGCAGACAGCATCACAAGACAGCAACAGGCCCTTGCAGGGGTTGGGGGTTGGGGAACAGTCCTGTTCCGCTGGCCCTGTCAGCTTGATTTGACACAAACACATCTCACTTATTGGCTCTGAGACCTGCCAGTGGTCAAGATAGCTGCCACTTGATCAAAGGAGGTGCACAGTATCACACACCATTGGCTGTAGAGACATAGCCCTGCAAACATGACTGACTGGTCCAGCTTGGCGGGGCCAGGGCTGGCAGTGCTCTATGCCTTTGGGGCTGAGAGTGATGGATGAATTCACGTGGCTGTGCTTGACTGTCTGCAAGCAGTCAACCATGCAGACTCCTCGGGGCGGCGTGGGGCCTTAGGCTGGTGGGTAAATATATAAAAGGCTGGTGGGCTGCAGCGTAATGTGCGTGTGCTGGTTGTGCGTCAGCCATCACTGTCCGGCTGCAGGAACACAGCCATGCACAACCCTGAGCGCGTCATGGGGCGCCAGGCTGGTAGCGTGGAGGCCCAAGCTCACGGCATGGGGTCTCAGGCTGGCGGATACTACCAGCAGCCTCATCAGGCTCAGGGTCGCGGCAGTGGCAACAGCAGTGGCAGCGGCAGTGGCAGCCAGCACCACAGGATTCAAGGTGAGACGTCATACACACCCTGGCCATGGTAGCCTGTCATGTGTGCAGCCATGATGGGCAATGGCTGCTGGCGAGGTAGTGTGGCTATGGTGCTGCTCTGCTGCCGCACATGTTGTACGCTTTATCTGATACCACGCGCAAAGGCTTTATCTGATACCACGCGCAAAGGTGGGCTCACATGACAGTGTCCCACATGTCCTGGGCAATCCAGACGTAGTGTGGTTTGCTGCAGGCATCCATGCAGGGGGCGGTCCTTTCAGGCACGGCCAGGAAGGTGGCCGTGGTCGGGGGAGAGGCAGAGAGCGGACTAGACCGTATTAAGAGCAAGGGCTGTCATCGGCTGATGTCGCTGAATCTGCAGCTTCCCTGTCACTTGCAAAGCTGTTCCAAAGGTTGTTCAGCAGGTCCTGCATCTGCCCTCCAAACAATCTGTGTGGTGAAAATGCCAAGGTGCACCTGTCCTTTTGGCGCCTGTAATCTGGTTGAACCTACAATTTGGATTTTTTTCTCACCTCAGATTGCTTTTGGAGATGCAACATGTCAGCGCCAGGCAGGTCACAGCAGTGCTGCCATGCCTGCGCATGAGGACATACCAGGTGGTGCTGAGGAACGTACTCAGGTTGCAGCTGAGAGGCCCTGTCGCCTCTTCAACTAGACTGCGCAGGCAGATGGCCACATCAGCAGCAGCTGGAGTGGAGCAGGCAACCACTCAGCCCAATGTGAAAGGATCACCCCTGCAGGTGGGATGCACTCTCTCACTGCAATTGTCCATTCTGTTGCTGTCCCTGCAGGTGACTCCCAGCTGGCCACACAATGCTGCTGGCCAGAAGCCGCCCGGCAGGTCCCTGTTGCAGTACATCTGGGTTGATGGTGTGGCGGGTTGACTCATCGGCAGCCTTGCAATCTTAAGCAGCAAAATTTTAGTGTGCTGGCAGCAGTGCAACATGCTGCTGCCAATATTGCGCTGGCAGCAGTACAGTTCAGCACTGATCATGAGCTATGCCATCCCAAGAGCCAGATGATGTTCTGATGCCTGTGCTCTTGGCTTTGGGGCAGCCCCTCACTGATCATGTGTGGGGCCAGGACAAGCTGCAACTAGGCCGTCACTGTGACAGGGCACATTGAAGCCTTGCTCATGTGGCAAGCGAATCACAAACAATCATCTTCACAGTACTTTGCAAGTTGGCCTGACTGCAGGGCATGGAGCCGTCTGTGTGGGGCCAGGACAAGCTGCAGCCCCGCTACCCCAGGCTGGGTGCCGGGCAGGAGGTGCAGGGAGATGTCGTGGTGATAGGAGCTGGGCTGACGGGGCTCAGCACGGCCTACAACCTGGCCAAAGCAGGTGGGGTTGGCAAGGCAGTTCCAGCACCTGCAGGGGTGACTAAGCCTCACAGCACACCAGGCACCTGCCCACGCAGCTGGTCAGAGCCTGCGCATGCCTGACAGGTCTCAGCAGTGCACCTCGTGCACTGGCCAAGGCAGCCCAGAAGCGCAAATGCATGGACGACAGGCCTCAGCACAGGCCACAGCCGGAGGGCCCAGCAGCTCCCGGGCGCCTTGCGCGTCAATGCTGCAAGCGAGGTGGCCAGAAAGCAATTGGGCAGGTCATCTTGTTCATGCGCCTCAGCACAGTGTGTGATCTGGACAGACCCCAGGGGGGGGGGGG